>VWYI01040958.1:230903-244470 GCA_013399455.1 Anthoscopus minutus
TGGATCCCAAGGATTTGGGCCTGGATCCCGGGGATTTGGGCCTGGATCCTGGGGATTTGGGCCCGGATCCCGGGGAGTTGGGCCTGGATCCTGGGGATTTGGGCCCGGATCCCGGGGATTTGGGCCTGGATCCCGGGGATTTGGGGCTGGATCCCCAGGGATTTGGGCCTGGATCTCAGGAACTTGGAGTGTAAGGAAGCAGATTTGGAGTATAAGGAAGCAGATTTTGATTTTCAGGCCCTGAAGATGAGAAGTTACCTAAGAACTGACCAGGATGTAGGAAATACCCTCCATGACAAAAAAATCTGACCTGGGTTTTGATTCAGCTGTTTCTGATATGATTGGTAGAAGTAAGAACTCGAATCTAGAGAGTTCTCACCTTTTGAAACCTTTCAGACACTTTCCTACTGCCCTCAATTCTTTCCTGCTTGTATTTCCTCTCACAAAGGAGCAACAGTTGTAAGATATTTACAGATATCACATTTAATTCTGCTACAAGGAAATTAAAGCATGGCTTAATAAAACACAGTTGCTAATTTTCAGGAATTCCTGCTATGAACCAGATTTAAATAATTCCATTTTTGTCTTTTCTTTTTTCTCAGATGTTGTCATCTCCACAGCTTGTCACCCAACAGAAAACATCATTGCATCAGCAGCACTAGAAAACGACAAAACAATTAAACTGTGGAAGAGTGACTGTTAAACGTTCCAGGATTGCTTTAGAGACTGTCAGGAAAAACAAACAGAAAAAAGTGTTTTTAAAAAAAAAAATATTAAAAAATAAAAACACCCATAAATCCAGTTTGGCAGGAAACCTGAAGAATATTTGATAAAGTGGTTTCTGTTAGTCTTGGCCCAAAGAAAACATCTTAGCTCTGCTAGAGCTGGGCAACATGGTGGAAAAAAAAAAAAAAACAAGACAAAAGATGCAGTGTCTCCTTTTCTTGCCTAATGTTTTGGCAGACAAGTGGATGATTCTGATGTCGGGTCAGGAGTCTTGGACACCCCAAAGATACTGTATTTTCTGATGGCATTGCTTCTGGGCACTGTTGCTGCTTAAGGAAGAGCTGCCAGTCTACTTTGTACCAGTAAGTTAAGTCACAAGCCTAGAGATGTGTGGAATTTTTTTTAAATATGTCTAATTTTTTTTTTTAAATTTTTTTTTTCCAGAATGTAGGTTCTAGTCTCTTGGGAAGTTTCTGTATTGTTTTAAATAGGAGTACTGCATCTTTAAGGGTGCTTCATTTTAAAACACTCAGCTCAAACTTTGTGACCAAATAAAACCATGCAGTTCCAGATTTCCCTCTTCCTGCCCCTGACTTGACTCCTGTGGTGGAATCTCTTACCTTCTGTATAGTTGCTTACCTCTTGTTACGTGTGTTTAATAGATGCTGTTCTAGAGCAAAGTTACAGTTCTTCTGTTAACCATTAAAATGAATCCTGCTTGTAGTTGTTCTCAGCATATTTTAATTTTTTATTTTTTTTTTTAAAAAAATTTTGCCTCTTCTGGTTCTAAAGACAACTCACAGAACACTGTAAAGTTATTTCAATGTAAAAAGAAACAAACCCAGACTTTTTGTATCTTGGCAATCCATGGTATGAAGCTGTATTGCAAATGGCATGACTCTGTATCTATCTCAGCATTGGTATTTCTTTCCCTTTTTGTCATATTCATGTGGTATTTATACATCCAGAAAAATACCATGTGCCATAATAAAAAGGTGGGATTTTATGTGTATGCTTGTGGTTGAGAGTGTGCTCATGTGAAGTGTCCGTGTCCATGGAAGCTTTTCTTAAAAACATTTTTAAGGGGAAACGTTTTCTGTAGAAATTGGTGAGGGAGGATGAGGAGCAGCGGTGTGAAGAAAAAGAGGAACAAACACAAGTCCAGATTCATTTATTGAAGGGAAAAGGATTGAGCAGACAACATTGCTACAACCCCTCACAGAGAGCTTGAGCCAAGGGAAAGGATTCCTGCTGCCCTCTCCTTGCAGGATGGGCAGGGATCCAGGATTTACCTTGTGCTGGTTAAGAAATGCATGGAGCCACAAGTTTTACTGCACCCAAAGGGTTCTGCTGTGAGGGGATATTTTGCTCCTGGTGAAGCAAAACCTCATTTTTTTGGTGTTTACCTCCTGTGCTTGGTAATAACAGAAAATCAATTACAATCCAGACCTCTGGAGTGCTGCTCTGACGCTGCCTGGCTTTGAAACCCTTGGAGAAAAAAGCTGCAAGACATGAGGCATAGGTTTTCTTTTTAAAATAGAAAAATAGAGTTCATGTTGAGCTGCTAAAATGGCTATTAATAATATCACTGCCTTTGGAGGTTTTTCATTACCCCCAGGAAGGGACACTGTGTCTAGACTTCGTGTCACTGCTAAAATGATCAACTCATGACTTTTTTCAGCCTTGTTCTTGAGGGCCAGTGAAACTCTTCAGTGCAAGATGTGGCTGTGCTGCTTTACAGCATGGAGAAGGTGGGATTTTACTCCAGCAAAGCATTTTGATGTTGATTCAGAAATATTTCCTGCCATAGTGCTTCTATGTCCCTGTGTGTGAGTGGCTTTGCTTGCCCAGCTGTGCTGTCACACGGAGCTATGGAGAAGGGAGATGAATTTTCTGCTAGCAGGAGGAAATCTCTTGAACAGGGATAGAAAAACCCCTAATGTAAAGGATCTGCTGTAAAGCTGCTCTTCATAAAGGTTGTGTTTAAACCTTTAATATCCCACCTGGGATTAACGCTGAGGCCCTATTGGCATGAGCCCTACTTACCTCTAATTCTGTGCAGCCTGGCATGGCTGTGGTGGTCGGAGGGCCAGGATTAACTCAAGCACGGCTCTGGAAATGAGGATTGTGCTTTGGCTGGAGGGGCTGGAGCAGGGGAGGTGTAACTTTATTGTAGGTACGGGCTGAGAGTGGCTGGGGTGTGTTACAGCACGCTGAGGGAAAGGTTCTGCTGTGGGGCCTCTGGTGCACCGGCAGCTTTAAAACCGAGGGGAAAAGCGAGCTGCGGGACTAAAAGAGAGGCCGCTGCTTTTCTTCTCAGTGTCTCCCGCGCTGAAAATAAGAGAGGGAAGAAAGAAAAACGGAGGGGGGGAGGGAGAAAAAAAAAAAACATGGTTAGATGCCACGAAGTAGGTGGCAGTGCCTTAACCGTATGCGTGTTGTATAGGCCACTAGGGCCCCTTCCATCCTTATCAAGGGGAGTGCTAACCTTCTCTCCTTTCATACAACACAGCCGCTTTGCCGCGCCCGCAGCTATTTAAACCTCCAGTAATTCCCACCTATACAGGACACAGCGAGCTGCCTTTTCTACCTGTACGTCCTCAATTTGACATCCCTTCCTAATCCCCGTAGGAAAAGTTTAACTCTAAATCCCGGGTTCGCCTTAAAACCCTTAAAAATCTCGATGAAACAGCTAAAACGCGCTCGTTCCGCTCTATCTTTAATGTAGTCATCACTTTCAGCCAATCAGCGTGCAGAAGGCGGAGCTTCTTCTCCCGCCCCGTGACGCGCGGGGTGTGGTTTGGCTTTGGCCCCGTCTCCAATGGGGGCGGGCACGCCAGGGGTTCGTGGGTTCGAGTCCCGCCCCCGGTGAGGCGGGGCGGTGCTGCTGGGATGAGCTCACCGCGGGATGTGCGGCAGGGCCGGGAAATCTGCGCGGGGTTTGAGCTTTCCCGCCGGGTATCCTCGAGTTTGAGCTTTCCCGCCGGGTATCCCTCGGGTTTGAGCTTTCCCGATGGGTATCCCTCGGGTTTGAGCTTTCCCGCCGGGTATCCCTCGGGTTTGAGCTTTCCCGATGGGTATCCCTCGGATTTGAGCTTTCCCGATGGGTATCTTCGGGTTTGAGCTTTCCCGCCGGGTATCCCTCGAGTTTGAGCTTTCCCGATGGGTATCCCTCGGGTTTGAGCTTTCCCGATGGGTATCCCTTGGATTTGAGCTTTCCCGATGGGTATCTTCGGGTTTGAGCTTCCCCGCCGGGTATCCCTCGGGTTTGAGCTTTCCCGATGGGTGTCCCTCGGATTTGAGCTTTCCCAGTGGGTATCCCTCGGATTTGAGCTTTCCCAGTGGGTATCCCTCGGATTTGAGCTTTCCCGATGGGTATCCCTCGGGTTTGAGCTTCCCCGCCGGGTATCCCTCGGATTTGAGCTTTCCCGATGGGTATCCCGCGGATTTGAGCTTTCCCGCCGGGTTATCCCGCGGGTTTGAGCCGCAGCAGGATTGCACTCCGGGGTGTGCCGGTGGGATCTCCCGCAGCTGGAGCAGCGGTGCGGGAGGGAGCCCATTCCCGACGTGTTCCTGCTGCCCCTGAGCTGGTAAATCACTCCGAGTTCCATCAGGGCTAATGACGAGTTGCAGACGTGGCAGCGGTGGAAGAGCTTGGGTGGTTTTTTCCCCCCCTTTTCTTAAGGCCTTTCTCTTCGGTATCCCAAGGGGATAAAACCAGACAAACATTTCTCTAAATGAGCACCGCAACGCCTGAAACCAGCCCGGGGAGCTGATGTTCTTGCCGGGATTACTCGCCCAGCATCCCGGGCAGGTCCCCTCCCGTCCCCTCCTCGACCCCTGCGACTCTCCCAGACCTTCCCGCTGGGTTCCCCGTCGCTTTTCCGGATGAAGCTGCGGATCCAGGTGCAGCGCCCAGGGGTTTGCACTGCCCCGGCCCCGCCAGCTGTGCACATCTGCTGCATCACAGACTCACAGAACAGGCTTGGGATAGAAGGGACCTTACAGCTCATCCCATTCCAGCCCCCTGCCATGGACAGGAACACCTTCCACTCTCCCAGGTTGCTCCAAGCCCTGTCCAGCCTGGCCTTGGACACTTCCAGGGATGCTTCATCACTGCCACAGAGCCCAGGCTGCTCCTGGCTGCCCCTAACAGATAACTGATGAGTTTATTAGGGGATTAAAAGTTAAATTTCCCCTCCTTATTGAATGCTCTGATTTATGCATGCGTTTAAATCAATCCCATTTCCTGCCTTTTATCCCTTCTCCCCCAGGCTTTCAGGCTTTACCGTGTCAGACATTTGTTACAATCACATTGTTTTCAGGCAAGCGAGGCACCGTGGGTGGTTTAAGGGATTTGAATCCTTGAGCTGCATTTCTTGGGCACTTCTCCCAGGTGCCAACTGCCCCTCCTGAGCTGTAGATGCCCCTCCTTGGACCAGTCTGTGCTGCCTCCCGGTGAAATATGAACCAGCATCCCTGCAAATGAAGATGCTGTTGGAGATTGGGTCCAAGCCTGCCTGGCTGGGAGCTGTGTCTGGCACAAGAGGTGCGTGGTGGGCTGGGGTGCCCAGGGTGGGGGATTTCAGGTGCTGCTAGCAGGCAGTTGCTGGATGAGCTACATAAGCAGCTTATTTTGTCATTTTAATTTTTTAATCCCATGCATTCGGTCGCGCTCTCTTATTAGTAAGCATTAGCTCTCCAAGTCCCATTAGCTCCGCTGAGAGCTGGGGTTTTGCTTGTGGGGACAGCACTGGAGGAGCCAACAGGGGGCTGGAGGCCTGGTCCTGCAGCTGGTGACACCATGTGGGTGTGACCCTGGCCCTGCAGAGCCATCACTGCTCAGTCCTTCCCTCTGCTGTCCCCCTGTCCCCTCCCCAAGCCCCTGGCAGTCCCAGCTCCCTCCAGAGCTGATCCAAGCTCGGGGCTGGTTCTAATCTCTCCCTGCTTTATTAAGGCAACTATTTTCTTGTGTGTAAATACACACATTTCATTCAAACCTCCTTCCCTCTGCCTCAGGTTTTCCCCTTAACCCCAGGGCCATCCCCAGAGCTGCACTTTGTTAGAGGATCTCAAGTCTCGGATTTAAAATTAGTTGACTGCTTCTCTTTAATAAAATTATTCCTTTCCTCTTTAAATAGCACGATATGTCACAGAAAGCCGGTGGGTCCGTTCATGAAGATGAGGCAGCTCAGAGAGGAAAAAGAGATGGACAAAAAGAAAAAAAAAAAAAATAGTAAAACCATACATCTCCCCAAACCCCTTCTGCCTAATCCAACTGAATTAGAGGATTTCGAAGTGGATTTAAAACTAAATCTTGATTAGGGAGAATTTCTCTCCAAGAGCTGCTGCACGGTGGTATTAATGGGAAGTGATCGTGGACAGAGGAAATAGGACAGAAATAACCGAGGGTAGCACATACACACTCAGGTCTGTGCATGAACGGAAAGAATCGGGGAATTTCTCCAGAGGAAAAAGGAGAAATTAAACATCCACATAAGGAGCCTGGGTGCCAGGGGCTGGCTGGGCAAGCGGGGAGCAGCCAGATCCCTGCTGCACCGACGGCATCTCCCTGCACCCCGCGGGAAGGGCTTGCAGGTGGGAAGGAAGCGCCGAGGACGAGGACGGCCGGGGTGAAGAGCCGGGAGGAGAGGAGGTCTCAGGCCGCTCCCTTAGACCCCCGTGAGCTCTGGGTGCCCCCGGAGCTGCCCCCCATGCTCTGCGGACACATGCCCGGAGGTGCCCATGGGATCCTGTCTCTGCTGACCGTGGTGTTCGTCCTGCCAGAGGGTGAGTGCTGCTCTCCCCGGGGTGCGGGCGTGCCTTGGAGCCGCAGTCCGCATTTCCTCCCCGCTAAACCCGAGCTGCCCAGGTGCGATTTATCCTCGGGGTGAATTTAGGGGCACCCCCGCCCCAAGCCGTGCGTGCTGGTGGTTTTAGGATGGAGGTAATGTCATTGTGTTTTGTACAAATTGTACAGCGCCAGGATTTGGGATCCCCTGGGCTCCTCTGCCCTGATTTGGCTGGGGTAGGGACTCCCCTCGGTGCTCACCATCCCCAAAATACCCCTGGGAGCACAGGAGGGCTCGAGAAGGGCTCTGGGTCAGGTGTTCAGAGGTGAGGAAAGGTAATGGCAGCAACCTGATTAATCAACAGAGGTTGCCTTAACCTCCAAACCAGAGGTGGATGGTGTGAATTAACATCCTTTAAAGGATTTTGGGGTTTTCTTGTTTGTTTGTTTGGGTTGGGTTTGTTGTTTTTTTTCTTTGAGGAAGCTGAGAAATGGCTTAATTCCTATTGTATCAATTTTCAGACCCAGTGGCCGCAGGGAAGGGCTGAGCTGCCACCAGAGCAAGCGTGCAAAGCCCTGGGGACACACTGAGGCCATCGGCCCGGGGTCGCAGGCACGGTGGCGCTCGGTGCTCTGAAGGAGAATTTCCCTCCTGTTTCCGAGGTGCATTGCCTTCCTGCCAGACCCTGTGATAACATCAGCACTGGTTCCAGAGGGAAAACCAAACGATGCTGATAAACCCATCCCTCTGGAGCAAATACCTCCAGAACAGGCACAGCTAAACTGGAGAAATTCGGGGGAAAAAGGAAAAGCTGTTTCTGAGCGCGGCCGAGCCCTGACTCGGTGGTGTCTGTGGTTGTGAGGTTTCACCTACTTTTTACACCCCCTGTTTCAAAGCTCCCTTGTTCCCGCAGTTTGATCCCAGCTCAGATCTCCGGCTAATCTCTGATTTCGCACTGACCTCTAGTGGGAGATGAGTCTGTATTTTCGGGCCCACTGGGTAAACAAGTGACGGGCAGCTCTGGGCTCTGATTTAATGCGACTTGGCAAGGCAGGGAGCGCTGCGAAGCCGTCGGTGGAGAGCAGCTCGGAACGAGTTGAAGTCTTTTACCCCCTGGAAAAAATCCAGCCGTGTTCCTTCTGGTTCTTGTTTAGTGTCTGGACTCCAGTGCTACGGCTGCAACATCGTGGTTGGCACCAAAAACGTGGACATGGGGTGCTCCAAGCCCGAGGTGATCACCTGCTCCCAGTCCCACCAGGGCTTCAAGCACCGGTTCTGCATTAAAACAGAGAGCGGTGAGTCCGCCCCCGGGGCCGGGGGTGCGGGGGCTCCCCTCGAGCTGCTCTTCACGCCCCAAACCCAACCTCGCAGCCCTCACGCAGGGCCTGTCCCCTGTGCCAGGCTGCCGCAGCATCCCCTGCCCGTGCCCGCCATGTCCCTCCCTGTGCTTGCCTTGCAGTGGTCCTGGGCATCGTGCTGACCAGCGGCTGTGCCACCTCCCGCCACTGCCAGCAGCAGGAGCTGCCGGGGGTGCGCATCCACTGCTGTGACAGCGACCTGTGCAACAGCTCCCCCCGAGCCCCCCGGCCGCCCCCCGGCCACCTCCTGCTGCCCTGCATCCTCGCTGCGCTGCTGCTCTCCTGAGCACCGCGCCATGCGGGGTCCTCGGGGACAGCTGCTGGCAGCAGGGGTGTCCCCATCGCTGCTCCCGCGGGTGGGCAGGACGCCCTCCTCTCCCCTCTCCTCAATAAAAGGTGCCGAACGCTGTGCGCTGGGAAGGTCTCGGTGATTCCCCCGGCGGGGAGGACGGGGATGCTCGTGGGGCTGGGGGTACCCGCAGCAGCCCGGGGCGGGGGGAGCGCAGGGCCTGGGGTCTTCCCACGTCCCCCCGCGGGGATCGGGAGCGCGGCCGAGCCCCGCTCTTCCCACGAGAGGGCATCCGCGACCCTCGCTCCGCATCCCGGCCGCCGCGGGGCTGCGCGGTTCAGGGATGCAGCATCCCCGGCACGAGGGGAGCGCGCTGGGCTGGGGCACCGGGGCCAGCGGGAAACGAGCGGGGTTTGCAGATGTTTTTTCCCCAGCCGAAGAGGCCAAACGGGAGCTTTAGCAGAACAATCCCATCCCGCGCGGATCGGAGCCCGAGTGGCTGCTCCAAGGTCATCGCGGGGGTTTGCGGCAGAGCTGGGAATTAAACGCATCTGTCTCAAGAGCCAGCCCTGTGCCTTTATCACCAGGGAAACAGCATAAACCTCGCTGTGAGAAAGGGATGAAATATTTTTATTCTATTTTGTTTCTTCAGATAAAAAAAAAAAAGGCAAAAGACCTTTTCCATGCAAAACATCGGCTTTTGATGACATTTCTCAGATGTGTGTCAGAAAACAAGCCAAAACTCTACTAAAAATATTATCTGAGGCACCTTCCCAACAGAAACACCTTGGGACTGATACAAAACACGGTCAGATTCTGAAGATCCAAAATAAAAGGAAATCAGAAAACAAATCCTAGAAGAAAAACGACAAGAGCAGCAACAGTATCCAATTCCCCCTCTTTCCCCTTAAAACGTTCCTTATGATTTTCGGGGGAGCAGGAAACATTTCCTTGGCAGCTGGAGTTATTCTGGCTACTGGTTATTTATCTGCCTGTGCTGAGCTCTTGCAAAAGCTCTCTCCAGTATAAATTCCCATTGATCTGCCGCGGATCGGGATGGGGCAGGGAGGATGGCTGGGGGATCGGGATTGGGCAGAGGATCGGGATGTGGCACAGGTTCGGGATGGGGCAGAGGATCGGGATGGGGCAGAGCTGATGGCCGGAGGATGCTGCTGTGGCAGCTTTGCCATCCAGCAGAGTTTTGGGGAGAAGCGAGGAGCGGCCGCGGTGCCTCCATGGCTCCATCCCGGTCCTCTCCCCGCCGTGCCGGCGGTTCCCGGGGCGGGTGATGCTGCTGGCCCGGCTCTGCCCCCCTCGCCCGGCTCGAGCCATCCATCTTACACCGCCTAAGAGGCCTGTTGCAATTAAGTAGGCTGAAGTGCTCCTGAACTCTTTAACCTTTGCCCTGGGATTGCTCCTTTTGCCCCAGGGCTGTGGATCAGCTCCATTGCACTCTCCAAACAGCGCCTGCTACTTAGCTGACATTTCTTTCTCCTGCTGGATCCTATTAGCACCCTGAGGTTGAAAATGCTACTTTGGAGTGTTGTAAGGAATGTGATTTATACTGGAAAGCAGCGGCAATCTATCTTTCCCTATACACACAGTGCACATGAGGATGGAGAGCTAAATCCACATCGCCTGAACAAACAGAGGCCGGGAAAATTGGGGAGGAGGCTTCAGGCAGGGAGGGATGGCACTGGGGCCAGGGGATTGGGAGTTTGGGGCCGTGCAGCAAACCTGCAGCCCAGTGGGATCCCATCCCCACTCCAGTGCAATCTGCTGCTGGTTTCCAAGCAAGGACTGGGAGCTGCCGGGGCTGTTTGCACAGGTTCTGGCTGGGGCATCCATCGTGTCCTTCTTCACTGCTGGTCCTCTGGTTCCTGAGCAGAACTCACACTGGCTTGCCTGCATGTGAGTCCCTATCATGGATAGCACAATCTGCATGGGAAGCAGATGGAAATAAGAATTGAATGGTGCCTGAAGGAGGGCTGATTAGCCTTTATCAGATATGACACAGCTAACCACCGAGGCTCCTCGCTGGAATACCGGGTTAAAATCTCTGCAGTGTCAAATTTCATCCTCCCTGAGCAAAGAGACACTTTCCATATAGTGTTTGTGTGAATCTTCTGGATAAGCCCTGGAGACTGAAACCGTCTCAGCTTCATCTGGGCATTAAAAGTCCCACCCACATGTTTAAAAAAAGCCCCAAACCCAGAAACGCAAAAGCTGACATTTACTCTAAAATGTCTTTTTCTTCCTGCATCACTGCGTGGATCCCGTGTGAGCTGCTGCCTCCTCCTCACCAGAGCAGGGCCAGAGGCATCTCCTGGGCATTCCCACCTTCAGCCCTGCTGGAAGCACAGGGATTATTTTGCACACACAGAAGTGTTGCACGAGCATGCACATGGACACTAGCATAGTGTTTTCTGGCAGAAAAACCAACTAATAGAAAAAAAGAAAAAAAAAACCCCAACCCTAAGCAGCCTCTGTGTCAAAAGCCCTTTTATAAAAGCCTCAGTAGCTGAAGAATTGCCATTGTTTCAGTCTCCAGTGAGTGCTAGTCTTAAAATATTTCCATCTCAGAGCAGGCTTTGACATTCTGCCCAGACCCAGGAGAGGGAACAAACACGAGTTCAGAAATGTTTCTACAAGGCACAGATCCTTCTTCTTTTGGGAGAGTTACATTCAGCATCTCACATCCTGTGGCGATGTCCCCCTAAAGTGGGGGAAACACCACAAAACACCCCTGGAAACAGGGAGGGGAGGACTTCTCAGGGGCTCCCTGGAAGGCAGGAAGAGCTGGGCTGGTTTTAACACCACTTTTACTCAGCCTTTCCCTCCTGAGCAGCAAAACCTGGGGTTTTTTCCCCCAAAAATGCTGCGCTCCAGGCTGCTCTTCCTGCTTGGATGCCGAAGGCTGTGCAGACCTAACTCCCCATCCAGCAGATGGTCCAAAAGCACAAGGCTGTGTAGACTCTGGAAATCAAAGCAGACAGAAAGTTTGCAGTGATATTCATCCCCCTTTAGCCCTTTTGTGTGTGTGTGTGTGTTCACCCCGGATGCTGGTGAAGGATGGGGATGGAGGAAGCTCTCAACGCTTCGCTGTGGGAGGGCAGGAAAAGGATGGACAGTGAGGGAACCATGGAATGGTTTGGGTTGGAAGGGACCTTAAAGATCACCTCATTCCAACCCCTCTGCTCCACGTGGTGCTGGGAGTGGGGACAGGGACTTGTTGGGGAGTCACAGCACAGCTCCTGGGACAGTTTATCACCAGTTTTTCGTGGTTTATCTCCCCTTTTTTCCAGAATAAGGAGAGGAGCTGAGATAAAAGTTGCTACGCTTCTCGCAAAAAACTTCTTGGCATAAAAATGCAGAAAGCTGCCAGAGGTTTGGAGGTTGTTGGGAATTATGTGGATGCCCTGGGGTCTGTGGGAAGCTGGTTTCAAGAGACTGAATGCTCCAGAGAGCACGAGCCAACCTAAGCTTATCTCAGCTCCAAATACTCCTGACACTGGATAAAAGGCAGTGTTTACCCAAGAACAATGTGGGGTTAAAAATTAGTAAGTCCTTGTGCAACTCTTTATGGAGAGGCAGCAAGGACAAATAAACATCTCTCAAACACAGTCAGTACTCAGGCTCAGTGTTTAATTCATTCCCTGGAAATGCATCTTGTTTATGGCCATTCATTGCAGGGGCTTGGAACAGCAGGGGTCTGATCCACTCCAAATTTCAGGCAAAATAAGATGATCCTCGTTTTGCTCTTGTTTGTCCCTAGGACAGAACACAAGGTCAAATCTTCAGCTAGTACAAAGTTTGCTCTGAACTACTGAGTGGGGTATTTTTGTTGTTTGACATAATTTTTCCTCTGCTTCCTCTCCCTTTCCATGCCTCTCTCTCCTTCAAGCTCACCAGCCCAGGTGGAGCGCAGGGTACCAGAGGATTTGGGTTTCCTCCTTGGGTGATAAAGGCTTCTAGAGGGGATTAAGGCTGGGTGGCCAAAACCAGCAGCTCCCAAGGCTGAAGGTTGGGATGTCTCTTACCTACTCCACCCCCACAGGGATGAGCATGTGGGAGATCCAGCTCCCTGCTCCCAGGGGATGCTGCACTGAGAAATCCCCTTCTCTGGGAGCTGCTCCAGGCCCACCCATTTCACAAAGCTGAGAGGGAGCAGTGCCAGCTTTATTGACAGAAACCCATGAACTGGGTCACGTTGCCCATTCCCCCTCCCAGCACCGAGCTCTCCTGGTGCAGGGAGTGCTTTGCTCCAGGGGTTGTTGGGGTGCAGGAGCTGGACACACACTGGTTCAAACGAGCCCTGAGCCCCAGGGCAATGCTCTTTTCCTCTAGGATGAGAGCCACGGCTGCCCTGTGCCAAGGGCTGGGCATGGAGAGGGTTGGATGGAGGGAGAAAGGGGGATCCTCGTTCCATTTAATACCTGCGTGGCCCTGTGGGAGGCAGCGATGTGCCTGACCTACATAGAGCCCCGAGCCCTCCGAGCACCATCGATCCCTCGGCAGCAGAGAGATCACAGAGTGGGGGAAGATCTCCCTCCGGTTTTTCGAAGTGTCCTTTTATAGTTTTTTTATCCCTAGGCTGTGTCGAAGTTATCTCACTTCTTTAGACTTGGAGACACATTCCCGGTTGTCGACTCCATTTCCCGGTCAGGCCAAAAGGATTTCTGAGAAGAGGAGAAATGTTTAATGCGGGGAAGTCTGTGTTGAGATTCGGATGGCTGACGACTCCCCTATCTTATCGTGGTCCTGTATCAGGTGTTGATGGTGATCTTTAGTCTGGAACAATTTTCCACCCGTTCTTCAAATGTAAATGGGATCTTCCCAGCCAGGATCTGCACGGGAGCTGGCAGCGCCAGGGTGAAGCTTCTCCTCCACGCTGGGCACCACGTGTGTCTCACAGCATCCCTCTCCTGTATCCTCCACATTCAACACAGAGAAACTCCCCCCTTGGACGCCTGTTTTGGGACGTTCTCCTCCTTTTGTGCAGCCGGGAGGGAGAGGTGTTAGGTTGTGCGTGCCCCTGGGCAGCCTCTGAGTGATGCACACAAGGGTTTGGCTGCTAAGAAGTCAAATTGTGCTCTCCTTGGCTCAGCAGCTGCGTTCCTATCTCCTGGTGGAGCCTGCTAATGGATCCGCAGAGGATTTGAGTGTCCTCCCTCCCAGGTGTCTGCGATTCCAGCCTGGAACCGCACCCTGAAGCCTTTTCCTTTGGAGCATCTCCCAGCCTGGGGCTGCTCTCGCTGACCTCCCGAGCTCTGCTGCAGAGGATGGATGCTCCCGGCGGCCTGGGCTTGCTGATGTCCTTCAGAGGAGGGGCAGGAACATAACGGCAAAAACAGGAGAAAAGGGTTGGGGTTGGAGTTGGGGCCGGAGTTGGAGTTGGGGTT
>VWYI01040959.1:5293-54875 GCA_013399455.1 Anthoscopus minutus
TCGTCCCCGCTGGGCCCTGGAGCGCAGCGGCAGCGCCGGGCGGACGCTCGCGTTCGCCGCGTCCCGCTCGCTGCTGCCGCGGCGGCTTCGCCTGGAGCGGACGCGTCTGGCCACCCGATGCTCCGTGCGTGCTGCCTGTCACAGCTGCTGGGCCACGGAGCTTGCGGGGCGCCGCCCAGCTTTATGAACGAGAGCTACACAAAGGGAGGGAAGTCGGGGGGTTAGAGAAACTCCAAAATTTCGTTGCAGTAAGAAGCCTTCCAGTTTCCAACGTTTGCGGTTTTTTAAACTAACACCGCTAACAGAAATCCCGTGTGTTCTGTGCTGTTCAACATCTCAGCATGAGGCACTGGGCATCACCAGGCTTCTCTTTGAAACTGATAATGCCCTTCCAATAAGTGTTAAATTTGAGGTGGTATTTGATGGATCAGGAGAACTGTATGTCCTTTCTTTGGCAGACCAGCACAGTTCTTTTGCACATGAGTGAAAAGATGATCTTGCTCAGGAGGAACTAATGTCGTGTTGTTGAAAAATTACACAGGTTGTATAGTTGAAAAAATTTTAATATATTGGAAAGCTTCTGAGTTTTGAGTTGGAAGAAATGCAAAAAAAATTATTACTGTTGAGGGAAACTTAGTGGAAACTTTCCCAGTAAGGATTGCAGGTTTAGGTGCACGAAAGTGCAATCCCGGCTCTTACTCATGTATTAATATTGCTAATTAAAAAAATTATTTACAGAAAATACCTCTTCAGTCATGTTCTGATGGCATTTTTGTTAATAAACTACTGCAGTCCTCATTTTATAGCAATAACATCTCCATTAATATTAATGCTAATGAGTGTTAAGCACAGGTGTTGAAAGCATGGAGTCTTGATAATGACATTGCTTGGGGTTTAGAATAAATTTTTTTTAGCTAGGCCCTTTAAGTCGTTGTGCTTTGAGTTTAGAGTTTGCAGTACAAGACTTCTGCAAAAAGTAAAAATCTGTAAAATCTCAAATCTCATGGTTTTGTACTCAAAACTGTCTTTTAAATAACATCTTTTAGGAAGTCATCCCTGAATTTGGCAGCTGCAGTTTGTTTTGTTCTATCTGAACTGCTTCTTTGAGTCCAAAAGATCCACAAATAATGTTACGATCCACTAATAATATTAGATCCACAAATATTGGTGAAAGGATTCTGATCCTGACAGGGCTTGAAGACAATGCCATTTACTGCTAGGTGCTCAGACTGGGATCATTAGTTGCAGATGAGTGTCTGGATCATTTTGACATTGGCCGCTAAATGTGCTACTCTGCTGTCAATAGGTACTGTATAGATTGCCTGAATTTTATTGTCCTCTCCAAGCAGCACTGAGCACATTGTGTGAATTTGAACAGCATGTGGCCAGACTGTGCACTTGTGCCTTTAAATGTCCACTGTGACTGTGTGTGATGTACTTCACTTAAATCTGCTTCATTTAAATCTGCTTCATTTAAATCCTGCAGGGAGCTGCTTGGGAGGGCTTGATGCCTTTTTATTTTTATTCCCATCAAACATTTTTCATTCTGGTCACTGCTCAGGAGAGCGTGCAGAATCACTTGGTTAAGGGGAAAAACGTCCTTAGAAAAATATTCAAGCACCCCCTCCTCCCACTCCTGCATTTCTGTATTTTGAATCTAACACCCACTAATGCAGTTTGAAGACTTGGATACTTTTGTAGTGTAAGACAAAGTTCCTCAGAGTTGCTGAGATGACCCCTGCTACATTGGTGGCCCCTGTTGGATGTGGGCCTGAACAGAGACTTGGCCTGAGCAGGTTTTCTCTGGCAGGGGAATAATTTCTGCAGGGCTCCTGCAGGTATCAGTGTCCCACTGCTCTGCACACCCCCTGCTCAGGACACATCTGCTGTGCCCACTGTTCATGAATGTTTGAAATAACCACAGGCATCAAAAACCATGTTAGCTTTAATAACATGAGTAGATTTTTGTTCAGGACCTCTTATTTAAGTATATTTAAGTAGATTTATTTTGTAAGAGAGTGAAAATAGGAAACTGGCAAATCTGCTTCTGCAGAAAGGCTGATGGGAGGGTAACAGGCCAGTAAGATTCAAACTGTGATTTTAGACAGAAAGAGAGGGTGGCTACCAATTATCTGAGTACTAATTATTAGTTTCTGTTTTCTTTTTTCATTATTTATCATTTTTCCACCATTTCTCCATGAGAAAACAAAGATTTTAGCATTTAAATAATGTACTTTTATTTGTAGCTTTTCTTAGTGATGATGCTGGCTGTGAGTGGTCTGCTCATCTTTCATAGCTAAGCTGGAGGTTCTGTCACAGGCTATTTACACTTCTTGAGTGCCATGGTTTTTAATTCTCACCTGAGTTGCACTGACTGGTAAAGTAGTGCTGCTGAGATAATTGTGGGGCCCCAAAGCAAGCTGTAACCACTTCAACAGAACTGTTTAAATTAAAATGCGTTAGAATTAGAGTGGACATGGACAAGATGTATTTTATAAATTACAGGGTAGGAGCCAAGTGTTTTTGAGGAGTGTGATGGGAAAGAAAACAAGCATATTCTGATATTCAAAACCAGTTAGCTCTTCTCAGCTAATTTAAACTGAGTCTAAAATTTTAAATGTACTGTTCCAGTACAGTCTGGAATCAGTACATTCTCATGTTTCAGAGAGAACAGGAACTCATTGTCAAATATGGCTTGGTTTTGCAGCAAAAGGATGATTTCCATCAAAGTAATTGCCCTCTATTTGAGTCTGTTAGATTTGGCAGTTGAAACTAATGATGCATTAATTTTAAAAATAATGATTGACAGTGGCAAATAACCTTGCTAGGATTAAACTTCAATCTGCCTTTCAGGTTGCCTTACACTTGTTCCTTCTGTCTCTTGGGAGTAGTGCATTCCATTAATTGTAAATAAAGTAATTGTGCAGAGATCAACAAATGTGCAGCTCTGGGTAAAAGATCCATAAATTATCACACATTGCACAGCCCTGTGACCCTTTGTTTTCTGGCTATAAAAATTAGACTTTCCCATAGAGAGCTAAGAGACTTCCAGAGTTCATGGTCATAATATTTTTATTTCTACTGTTTGTTTTGATGAATCGTAAAATGTTTTAGTGTTGACTCTCATTATGCAGGACAGGTAATGTGAATCTTTGCCCAGGCAAGGACTGTGTATTTTGTAAAGATGATTCCTCTATTGATAAATTTTTGTCTATTCTAGATTAAAAGCATCTGTATGAATGTGTCTTCCAGCTTGGTTTAATAAAGTCTTGTCTTTTTGCTTGAATTATTTTGAGTGGATGAAGGTCCATTTCAAATCTGCACATCTTGGTTATTCAACGATAAGAAATTGCTTACTTGGAACACAGGTCATCTTTCTCCCTGGAGATGCTACATTAGAAAAGTTTCCATCACTTAATGCAAATATAAAATAAAATTGAACATAGTTTTTATTGGATTTTAATAGCTTCTACTGATAGTCCATGCATGGACAACCACATGTATTCCAGTAATTATTAAACTGAGCTCTATTGAACAGAGTCCTATGAGAGAAACACTGCCCAAAGAGATGGATGGGATCACAGCATTCAAGTGTTCTGAACAGCTTATTCTAATAAGCACAGAGGGCCCAGTTGTATTTTTGGTTTTGGAATTATTTCTGTAGGTAAAGTGAACAGATACTTTTATGAAGTACATTGTTTTCAACTTGAATTTCTTTGCAATATTAGGTCCGAGTGATGGTGGATTTGTGCAACAGCACAAAAGGGATATGTTTAACAGGTATGTTTGTTGCCTTAAGCATTACACCTATGCTACAGGAACACAAAACCAGTGTTTTCAAAGAACCTGAAGCCAATAACCATGTCAAAAAATTACTATTTATTAGAATTTTAAAAAAGAGTGACCACTTTGGGACTTATCTGTAACATCTTAATATAAATGCTGGAATTTAAGGAGCTCTGTTGCTGCTACTTGGAGCCATTTCTCTTTCATGTGATTTTCATAAGCAAATCCTTTAGACTTGGGTGTTTAAAATACCAGTTGTGGTTTAGTCATAACATTTTTGTGTATGTCACACTTCAGGCCTAACACAGGAGCAACATGCAGGGGGTAGAAACTTGCTCCCATTGTTCCAACTGCAGAACACTGCAGTGTGGGGGCAGTGGCACTAGTGAACTTGTGTTCCTCAGCTGCAGGATGTCTCACATGTCAGCAGTGAGGACCTGGAGAAGGTGTGAAAAGTTTTGTGGGGCTTAGTGAAGAGTGTCTGGTAGCCAATTTAAGAGCTATGGCCCAGCTTTGAGTCTGTCACTGAGCTATGTTCTTTTTGGAAATGAGAAGATTAGAAAGAAGCTAGTTTTTATGAGTTAAAGAAAATGCTTCATTGCTGTCTGGTTTGACTTTGCAAGTGGCAATAAGGTCCATTTGACTCAACTGATTAAACATAAATGAGAATTACCATTGCACACACAGATGTTAAATACTGTTTCTGATGTTGTACATCAGTTCTGATTGCAATGGTGGCTGAACCACAGACAACCTAAGTTTTGGTTTTTTTGGGCTTCAGACTTGTGAATTCATGTTTCTTGGTGCCTTTTGCACCTTTTTTCTCTCTAAACACCATTAAAGGAGTGGCTTTCTCTGCTGTAGGCCTCAATGACATTTGTTGCTTTTTAAGCACCTTTCTTATGTATCTTATACTTGTACAAGGAGCCTTAGCTTTAGGGATGAGAAAGTAATTCAATGCAATAATGGATGTAACACAGAGTGAAAGAAATGGCCATTTACTGGAAAACTGGCAGAAAGATGTTAACTGATGTTACTGCCTGTACTGATTAAAAGGGATGATTCCTATTATGATACTGTAAAATGCTTTTCACTTTACTCATAATGCTTTGTAATTAATGCTGAAAATTGTCATCTTTAAGGAAATCTAGTAATTACTGTTATTTTCTGTTGTAAAAAGTTTGGTTGAAACAAGACAGTACTTTGTCTGGATAAAAAGTCCACAGAGTTAATTTGCTTCTTTAATTGCAACTGTCACCTTTGTATTCTCCAAGTGGTTCTCCATTTTAAATTTTTTTAATGTGTATTGGCTATCACAGATGATAAATCACAAACATGTTCTGGTTAATCTTTCTTTGCTCTTGCCTGCTATGCTTGCTTCTCTTTAGGGCCCTACATAGGAGCTATGTAAGGGAGTGAGATAGGTTTTCTGTATTACAAGTTGCTGAAGCAAGTCCAATTTCTAAATGTACCAACCAGTTTCTGTGGGAAGCTCAGTCCTGACTGGAGAGCTATCACATGTGAAAAGCCTGACTGTTGATAGGAAAGACAAGAATTTTTGTTTCCTATTTAAATAGTCTAAGTCCTGAACTGCACTGAAATATCAAAGAAGTGTGGCATGTATCTTTAATCTGTACTTCCAACAGGATTTTTAATTGTGATATTCATTGGCATTGTAAAGCCGATATTCTTCCACTAGAGCAGGTTTTTGGAGAACACTTACATAAAAGAAATATTACTGTGAGATGTCTGGCATCCATGGCTTTGTGAAGGCACCAAAACCCCTGACAGTGAGGCTACATTGCATAGGTTATTGCCAACCTTCATCAACAGAAATTTGAAAAAAGCAAAACATGTATATGTAAATGTGTTACTCTTTTGGTAAGTCTATGTTACTGCTAATACTCAGATAATTATTTATAATATAAAGCAGTTAGATAGATGTTCATGTTGAAATCTGAAGGATTTTCTTACTCTTTTACTGTTCTGTTCTAATGCTAATCAGTTCAGTTTGGAATTGCTTTGTTTTCTTGCTAGGTTAAACTCACCATTTCTTCTTTCTTGTGTTTGTTTGTTTTTTTAATCTTGTTATAGGCCCCCCAGGACCCCCAGGTAGGACACTTGGACAATTGCAGTAACAGTTGCTGGTACAAAATACAGAAACACTGAAATGTATCTTTCACAAAATTGTCTTCCTTTGCTAATTTGATTTAGTGAGGGTTGAATGTCTGCCTGTCTTTATAATGCTTGTATTTAAGTCAGTTCATGCCCCTTCTGAGAGAGGGGAGGTTTTAGACATTTTAATAGTGGAGGGAGTAGAACATTTGATAAAAACCGTATCAAGATGTTTAAGTAGTATCTTGTTAAAGAGATGAATTTATATATTAACCTCCCAAGGAAATGGATATTATAATTTAACAGTAAAACTGTATTTTAAAAATATTGATTACACCGTCACAACCCCTCCCATAACTTTGCTTCCTTTCTTATTTAACACTGTCTCAGTTGTCATTCAGGTGGTTGCAAGGCTGTTATGAACTTTTTGTTTTCTTTCTGTGCTGCTTAACTTGTGGGTCCGTATCAATAAAGTATGAGTTATGTTTCGCTGGTGTTTAAATATATATATATATATATAAACATGATGCATGTAAATATAGTAGATGCCAGGGTAACTTGCATTCAACAGTGAAAATTCAGTTATGCTGTTTGGTTTGATCAGGGCCTCCTGGGCTTGATGGACTGCCTGGCTACAATGGATCAGATGGAATCCCAGGAACTCCAGGACAAAAGGGAGAACCAGGAATAAATGGAAAAAGAGGGAAAATAGGTACAGTTTCCCTTCATATTAGGTTACAAAACAGCTTTGAAATCCATAGAAATTACAGCTATCCAGGTAAATACAAGTGAAAAATACAACTAGAGTGAATATGGTTTGTAGTAAAATTATGTATTAATTGGTGCTTAATTCTGGAGCAGTGCTCTTGATACTGAAATGGTTTTTATTTCTAGGTTTGCCAGGACCAAAAGGTGATCAAGGACAGAAAGGAGAGCCAGGAGAAATGGGTTTACCTGGCAAGGATGGTATGCCAGGAGGAAAAGGTGCAAGAGGAGCCAAGGGAGAAAAGGGGGATGTAAACAATGATGTGATATTAGAAGGTATGGAAAAGTGCTCTTGGAAGTTCCCTTGCAACAGTGTACTAGACAGAAAAAGAAATGCTCTGCTTCTGAAGCATGAATCTGCAAAGGCAGGACCAACCTGTATAAATATGGTTTATGTACTGAGTATTGCTATGCCCAGGAGATTGCTCCCTTTGCAAGGCAGTCTTCACAGAAACCTTTCTGCTTGGCCTTTGGGTTGAGGTGGATGCGAATTTCACCCTTTCAGAAATGCTTTCATACAGTTGACTTCTTCCTGCTCTTTATTTCAGTGTAATTTTATTTATCTATTAGAAAATGAGGGGCAGATTTCCACTCAGGAATATATGAAGAAGCCAAATATAAGCTGTATAAAACAGCAGTGTAACATCTGAAATTGTAACTCACTAATGGGCCTGTAGTCCAGACAAATAAAATACGCTGATGTCCTACTCCTTGTGAAGCTGATTCACCTTCTAAGAAACAGCATTTCAGAGGGTTTATTGCACCATATTCTGTACTCAGGAACCTCTTAAGAAAGAGAGAGGCTGTTCTGTGGATGTCCTGTGGACATGTACAGTTCTCTGCAGGTTTCCTGGTGCCAGGGGAAGGGCTGTGTCCTGACAATGTCTTTTGTACACACAGGTGCAAAAGGTGAGCCTGGACCACCTGGGCCCCCTGGACCTCCTGGACCCCCAGGGCCTCCAGGTAAACGTAAAGGTAAAGTCAAAGTGGAGCTTCAGGAGAACATCTACAGCAGCAAATGCACAGGTTAGTGCTTGCCAGTCTTCTCTTCCATATTATGAACAGGTTCAAGATTAAACCATTGCTTCAAGGCTCACCAAACAGTAAGCATGACTTTAGTTTTGCTAACTAAGAGCCCAGAGAACCTCCTTACAATGGACAGGAGAGAGCTGGAGCAGAAACCTCATCCTATTTGAAATTCAGAAATGCATGAACTGTTGTATGAGATAATTGGGCCATTGGCTCAGGTGGCCTCTTTTCAAGTGCTGAGATAAACTGAAATGCTTTGGAGGATAAGCTCTCTGATGGATTTTAAATCACAGTGTGAAAATGGGAATTACATGCAAATAACTCTGCAAAGATGACATCTTCCTTAATGAGCCTTTATGTTTTATGACTCAGCAAACCATGAGATCTTATTACCAAAATTCAATGAATAATCTAGATTTTGTAATTAAATATTCATCTCTCCTTCAAGGAAACAGAATACATATACTGAATTACAACTGTAATTAACTTATTGCACAAGAATACAAGCTTGGCTTTTTCAAATTAAATTTTGAATCTGGTAAAGCTTAATTTCTTCAAGAGAAAAGAATAATTAGTTGGAAGTACAGATATATTTTTCTCTCTGGTACTGTTAGTGAATTCTGAAAGAAACAAAACATCTCTGCTCCATCCTTCCCAACTTTCCCCAACAGACCAAATGAACAGTCTTAATGACTTTTGAACTCCATTAACTCTCAACCAGAATATTTTATGATAGGAATCAGCATGATATTAATCTTGGTTTTGATGGAAAAAAAGTAGTGAAAATTTCCCATAAGAATCTCTGATTGAAAACCGTCTCTTTAATTTTAGCTGCTTTCTAATCCATGCAGCTGGAAGTATTGCAAATATTCTCAAAGGCAAACAGTGCCCTGAGCTCTGCTACAAACACTGACCTGGCCCTTGACTATCCTATAGTTTTAGATAAACTGCTGTACAGGCAACTGCTCCTTCAGCCAACTGCATGTATTAGCCTAAGAAATTCAACTTGTATGTTGCAATTGATAATTTCTGCTGAGTGATTTTTTTTATGAAATGTTCTGGAAGTATTTTGGGATCAGAAGCTGATGGAGATCTCGAGGGATTGGTAAATTCTAGCTGCAGGCATTCAGCTTACCATGGCTGGGTGGACTGTTTGTGCCTTACTTGAAGATACTCTGTGATCACTTGCAAACTTTCAATGTCATCTCACCAAATGCCCTAGATAATGGATGGGAGAAATACATGTTGTTCTTGCTCCATCTTGGAGTATTTTCTTCTGCATGAACAAAAAGAGGATATGACCTAAAGGAGAAAACAACAATGCTGTATTATCTGTTCCTTCTTTCCTGAATGTCATGGTACCCTTTCAGCATCACTTTCTATTTTTTTCCTATTTTTAACTATCTTTGTTGCTTAAACTTCATCACTTCTCTGTAAATCCTAGAAATATATTAGAAGGCAACAATGACAATGCAAGTCTGAAAAATTTGCAGCGTGTCAAGCAGTGCAAAATGCTGGAGATAAAAGTTAAGAAAGTTAAGAAAACAAGGTTAGAATGAAACCAGCAAAAGCTGGGAACTCTCCTCTGTGGTTATTCATTCTAAGCAAACTGAAATGTCTCACATTGTTTTAAGGGCAGAAGAGATACCTGGCTTTATAAAAAAGGGCCAGTAAATAATTTAATTCAGGCATGGTTTTAACAGTGAATGCTAAGAGAAAATCCAGCCAGTTACTTCTTAAATTGTTGCAGGGTGGGGAAAAATATCTGTTTGATTCTAGAGTGAACCATCTCAATGTGTGTAAATAATGTAATGTGTCATTACCCTTAGTATTTCATCTGCTTTAGTGCATGGATGTCAGCCCCCTGCATTATGCACTCAGTGCATGTGTTAGTGCTTTATTGCTGTGTCAGACATTAACAGCATGAGCAAAACTTCCTGTGCTGCCTATGGGATTCACCCTCTCTGCTGGGCTGTGGGGATTTGCGCATTAAGGTTTTGAGTTTAACAAATACTCCCAAGAAAATGTTTTTGGTTTTGCTACTAAATCAGCCATTTTCCAGCTGCCTCAGCTGTCTGAAGTTATCTCATGAAAAGGGCAACTGTCTCTCCCTAAGTGGCTACTCAGAAATTCACAGCTCAGGAACTAAATCTGTTGATAATTAGTTACTCCTCAAAGTTGACTGTCAGCCTGAACACTTCATTTCCTTGGCAGAAGTGAGAGCAAGTATTTTCTTATCTTTTTTTGATCACACCAACCTAAACATTTTTTTTTTTCCGGATGAAGCAAAATCCCAGTTGTCACTCCTTTATTTTAGTGGAGTCACTGATGTGCCCATCTGTCATGTCAAATAGGGTAAAACCTGCCATTTTTCTCTTTCTCCCTCCACCCTAGGTGAGACATGTGCTGTACCAAATGATGATACCCTTGCTGGAAAGGCTGAAGACAGAATCTCAGGTCCTTCAAAAAAATCTGGTAACCTGCTACAAAGTGTGACTCAAGTGCTACTTTCTGTCTTAGTGTCACAGATCATGGACATGTGCTTTTTTCCCACTAGAATGTGTCATCACGTCTGTAGGAAGTCCTGTTCACTTTGTTAATGTGCAGCAAACATTTGGAACTTGGATGAGGGAACCTGCAAACATAAGTGATGAAAGGATTTGGCTCACCATGCATTTTTCAGGTATTTTTAGTAGTAGCCACTGACCAAAAATCTCCTGGCATTGCTTCCTTAATCCCTTCAACCTAAACTCATAAG
Organism: Anthoscopus minutus; assembly: GCA_013399455.1. NCBI lineage: Eukaryota > Metazoa > Chordata > Aves > Passeriformes > Paridae > Anthoscopus > Anthoscopus minutus. The sequence continues at coordinate 15,747 of VWYI01040959.1, forward strand.
AATGATGAGTTTTTACCCACATCTTTTTCAGAACATTTTCCATATTACTTGTTTAATACTTGACTACATGGTTGTAGGCATTTTTAGTATCTTTAGATATTTTCAGAGTTAAAATGAGATTTTGAAAATAGCTTGATGTTTGGATTTTTCCTTTTTACCAAATCCAAGTTTAAATGTCTATTGTTTGTGGCTTTTTATCCTTTTCTTTCAAGAGTTTCTGTTTCCTATGGCTTTACTTCCCTAAATTATAGCTCAGAGTTTTGCCTTCTTATTTAGTAAGGCATGAAAATGAGTCAAATGCTGTATAAGCTAAATTTAGAGCAGGAAAATGTCCAGGACCTAAGTGGGAAAAGGAAATATTTCTCCATACAACACATCAACTGTGTTCAGAATGAGGGCCCATTAGGTCTGTGAGAAGTAAGCTCTTGATCTTCTTTTTTATAGATATTTTTCGTGTGTCTCTGGATTTTTTTTTCACATTCAAGCAAGTTGGATCACTTTTGAAAACACACATACAATTGTTTGTCAGGTAGTTGATTGAGATGGACTTTCAGTACAGAAAACTTTGGGATAGAGATCTCAAAATTAGATGAACCAAATAAGAGTCCTTTTTTCAGCATGTTATCCCTTTTGTTTAGGAAACTATATAAAAGAATATGAAAATTCCAATGCCTTGCTGAATGACAGCTACAGGATCATTAACATCACGGGATTCTTCTATGGATGTGGTCATGCAGTACAAAACAATCATCTCTACTATCAGAAGGGAGGAACCAATGTCATTCTGAAGTAAGTCAAAGATAGCTGGACTAAGACAAGTGAAGTTGTGAAGGCAGGATGGGTTAGAGAGCCAGAGCTGAACCTCAGGAAAGCAGACAATTCTCCTTGTAGCATTTTGTGTTTCTTTTTAGTCCTACCTAAACAGGAAGAATGAAGGAATGGTTCAGAGCTCTTCTGAGAAAAGAACAACTTCTTTCCAATCTGTAACTAATGGGTCACCAGCTTTCCACTTTGTGCGTGCAGATGTTGTGGGAAGAGGAAAACTGGGAGAGTAGCTCAGGACCACTACTCTGCTGTGACAATTCTTGAGGCATTGTTCAGCCAGCCCTGTGTCTCAGGGGCTCACCTCTGCAGTTACCATGCCTTAGAGCAATAGGTCCCCAGGGTGAACAAGATGCCATGCGCAGAGGACAACAGATTCTCGTCTTAGCTGTCCTGGGACCCAACAGGTTCTATTGACCATTACATTACTGTGGGTGTTCTTCAACTTGGATTCTCTGCTGTGTTCATAATCACAAGAAAGAAATGAGGAATGTGTGTGCCAGAAGTGATTAGATTTAGAAGAATAAGCTGTGCATCTACCTGCACCTGAGTCAGAAATGGTTCAGCTGCAGTGTGGGAGGTGTAGGTGGGTGGTTTTGTGACCTTGGCCCCCGCATGGAACTTGGCTTTGGAGAGCCCTTGCTGTGCTCTGCTCTGGCTGGCAGCAGCAGGGAATGCTGCTGGCACAGAGGGAGGCACTGAGGCACCTGCTGAGGACAGGGCGACCTGAAGAATTGCACATTCCACTGGGGAGGAGTGGCTCCAGTGTTTGATTCCCTCATAATAAGAAGTTTCTACTACTTTCCTGATATATCTCCCTGAACTAGAACTGGGAATTACATCTCTTGCTTCAGTTTCTACTGAGGACAGACACAAACAATACAAATCAACCCCCAAATCTCACCTTGTGGGAAGAGCCAAAGACAGTCCAAGGGCAAGTGAAAGACTGTTTGTGCTTTCAATTCTTACACTACTCTGATGTCTGAGCCAAGAACATTTACTATACTTTGATGTCTGTTCCCAAGCAGGTGTGAGTGCTGCCTTCCTATATTCATGTGGATGCCAAGGAATGTGAGCAAGCTGCAAGGATTCTATAATATTTATTCTGCCAAGCACAAGCTCACATTTTGGCAGCTTCCTTTAAACATATTTTAGCTTTTTCTCTGGTGGTCTGTAAAAGACCATCATTGTCTAAGCAATACACAGGGATAGGGCAGAGATTCCTGCCCTTTGCTTGCATACCATTAATCAGGAAATGCTTTCATGTACAGATGAACACAAATTATCTGTGGAACTTTCAAATCGTCCCAAGGAGCGGCCGAGAAATGACCCTTCTATTGTTCTTCACTCTCAGATTACTTACCTTCAGCACTATGGATTTTGTGACAGTGAAGTCCTTGAATTTGGGCTCCATAAAAATTTCTGGGAGTTGTATTGTTTTAATGGAAAGTATAGGTGAGGATCTGGTTAGTAGGCCATTTTGCAAATGTTGAAAAAAACATTCAAAAGGAACTTCTTGTCATATTTAAAAGCTGGTAGAACTAGGTTTGTCTGACCCATGGCAGGTTTTCTCACAATGGTCAGACCCCCAGTATCATGGTAGTTTCATTTTTTTTACTTTGTTTCATAACATGCTTTACTATCTCTGTTATTTTTGATTGACTTTGTTGATATTAGTGATCATAAAAGTGTTTGTAGCTTGAGTTTTGGTGATTGATGAAACTATTACACTATATCTTGTCATTTACCCCAAGATGTCAGAAGATTAAAGAATTTCAGAACCATTTTGAATCCCAGGCTGAACTGTTTCTGATTGGGGGAGCCCAAGAGAACCTGGGAATGAAGCATCACTTTTTTGCTCCCTTCAAGATTTTCACATATAACAAGAAAAGATAGGGTGTGGAGCACTGCAGTATTTGTGTGTTTCTAATGAATCTTGAGATGCTATCTTGTTGTTTTTTTATAGAAAGAATCTGGAAAAAATCTGCATTTCTGAGTGACTAGTCCTGTTAAGGACTGTCCTGCTAGCCCTTGCATGAGGTTATTTACAGATGTGAAGCAATTAACAAGATTAACAGGGCTGACACATGTATTTCTCAAATCTTCTCCAGCCTTTAACTGTTTTTTTTTATTGCACGTGTATGCAGCTGGAATATGGAGTTGCTGCAGATGTGAGTTCTGCAAAAGCTGAGGGGAACAATCTAAGCTGGTTATTCCTGACTTTTCAAATTAGGATGATTTTTCCAATATGTGCTGTCAATGCTGCTTAAACAGAAGAATTATTCTTCCAGTATTGATGCTCCTGGATCTGAACTGTTCCTGTGATTAAGCCTGTCTTTTCAGAAAAAATACTTTCAAGTGTAGTAGACTTCTTTACTGAATAGCATTTTTTCTTCTTCTATTTGAACCATGGAGCTACACTGTAAGAGAAGTCAGACACTGAAATGTGTTTCTTCGCAGAGGGCATTATTTCAAAAGATAAAGCCATGCTCTCCCTGACTTTGCTGAAGCCTAGTGTTAAAGGGTAATTAAATGCTGACAGCAGATGTGTCTTGGGAGGAGCTGATTACCCTCCTAAACCAGTAGAGGAATATGATTTAGCTGCTCACTGCTCCAGCCTTCAGATTATCAACCTATTAAGGAATTTCAAGGAATAAAAACAATTTTATACATCAGAGATGGAGGTATTCAGGCTGTCCCATTGAGGCCAGCATAAGGTCACAATTTTGGCTCTGCAAAAGTACAATTTTTACTCCTTTGATGTCTACGTGAGTAAATCACCACATTATCTGAATTGTTTTCATCAGAGGAACTCTAAGACTAGGTGAAGCTGCCCAGAATTCCTGCTGCTTTGGTCAATCACATTTTCCCCCTTTTGCTCCCACCTAGTCCAAAGCAAAGTTTGTGTAGATTCCATTTCCCAATTTTGGGCCTTCACCTCCTATCCAATTCTTTTTCATACCCATTCCTTTTAGTTGCTTCTTTCACCTTAGTGATAACAAAAGCTCATAGACTAAATAAAGTGAAACCTACCAAAGCAAATTCATTTTCTTGTGCACTTTTCAGATTGGTTATTACTTTGTAATTTTCTCCTGGTGTTTTGGCAGGTTCTTCAAGAACTTGAATCTTAAAAGACACCTTCAGGACAGAGTGGTCCTTGAACAAGTATTTTCAACAACACCTCTATCAGTGACTCACCACCCCATGTGTGTGGAGGTGAGCTCTGATCACCCACACTGAATCTTTGCTGTATCTCATTTCAGATTTGGGCTTGATAATGCCTCGCTGGGCACTCTGCTCATTGAAAATGCCTTACACCATGGCCGGAACTACCTCTTCTCTAACTCCAAGACATATTTCAACATAGCAGTGGATGAGAAGGGTCTTTGGATTATATATGCCTCAAGCACTGATGAAAATATAATGGTGGCACATGTTGATGAAGAAACGTTCTCAGTCATTCGGCACATCAATACCACCTATCCTAAGTCCAAGGCTGGTAATGCATTCATAGCATGTGGCATTCTGTATGTTACTGACACTAAGGACATGACAGTAAGTTTTGCTTTTGATTTACTGAAAGGGAAGCAGATTGATGCAAGGTTTGAGTTACGGTCTTCGCAGTCTGTTCTTGCTATGCTTTCGTACAGTCTGCGAGACAAGAATTTGTACACGTGGGAGAATGGGAGCTTGATGGTATACCCAGTCCATTTTGGCAGATGAATATATTTTCACATGCCACTTTTGACTAAAGGATCTATTTAAAGCTCCATGACATACACATGGGGGGGGTCTCTTCACTTGGAATCATTTTTTGTTTGCTGATGGTGGTTTGTGAGTGTGTATAAAAGGGAGATCAGGTGCCTTTGTTTCACTTCAATTACATAGGCCATCTTCATCTTTTACAAAAATTGTTATTCACTCTTACAACTGGCACACAGCATAGACATAATTTTGTCTTCCCCCATTATTCAGCTGATAATTGTGTCTAATGTACATTGATTATTCCATGGTCCTGTGCTCAGCAGAGACTATTCGTAACTTTTATTTACATTCCTCTTTCTACAATCATTTCCTGGTCAGTGATGATGGTCTAATATAAACATCTAAATAATGAACTTTTGTGTACAAATACCTTTGTCACTGTCATTTAATTTCCATGGATTCTCTGTGACCATTTTTTCTGGACAAAGATTTAAAACTGTTAAAAATAATAGGAATGGAAATACTTGTTTAAGTGGGAAAAAAAAGCAGAAAGCTTAAAATTTGACAAGTCAAATCAAGTGTTAATAATCAAAAGCAAAATTCAGGTAAAGTACAAGGAAAATGGGAATAATGACATTAAATATGGAACAAACATGAATTGTTTCTTAAACGGAGAGTTGGATGAAAGTAGCAAGATTTAAAATCAAAGACATAACCTTTATGATTAAATTTCATCTTTAACAGTATTTGAGTTTCTCGTGTTGCTTCAGACTCTTCCTAGGTTTTCACTGCCATATATATGCAAACTATACCAGTATAACTTGATTATAACTATTTAATTCCAGTAAAGCATATTTCTAAAATAAAATATCTAACATCCATACAAATGAAATAATAAAATGAAGGGTATACTTTTTCGCTGCTATTTTTAGAACCATCATACTGCTTAGTGACTTAATCTATTGTTAACCATTAAGTCAGACTACCAATTCACATTCAAACTTTTGAGAGTTAGAGGTGAGAAATAGGAACTTTTTGATTTTAATTTTGTTCTGGTATTTCAGATTTCTAAATTTAACATCGGAACAAAAATCTCTATTTTATGTATATAGATTCAAAATCAAGCTCTTGAAAAACCCCTACCTGAATTTCTGCCTGTGCATATTGTTAAAGTTCAGGGAGTGCACCCAAATATTTAGAAGCAAAGTGTTATTTAAATCCTGAACTGCACTGAGCTGTTTAATACCTGTGTGATCCAGGCCATGTCAAAGGGATTAATGAATTTGGGAAAGTCTGTGCCTGCAGAACCTTGTCTAGAAAATGTGCTGAAGAATTTCTCTGTTGCAGCTAAGCTCCAGTGTGTGCCACAGGGATGGCTCAGCTCTTCTCAGGAAACTTGCTGTTATCACTAAAGCCTTGCATGCTAAGGAGAGAGATGCAGAAGGGAATAAAAAGTCATAATTAATACTTTGAACTAATATATACATCAAAACTCACAGACTAATAATTCTATCTATACCTGTATGAAGAGAGTGAGACTTTGCACACTCCAGAGCTACAGTTCTGTGGGATGCTTGTGAATTTTGTGGGGGATGTGGGGGTTTTGGTTGTTTTTATGTTTGTTTGATTGTGGTGTTGTTTCAAAAATTGAACTGTAGTACTAATAAAGTAAACATTTTCAGCTATAATACCCCCTAAGTCAGCAATATACTTGGGCAAACACAGTTCAAGTCAGATGTGATATTTTTCTAGATAATGTACCCGTCTCAAAGCATGGTAAACTTCTACATAACATTGTTGAAACACTTGGATCAACCTCTTGGAGAAGGAAGGCCAGGAAATTCTACCACTTTTCTCTTCTTGCAGCTGTGGAACTTAATTCTGTTAACCTTGTACTTCTCAAGAACAGCTTGAGAAATAAAATGTAAACAGCTAATCTTTTTCAGTGCAGTCTGAGGTCAAGTTAAAGCTAACTCAGGAAGTATCCAGTCAATGTACTGGAGATTTAGATAAATCTGTTTAAATATAAGGAAGAGTTCTAGAATGGGCTGTTCCATGAAATAAAAGTAATTTATTTAACTTACAAAGGGAAAACTAAACAGTGACATTTACCCTTCCTTCTTTCCATATTTCTCCTACTTCACAGGCTGCAATTTAAAATCACCTTTGGAGAAAGGTGCTTTTTATTCTAGTATATCTTACAATACATCACAGACTTCAAAATTTCATTGGAGGAATAAGACAGTTTGTTAACATTTAAATACACAGACATCCATTCCAGTCCTTGAAGAACGTGTTTTTTGTTTACAACAAAAAAAATACATCTGACAACAGTAGCTAGTTATATTACAAGCAAACAATATTGAACTCTGCATAGTTTATACAATATACTCTGGTAATAATTTAATTACCAGTTTTATCCACTATTTACTAGCTGGCCACATAAAGCCTGACATTCATCTGAAATGTGGCATTATATGTTCCACTGTATTCTCTTAACAGCTTCATTTAATGAAGTATTTTCTGGACAAATGATTTTCAAAACTAAATGCTGACTAGAATGCTGGATGTCTTCACTACAAACATTTAGTGCTTACAATACATTCCTAAAGTAAAGGCAGGTGTCCAATAGAAAACATAGCTCAGAAAGAAAGGAAAATACTGTGCAAATTAAACCCCATCGCATTTAAAAATATGTTGATGTGCAAGTTACAGTATCAAGTGTGCAATAATACTAACTGGGAAAAATATCTCAGCATAAAATGATACATCTCTCACAGTACGTCCTTGATTGCACATGTTCCACGGCATTTGCATCCATTACACTTTCTGCAGAAATCAAATACACTGAGTACCCTTAATTAAAACTAAACTATTTTACAATGAGAAATTGTATACATGCTTCATTTAGTGGGAAAAACTGGAATAAAAGTAATCAGAATCACGTCAGAAGTGCTTACTGACTTGTAGAGCCACAGTGCTTGTGAAGTGACTGACAACTGTCAGGATCTTTAAAACACTCACAAAATGCAGCTTGTGGGTTACTGAGCAATGACCCCCCCACGACCAACAATACTGGGTTGAATTCCTTGCTTTTACAATCCAGTACATGCATTTCTACCCCAGTGATCCTTATGGGCATATTCAAAATATACCTGTTGTAAAAGTGTTGGTTTTCTCCCCATAATACTTAATGCTGCAGTAACTGCTTTGAAAGGAAAGTGATATGCACTTTCCACAGTGCATATCACTGTGTTTTTAGCTACTTATAGGGACACTATAGAAACCATGATTAGCTCACAGAATGCTACAGAATGTCAAAAATGCCTGAAGGTACATTGAAAGCATTGGGAAGAACCCTCATTTTCAGCGTGCCATCTGCTCCACAGGAGAAGATACGATTGCCTTGCACAGTCTCAATCTGGGTGACACCAGCACCAATATTTCTGAAAAGGGATTGCTTAGCATGTTCATTTTTAAATGAATGAATTAAATTGTAGCCAGTCAGTCTCCACACCTGTATCAAAAGAATGACAAAGGGAGATGAATATTAAAGGATTTGTATTTTCCCCTGTAACGTTTCAGATTCCTGGCTGTTCTAAACTCTTCAGCAAAGATAAAGGATTTTTTTGTTGCCTCACTGCAACAATTACTACAAGTCCAAGAGTCTTGAGAGGCTCCTGATGCAGTGTAAGACTGCCTTACTGTGGACCACCTGTGTATTGGGCAGGGTGAAGCTTCCCTGTGTTACCTGATTAGAGTCCTCCTCCCAGCTTCCCCCCGTGAAAGCTGCAGAAATGGACAGGTTGCATTTTCATCCAAGATGACTACTGTCAGCTTTCCAGCAGCTGGAAATGCTTTCCTGCTGAGGAATGCTGCACAGACTAAACTGCACAGTTAATAAGCATGCAGAGTCGTAGGAACCACTGCTGCCTGTTGTGTCCTAAGTAGCAGGAGCCTCATCAAGGCCAGTCCATGAAAGCCCCTGCTAAGCAGTTCTCCAGCTAAAAGGAAAGAAACTGCATTCACCTTCTCTTTACCATGTTGTATTTCCTTCCTTTAGTATTCAGGTAAATTGCCCCTTACAACAGGGACTGTATTTCAGGTTTGTTTTGTTTCATTTGTTTGTTTTCATGTTGGTGTTTGTTTCTTGCTACTCTGACCTCTCAGTAGCTGTCTGGGGCTACAGCAGCAGGATTAAAAAACAGAACTTGGTGATACAGAAACTTTACACAATGTTGAAGTTGCTGAGCGCCCTCTGTGTTACAAAGAAATGTCAACAGCAAAACCAGAACATTTTTAAGTGAGAGCAAAACTAAGGTAAGATTTCAGAACCATGCACTTTGCTTTATCCACTTAAAATCAGTCTCACAACCTTAAAACGACTATTCTTTAGTGGAGGGCAAAACCTACGTGCTTTAGAAGTCTACCAGTATCTTTCAGTTTACATTATAAATGGAAAGCAAGCAGGCTGTATATCAAGTGTAGGTTTGGGGTTCTGAGGTTTGTTTTTGTTTTGTTACTGCATTTACCTGGCTCCCTAAACACAACACCACACTGCTTCAGCCAAACACCCTCCTCCAGAACCCAGCTCCTCCATCTGTCCTTACCTTCATGTTGCCTTCGGCTGAGCCTGTAACAAAATAGTCCTCGGAAGGATCCAGTGCAAGGGCCTTAACAGCTGACTCATGTGCTTGGAAGGTGAAAAGGATTTGTCTCTGTCTGATGTCAAAGATGCAGATATATCCCTTCCTACCTCCAGAAATGAGCAGTTGATGCTTGGGAGCATACTGAAGTACTGTGGCACCATGGTCATGACAAGTGAAGGCTAAAGAAGAAAGATGGCAGAATTTATAGATTTGAAACTGTAAGTAGCTCACAATCTTGATATACATTTCTTCTATAAATTGCTACCTGAATGTTTTCTAACTTAGCAGACACATTCCTTCATAGGGATAATGTCTTATGAGCTGATGGCTTATTGCTCTCATAAGAGATACCTAGATCTAATGCACAAGAAAGCACGATATGCAGTCTAAGTTACTTTAGAATACAGGGTCATACCTGAATTTAAAATTTGAGGAAATACAAAATTCACCATATGAAGGTGAGACAAATTCATGATTTAAAAATGTATAGCTGATCTTGAGCAAACTGGTCTAGTGAAAGGTGTCCCAGCCCAGAGCAAGGGGACTGGAAAGAGATGATTTTTAAGGTCCCTTCCAACCCAAACCATTCTATGCTGCTCTTTCTTCATAGTTTTCCATATAGAGCAGATTAACACCATGCTAGAGAGCATTCAGAACCAGTCTGGTGCACGTATTAGTGTGCAACACAAACTTGGGAGCTGTTCCCCAGTATAAGGTTTTCCCCAAAGGCATACACAAGCTGTATTTCCTCAATCAGTAAGAAGCAGAGGTTTAATTTTCATCACAGTACTTACCATGTATAAGATTGTTTCCAGATGAAACCAAGGTGTCCCAGAGGCACACATTTCTAAGGGAGAAAAACCAAAAATCATTATGGCCTACTGCTAAGTGATTCATGGGGTGAGGTGACTCCAAAAGTGTTCACATTTTATTTCAGTCCAGAAGGCAGAATTGAACACTCTGTAGACATTGAAGGGCATTTCCAAAGAAACAAGAGTTTTAATTTATATTCTTTGCTCTTTTATGGTTCTTAGTGGAACTGTAACTTCTATTCTTAAAATGTGTACCGATCAAAGTTGCGTCAAATAATTATAAAAGTTATTCTTTTCAGAGAAAAAGAATTATCCTGCATTGCTGAATAGATTTCTAACCCCAGACACAGCACCAAGTCAAAGTAGTTGCTTTTGGAATACAACTGGTTAACTATTGACCACTCCTCACACAAACTAAACTTGGAAACAAGCATCTGAAGAAATGATATTCAGAGAAATTATCTGGCAAATTCAAGCTGTAACAGAACAATGAGCCTTAAAATGTCATCCACACATTAATGTCCAGGAGCTTACCAAGTTAAGGGAGATGAATAAATAGTTTTGAAATTCTTCATTGTTTCTTAAAACATACCTGTTATCATTGGATTGTCCTGATGTAGCAACTAGACTTGAAGAGGTTATAAATGCAAAGTCACTTGTGGTTTTACTGTGGCACTGCCAACTCTATTAAAAACAAAACAGAAAAGTGCAATCTTACCAGCTGTTATTTGCATAAAAAATAACCACTGTCAGTCTGATATCAGTGATAGCAAAACAAAAAGAGCATTTGAAACAAAGCTTAAAAACTGACAGTTTGAAACAGAGAATGGAACAATGGGTTAAAATGCAATATAAAATGGAAAGATAACACAGTAAGTGACAAAGAACAAATCCACATTATCTTGTATGACAACAGCCTGAGCTGTAAATTAAGAATGGTCTTCATGTTAAGAAGCAGTAAAATGTTTTGAAGAGTGCACTTTTAGGGTTATAAAGTTGTTAGTTTTGGCTCTGATTTTTAATTTCAATACGGGTAATGTTGAAGGAGTATTTGTAATTACCCTGTAGCTTATGGTTATTGTGCAATTGGTTTTCCAAAGATGTATCATTGAAACTCTGCAGTTGTTTTGATAAAAAGCAGGAAAATCAAATATGTCTCATTAAAGTCGCATGCTCTGGGCCTGTCTAAAATTTCAAAGACTTTGCTTTCTTCTACAATAATAATAATAACAATAAAAAAATTCTGCTTACTTACCAAGTAGGGCTTAGGATTTGAGGTGGTTTGGTTTACTTGCCAAATACTTAGAAAACCTTCACCATCAGCAACTCCACACTGCAAGGAACAAACTGCATTTATTAGCATTGCTTGGTGGTTACTGGATGCTTCATGACAGTAGACTGCTGACATCAGGGAAAAACCCACCTGAACCACCAAACCCTTGCCTGCAAATTGAGTATCAGTAACAATGATTGTCAAGTCCAGAAAAAATAGTTTAGAAGCCAAGTGAGTTCAGTGCTGATTGTTTAATGATTATTTAATGATTGATGCTCTCCTGCATACTTAATTCTTTTCTGGAAATGGGGAAAGTGCGGAAGCTTATCATTCAAATCTTAATGTTGGATGCAAAGCTAACAAAGGCATCATTACTCCATGACTCTACTTGAAAACACTTGAAAAAGTAAGATGCACAACAGCATGCCATAAAAGCATGATTAGAACAATTGTGGAAAGATTGTAGTCATGAATGGGAAAATGACTGAGCTACATTTATTATAACATAGATAAAAACCATAATATAACATAAAAAACCATAAAAACCATAAAAATAAAATTAGTAACATTAAATATTGTGCATTCTATGCAGTGTGGTCTATATTTTATAAGATAATTTGAGACATATTTATAATTATTTTTTATATTTTCTCTTTTTAGTTGAGTTTCACAAGTAATGCCTGAATGACCTTCATGTGAAGCACAACAACAATAAGTACATCTTAATTTCTGACTTAAGATTGATTCCTACGTAATGGTAAGATTGAAATCCCAAAGCACAATCAAAGCACATTTTTAGAATAAGTTTAAATGACATTCTATGCCACCTGAAAAAACAGATATGCTGAGAGATAATTTATATTTCCAGCTATTTCACCTCTGCTGTTTTATTGCTATGTACAGTCATGTCCAAACACTTTTAATTCACTTTTTATAACTTTTAACTATAATAAAGTTAAATATTTTATCAGTAAAAATGCAGACAAGGCCTGTTAAAATAATAGAATGGGTAACATGAAAAACAGAAGAGGTTGAATATTCCTCCCAATTCATTCCTCCTTTCCTCCCTCTCTCTTCTTTCTGCATCCCTCATAGAGTCACTTCTGGCCAAAGCATGTCTTTTTGCAGTCTTTCTGCTCTCCACTTTAGTGGAGTACACTCACAACCTTCAACACATGGGCTGAATTATCCCTGTCTTTCAGGTTCTTCTAGGTAATGCATTCTGTGAAATCTTTATCTTGGCCAGAATGCAAAATGGGAGGCACTTGAAGACCTGTGCCTGTACTTATTGACAGCTGGATTTGACAATCTTGGTCTTTTCCAGCTTTAATTATTCTATTATTGAACAAGTGTGCATCTATAAAATAAGGAATCTCTGTAGTTTTTTAAAAAAATATTTAATTTAAAAAGGTTACCATATGGAAACACAGATTTCTGAAGAGAAAGAACAAATAGAGTGAAAATGTGGCAAATAGGATATGGGATAGCAGTGTGGAGCTGAGAGAAGAGAAAGGAGAATAAGGGTCAGGGTTTATTACAGAGCCCCCACATGCAGCCAATATCATTGTTCTAGGGCATCCTAACAGTTCTGCATGGCAGCTGTTAAAGCTGCTTTAGAGGTCATAGCACAACCAAACATTTCCTTATGAATAAAAACTCCAACCTTCCAAAACCCTACATGTTGTACTTACCTTATTTCCCTGGGCATTGAAATACATCCTTGTCACCCTGGCATTCCCAGCCTGCTGGAAGCACACCAGCTGCTGTGGCCTTGTCCACTCAAACATTCGGACACTCCCATCCTGTGCTCCTGTAAGATCTAAGATTAAAAGATGATCATTAATAGTACAGTATTTTGTAGAAAATTATTAATTCCATATTAATGATTCACTTACAATACTGATGGACTGGATGTGAAGCCATTCTCTTGACGTTATTCAGATTTCTTTTAATCAGCTTTGTAGGAAACAAAGAAAAATTAAAACAATTTTGAAAAAGACATAAACACACTATTCAATTTTGTTTATACTATTATGGGTGAGTGTCCCTTAGTTAAAAAAATCTTTTAAGCTAACATTATCTGAATGGTCCTACATCAGAGTTCCCACAAGAAAGAAAACCACCCAGATTGTCCCATTATTTTCTATATCACAATAATTCTGAGCTACAGTATATGAGAAAATGCTTGCTTTGGCTTTCTTTTTGGCCTGGTCTTGGTTGCTGTTGGCCTTTTATGCCAATACTGGATTGACAGTATGATGACTTATGCACACTAGGTCTCACTGCAAATAACAGATGATAAACAGCCCGCTCTCCTGAGCTGCACACACAGAAGTACTCACCACACCAGCTCCAGTGCTGGTTTGCCCAGTGCCCAGCCATGGCATGGATGGAGATGGCTGGATCTGACTCACTCCAAATGATGGTGCAGTTGAAGGAGCCAGTGTTGTGGTAGAACCACGGAAGTCAACATCATCAGAACTGTAAAAGAACCGTTCTGCTTTAAACAAATGCTTCTTTGCCTCTAATGATCTTTGCTAATTTGTCATGAGCCTAATGGCAGTGAGTAGAGGAAGTGATAATAATGAGACTATAAATTGATAACTCCTGCACTTATGCAGTACAAATCCCTTCCACGTGCCCCAAATCTATCCATGTTTAATCTCAAGAGATGATCCCAATATAAGAACATAAGCTCCCCTGAGAAGAATATTGCTGGGCTGTTCCTGACCTGTGTGTGCAGTGTGCAGGGGCTGGTACAGAGGAGTGCTCACTGCAGCTGATGCATTCACTCTCAGCTCTCAGCACAGGAATGGAGGGGACAGGAACAACCAGCATCAGCTACCAGAGCTGCCCTCCACACTGCCCTGATGCAAGGGAACTGCAGGGTGTCCAAGGCAGCCCTTCCTTTATTATGCACCACATGGGATTTTACTTCACTGTACAGTGCAGGCATGCCTGAAGACAAGTAATTATTCTTTTGCCTTACCTCACTTGCAAAACAACCTGAAACCTACTGAAGAAGAGTAATTAACGTTGTTTTTATGCTCCATTTGTGCTTACACAGGTAATATAGATGCAGCCTCACAGAAAATCAATACTCACCCACAAAGAAACAATCCTACCTTTTAGACTCTCTGTCATATTCTTCCCCAATCCATATATATGACTGAGCAGCCAGTAGAGCTGAAATATCAAGTTCTTGAACATCATGTGTAGATGCCAAAACAATTTCATTGTTGTTTGCCTGTACAACACAAATACAAAATTTATACTAACCATAATTAAGACCTCTTATTACATTTCTTGTAGTATTTGAGGCTTACCTTGTTAACTGCAAATGCCATTATCATGTCTGATTCTTTGTGAATGATTTTTGCCTTTCCTCCAGGGTATCCCAGATCTGCTTCAACCTACAAAACATTTATAAAAAACTTCAATTAGTGTGAAAATCCATTTTGTAGTGGTACATTTAGAGTGCAAAAATCTATACAAAATTCATGCAAGAAAAGTTCAGTGGCCTTAGCATTGTTTCAGTAGCTAAACTTTACACTTCTCATATTCTTTGGTGTTCTAGAAACCAAAAGTGATATTTGAGTGTAAGAAACACGAAGTTGTGTGTGCAACACTATTTACAAGGTGTTCACTCATCCCAATTATCAGGACATCTGAAGTTAGTTCATGGATTAAAAGCCTGTCACACAGACTACACAGAACACACAGCTTCTGTTAGTCACATTAGAAAAGAAAAGCCAGTTCCACAGAACTTTTAAGAATGTGCTAGAGGTTTGGGAGAAGGGATACTACCTTGTTTTTGTGATCTTCTGCTACGCAGTTTTGTTTGACCTGCTCCACACGATCTTCTACAGACTACATAACATCACACAGTCACAAACACAAAACACATGCACAAACAAATATAAAAAAAGAATGAAACATTCCAAACTAGATTTTAAAGGCCACTCTGTCAGTAAATGATGACAAATGTATTTTTAACTTTTTATAAAAGGCACAGAAACTAAGACAGGAATCTAAACAAATTCACTTAAAATGCAATGCCTCCTAGATGAACACAAAATGTATGATATAGTAAATAAATGGAGGAGTAATACACACACAAACTCCATACTTACAGGAATTCTAAAAGATATTAAATAATATACTTATTTTCCATGATATTTATGTGTTGGCTTAAATTTTCAGTTAGAACATAGCAGTTGTAACCAGTACAATTTGTAAAGCCCCATATTATATATTACTATATAATATTACTTTTATATGTATATATTACTCATGCATATATACATATACACAAATGAATAGCACATTTAAATTTCTTTTTCAGTAGGACACACACAAAAAAAATATTCAAATTTCTTTGCTTATTACTGTTATTGCAAATGTTCTGTTTATTAGGATAATATTGAAATACATAAAGGTGAGATACGTTGTGTTTAAAAATATTTGCTTCAGTTGATATCCCAATCAAAAACATGACAGTCATGTTGATTTTGAAAAAAATCCAAACATTGTTAAATGAGAGAAACTGAAATGTCAATGAAAAATGGGAAGAAAAATTAAATACTGAGGAGATTGAAGAACAGTTATAATTGAGGTTTGTTTTTTAAAAAAAAAGTTACATCCTTTGTTTACCTCACTCTGCTTTCTTTTCTTTGTGAATATATATCTTATGAAAGTCTCCTGAAGAAGTTCTTGCTTCACAAGAAAATGCCAGAGCCTTTTTGCTGGAAGAGCTGAGTAATCCTTTGATCTGGATAAAGCAGAAGAAGAAAAGAAACACAAAGTATCCTGAGTTGTAAGGGACCCACACGGATCATTGAAGTCTAACTCAAGTCTAAGAATTCCACTGTGTGCCTGAGAATGTTGACCAAACACTTCCAGAACTTCCCTGGTGATGCTGTGCCCACTTCTCCAGGGAGCCTCTTCCAGTGCCCAACCACCTTCTGGGTGAAGAACTTTTTTCTAATTACACACCTAAACCCTCCTGACACAGCTTCAGGCTATTCCCTCGTGTCCTGTCAGTGCCACCACAGAGCAGAGATCAGCACCTGCCCCTCCTCTTCCCCTCAGAGGGAGCTGTGCCTGCAGTGAGCTCTGCCCTCAGTCTCCTCCAGGCTGAACAGACCAAGTGTCCTCAGCCACTCCTCACATGGCTTCACCTCCACACCCTTCACCATCTTCACTGCCCTCCTTTGGATGCTGTCTAACAGTTTTATATCCTTATTACATTGTGCTACCCAAAGCTGCCCCAGCACTGGAGGTGAGGTCGCTCCAGAGCAGAGCAGAGCAGAGGGGGACAATCCCCTCCCTTGCCCGGCTGGTGATGCTGTGCCTGACGCTCCCCAGGACATGCTCGGCCCTCCTGGCTGCCAGGGCACTGGAGGTGACATTTGCACTGCTGACTCAGTTGTAGTTTAATATATTGAGAAAAGCACGCTATTTTTGAGTCAAAAACACAGTTCACTGTCTGCATTTACAGACACCTCCAGGCACGACACTGTCTAAACACAGTAGGATTAGCCTTAAAAAGACCTTAGTACAACTGTCTTTCTCCTCCCCCAGACATCTGCATGTATTATATAACTCTTCTGCTGCTGGGATAGGGTGAGAGACAACTGCTACTGAAGGAATAGTAAAACAGGTTGAATAGGGTGTTCCCAGCAGCAGTCACTACCCTCAATTCCTACAACTTCCGCTCTTTCCTCTTTTTTCTTCCTTGTTGCAGCTGTAAAAGGTGCAGCAGAGTAAGTAAAGGCTGCTGCAGAAGAAGCAGCTGTGTAATAATGAACAAGGAGATGTGGGAAAATGGTTCCTGTAGAACATTGCCTACTAGACCTAAGAGCTAGACAACCTTTGTTTGGCTGTTTAACATAAAGAGGAAATGCTTCCTTAGAATTTCTGTGATCAAAGAATGTGTTTTTGCTAGGAAAAAAATGCTTACTTGAATGGTGTGTTTTCAGGTTCAATCATTGCTTTATTGCGGAGAATAGCTGGTCCTGCCCCTACACCAACGTCACTTGGGTAAGTATTGATGTAGTTTGGAGGTGGGCCTTCAAACTGGTCCATTCTATCCTGAAGAATCTGTTCCCAGTGTTCCAAATTTTTTATTACAGCAATGCCCAATGGAGATGTTACAGGCAGATCTAAACAGAAATATTAATAAAGTAAGGCTCAGAAAAAAAAAAAGTAAGATTGAGTATAAAACCCCCATCATGACGTAACAATTAAAAAAAGTCTTGAAAGGAAATGTACATGCTGGCAATTGTAATAAATCATGTATTTAATTATTTGAATTTTAAAGTTAGAATTAAAACATGAAATCTAACATAAAGTCACATATGCAGAAAAAAAAAAGTAAAGCAGGATTTAACATACCGGTGAATTCCAGACCAGCAATGGGAAAGAAGTTCTTAATGTTGTGCAGAACTAATTTTACCATTGTCAGATGCAGAAGAGCCCAGCTGTAGAAAAAGAACAAGTTTAGTCATGTTAAAAAACTATTAAGAGTTCCATTAAGAGTAACCATTAAGTTGTCTAGAGTATTTCTCTATACTCTACAAATACACAGGTTAGAAAAACACTGCAGAAAGGTCCTATTTTACCTGCACCTCATTCATTGAATCAGCAATCTAAACATTATTCTAGAGCTGACATTGTGGTACCTTATGTTGAGTCTTAAAAATGAAAATGGGTGTTTCTCTGTTGTTTTTCCCCTCCCCAAAAACGGCAAACCACACAACTTTAACCTCCTAATCCCTTTTTTCTGGCAAGTAAATGGGGAACTCTTACTGTGATGAGAATTTGTAATTTCTGTAATCCCATTGCCATGGACAAGTATGCCCACAGTGTTAAAATTGCTTGACTTACTTGGATGGTGCAGAAGAGGCATATTTTGAAGCAAACATATGACACAATTATTCTAAAATAGTGACAATTTCTGCTGACCTGTAAGAATTGGCATCTGTGTGTTCCTGGATCTGCACATCAGAGAGGAAAGCGTCGTCCTCATCCTCATCACTGTGAATGCTTTCATCAGAATCGTATATAACACCACTGTCTGACAAAGGGAGAAAGGGCTGCAATGCAAAGCAAAAGTCTGTATAAAAACAATATTCTCATCTCTTCTCTGACTTCACTTATGACTCTCATAGTGTGTAAATGACAACAATTTAACCTGTCAATGTCCCCAAAAATACAAGTAATTAGTGAGGGGCAGAATGTTAATCATTATTATTAACAAGAGGCATGTTTTGAAAGTGAAGTAATAGACTTGTAGGCTCTTTATCTTTTATTATGAGGATGATATTCTGCATCTTACTACTAAGAATGCTCAAAATTTTCACTTTATTTTTGTGCTTTAAAACTTAATGGATTTTTCAGTTACCTTTGCCATAAAGTAGTCCCACATGCTGAGTTCTGGAGGAATAAATTTTTCTTTGTAAGAGGGTCTTTCTGCAGGTACAGGTGGTGGTACATTGCTGTCTTTTACTGGTCTTCCTGGCACCAGCATTCTCATGTTAAACCGACGGCGGTGTTTATCCATTTCTTCTGATGGAAGAGGAGGTGCTAAATTCAGGTAATTAAAAGAGCTGAGATTAGTATTGCATCTTTAAAATGTGTGTATTTTATAACTGAAACAACTAACACCACTGTTATAGGTACTAATTTCTAATGATTTAGAGTCAAAGCCAGCCTAAATAAAGTGAGTGTAATCATAAAAAAGTTTCATTATGATAAATTCAGTAACTGCAGGATTTAGATATTGGATATATTATGAAAAATACATTTTACTTTACATTTTACATACAGGATTAAGTTCTTAGAAGATGTAGCTCTTAGGAAGCTTTTTAGCTGAGGAATTTCTCAAGAAAGAAATAAAAAAAATCAGAAACTTTGTTGAGAAACAAAGTAATATGTAAAATGTCACTAAACAGCATGTTGCACAATTAGCAGTTACTCAAATATAAACCAAGGAATTCTTAGGGTAGTGATGAAAATTTGAATAGAAAGATAGGCTTTTTGACAACTGAAGTCTACCTTAAGGTGTTATGATTAAAAAAGCCTCAATAGTAACCAAAATATTAATGTGGAATTTGTTTTTCAATTGACCAGGAAACATTGAAGATCACACTTACTTTATTACAAGGGACCTAGATATTTAACAACTATTTGTCAAAAAAGCCACTATCAACACTCATCCACACTGCAAGTCTTTACAAACCTTCGTTACCATCCTCTGAAACATCAGAAGCTGTAGCACCTTGAAGGTTAAAGGAAAACAGAATACATCTCAAATAAACACAACTTACAGAAGTTATTCATACTATCACCTTATGAAAATAACTGCCCTAAATGAGTTTAGCTTATTCCATGAATGACAAACACCTTTTGTGCATGCCTTATTACTGTTTGGTTTTATATTCTGGAGAGGGAATGTCTAATTTTTGCATAAGTTTCAAGCCTATTAGTGATTTAGAAGTCTGTGTGACATGATTTTTGTTATTGATGAATTTTATCACAAATGGTTGTATCTGTCTTTGTCTTCACAATCTGAGTTCAATCTCCAGTTTTGCTTTTCCTCATGCAGCATATTAACACTTGCTCATCTGTCTTTGTAACAATCCTGGGTTTAATTTGAGCTTACATATGTATGAGCTGTTTTTCTGTCAGATGAAGTTGGTACTTCTTCTCTGTGGTCTTGTGCTAGGTAAAATCCTACCTTGCAACAGAAACTGATTTCAGAAATTCTGTTCCCTAGTTACTGCAGCCATTAAATAATAACACTCATCTCCCACAAACAAGGTATTAGCACTGATTAGGTATTAAAACTTATTTATATCACCTGGGGTTTTTTCTCCCTAAAAATAATGGCTGATGGTTCTGAAAAATTTTGTAAGTAAGCACCTAATATTACCATTATTACTAAAATAATATACAGTTTTTATGGCAAATTCAAAATATGCTGGATGCCATTACAAAGGACAACTGCAAGGCTATTATCTGTTTCAGGTTCTTAGTTAATATAATGTCTTCTCGACAGCAGCTTCTTAAATTCTTTAAATTTTAATTTAATTTAGTCTTTAAAAGGAAGGAAGGTTCTCCCCCTGGGTTAGTAAGAGGTATAAAATGCACAGCACTGGTATGATGACCTGCAGAGAGCAGTGTACCTGGGATGTTCTCGGACTGCCGGCGGGGTTTCACGAGCAGCTTGACGCCGCCGCCGAAGACAGCAGCCCACATGCGGCTGTTGAGGGGGTGCGCTGCCAGCCGGAACAGCTCGTTGCACGAGTTGGTGGCCAGGGCGTGGATCAGGAGGCTCAGGTACACGGCTACAACAGCTTCACACAGCAGGATGTTCAACTTTGGCTGGTCTTCATCCTGAGCTGAACTTAAGAGGTTGATAAGTGAACTAACACCTGCAAAGAGGAAAAATTCTGGGATTAAATGAGTAGGAGGAGAAATGGACAAAAAGAAAGCATTTTACCTCTACACTTTATGGTAAACACTAGTAGGCATGTGATGCTTTTATTCAGATGAGACATATTATTAATAGTTTTCTTAAAATCCTAAATATCGAAATTACAAAAAACCTTCTTGGGTGTGGGACTTTTGCATTGCACTTCTCTGCAAATACAGTTCAGTGTGAACAGACAGTTCTGTGAAAATTCCTGCACCATTTCCAGAGTTTATGCTTGTATAGCAGAATTATCAGCTTTGAGAGCTATACTAAGTACAGCATACATGTAGGACAGTACTGCGGAGACATCAGAGGTCTAGGGGGGTTAGGCAGACTGGAGGAAAACATTTTGAGGTGACAAATTATCATTAAGTTTATCCTAAAGATCATGGTCTCTTCTTCAAGCAAGATGTTTGCCATATACTAAGTTTATTTTTATTTGTTTTGATATGTGAAAAAGTGAAAGGCTGTTACTATTTTGAGAACTAAGTTAAAAATATCTGTCACTGATTTTCCACTATTTCATCCCTCATACAGGACAGTGAAATAATTCTGGTACATGGAGCTGGTCCAGTGGAGCTAAAAGGAACCTTATTTTAGTCTCACCAGGCCACTGAGCAGGAGATGAGTTTGGAGTTGCATGCTCTTCAATGCTTTCTGTTCTCAGTCTGCGTCGATCACTCAAAAGCAGTCCTTGATAAACCATCCCAGTAAACTGATTTGCTTCTGTTTGACTGCTACACACAAATAAATTTTTTTCTGATTAGAAAGTGAGAGTCCCAAGGGAGAGTGACATCATATTTTCCTACTGTTTACTGAAACCCCCCTGAATTGTTGGTTTATTTTATCTGTGTAAAACTGATGGAACATATAAAAATTAGCAATGTTTAATGTGCACAAGTACCTTTACCCATACACAAACATTTAATCCCTTTTTAAGTCACATGCAGGAAGAATTTCTATTTAGGATGCACAAAGTATACTGCAAATGTAGGACTGTATGAAAACTTCCCTCTTTACCTGTAGCTGTGGCTGTCACATAGTGCTTGATAAATGGACGCAGAAAGTGAAGCTGCTAAAGAATGAAGTGTGTACACCTAAAAATAAAGAGAACCAATATGCTATGTATTTTATATAAAAGGTGAGTAAAATACATTTATTTTTAAAGGCTATTGGAAATGTGTTCAGCAGAACTGTTCTAGTTTTAAACCAAGTGCAAGAAATAGTAACTGAATGTTACTTTAAGTTTACAGTACAGTGCTTAGAAAATCAAAACTGTTCATCCAAGATAATTTGATGGCAGTCAACGCCTTCTAATATTATGTCAAGATAATTACTTTGATTCCAATACAGAAAAGCCAGAGTAAATAAGCATACTGAAGAAGTGTTTAATCATGTCCTGTTATGACAATGAATCTGATTGAATGCTTCCTGGAAGCTGTATTATATATAGCACTGCAGTTCAATGTAGTAATAGCTACTCAATATACATAAAATACAAAAAGTTGTTGTAGTCATTATATAATAGTTTTTATCTAAAATCTCTTTTGTTTTGTTATGTGCTTATAAATTCCATTAGTCTCCGGGAGTAAGAAAATAACTGGTTCTGCCTCAATGCAACAAAAACAGTGCAGTTCTTAAAAAGAGGAAATGCAAGAATTTATTGGAAAATTCAGTGAAATCCGCGGTGTGAAGAAAATGGTACTGTCCAACTGATAAAAAAGGAAACTTTCCTAAACTCACCCTGTGCTCATTCCTGTCTTTTCCTACTATCTTTCCATTTCATCAAACATTAGGCCTTAGATTAAAGCTATGAATTACCTTGACATCTTCAATATTAGGATGTGGTGGTGATTTCATCTGCACAATAGTGTAAAGTATATCATGGATGTGGTTGTTTAAGTACAGCACAGGATTAGCTATCACAGTTTTTGTGGATGCTATGCTTGCAGAAAGCAGTGGTAGTGTTGTGGGTAGTGGAAGTGGAGACTGAAGTTGCTTTACAGTAGTTTCCTGTTTAAAAGAAAAGATTGCATGTAAAATCATTGCTCTGAAAAAAATTAGAGAGAATTTTACATCTTAAATATATTTCACAAGTTATTATCCTCTTCCACTGCTGTCTACTAAGTATAGACAAGATTTTACTATCAAAAGCAAGTTATTATTAACTACAATAACAAGGCTGAGACCTGATAGTCAAGTGTGCTGGAGCATATTTTGATTTCATATAGGAAGAGTATTTTGATGTAGTTCATTAGGAAATATGAAGATTATCTGTTAAGAAACACCAACTAAAATTGTACTTGCAGTAGCACAAGTTGATGCAATAGTCACTGGTCTGAGTTTAGTAACAAAGTCAAATTTGTACTCATCTGAGTTTCTCAAGGGGACTTAAAGAAACAGAACTTAAAAAAATTCTTTAAGGTACATTTTAAGCCAAGTACCACAAAAACAGCTGTCTGTTGCCCTTCCGATAGGAGAAATCTGGGACTAGAGTATGTTAAAAGATTTGCCCAGTACCAGATATTATCTGCTGTAGCTCAGTGTAGTAATTAACATTTGCTATAAAATACCTTTTTGTATAAAACGTAGAAAATGCCATAACAGAGTAAAGAGAGCAGTACCCTGCCTGACTTTACATTATTTTTTGAGCCTTGATGCTAACACCCCATTCCTTGTAGCCCCTTTGCATGATCTGCAGAGGTCTAGGAATGAGACTTTGTTTTATTTCAGTAACTGTGAATTTAATTTATTATATAGGTACTTAGAAATTGTGACCAAAATTATGTCATAGTAACACATACAATGCTGCAGCAACAATATAAACAGCAACATCTATGTTCCATAATCATAAGTAGCCTGGATCTTCAGTCTCACATAGCAGATTCTTCAGAACCAAATAATCCATATTGGGAAAAGCCAGCACACCTAAATAGCACGTTCCTTCTCAAAGAACATTAAAGTTATCATGACCATTAGACTTGCAGAACATTAGCAGCATCTATCTAGGCACAAACTCATGCATTTCACATATCTGACAGTCTAGAACTGTTCACATTCATCAATAGAAATGAGCTGAATTTGCTTTACCTGCTGCGACTCCTGCAGCAAGAACTTCAGCTCCATCCTTACAGATGCTAAACCTCCACCTTGTGCCCCATGAAGACTACAATAACTGAGAAAAACTCTGAGAAGAGCTTGGTTTTTCTGCAGCCACCACTTCCGTCTCTCAGCGTGCTCTCGCTTTGCCTGTAACCTCCGTCTTTCGATCTGGTGCCGTTCGTACGAGCCAATGTCTGGCTTCTCCATAATATCTTCGGGGTCAAGCAGATCCCCATTGACTTTGGTATATGTTTTACAGTAGTCTTTGTCCCCTGCATCGTGGTTGCATATTTCATGCATAGCAGCAATCTCTTTTTCCAGCCAGTTGTACAGCTGAAATCTGAGCTTTCCTCCATCCACTTCGTAACCAGTAGCCAAAGTCCTCAGTTCAGTCATAAGAATTTTCAAACAAGCTCTGAACTTCAGTTGCTCAGCAATAACATCAACCTCAGTGTCTCCTGCCTCAGAAACCTCCCCATGTGGTGTTTGAGCCATGCTGGCATCTGGGGTCCTCTCATCTTCACTCTTAGAATCGGACTTTTTCATCATTATCCCAACATCCTTGTCATCTTCATCTGACCCATTTTTGTCTTCACCCCAGTCAAGAGTAAGGGGCTCATCATCAAATTTCACTGCTGGTTGACTCCAGTCAAACTGTGCTGAAGATTCAACAGTGCTCTCCAAAGCAAAAGAAGTTGAAATGGGTTTTGACCAGTCTATATCACCACTTCCAGCACCGTCCTGTAGGGCTTTGGAATCTGAAACACCAGCCTGGACTGAAGGACTGGATGAATCTTTTTCTCCAGCTACAGTAGACTTTTTTCTTATTTTTGGAATTTTGGAAAGGACTTCAAGGGCTAGTACAGGGCAGCCCACTTTAAAATGAGCATTTGCAGTAGTGAAGAATAATTTTCTTTCTATAAGATTAATTTTATCAACAAAGCTTTTCTCAGTTTTTAGACCTAAGGTGGCCAGAGTTCCTTCTGGTGAGCTGAAGTATCTCCGGATGAGCAAAGGGTGGGTGCGAAGATAGTTGTAAAAACTGAACACCACAGGATTACAGGATTTGACGATAACTGAGGAATTAAACAGATATGAAAGACATCTGTTGAAATGCCTTTTAGATGGCATTTTTCTGTTTTGCAGTTATTTCCTGCAGTAGACATTTTTTAAAACACACAAACACACACAATTTTGGGTCCAGTTGCCACAATACAAAGAAATAATTTCTTATTCCCCTCAAAAAGAATAAAAGTATGAGCTGGATGAATAGAAAGAGACAAATTCTATCATTTGCCTCGCAGTTACATTGCACTCAGCTAAGCTAAAGGGCAGCTGAGATAATCATCCAGGTAGAGATTTCTCCAAGGAAATTCCTACAGGGAATATAGCCTATATAGCCACCTGTCACTTAACATTAATCTTGAAGAGATGGGATAGGAAATCCTGACACAATACTGCTAATTTCTAGAAGCAAGAATAAGTATTTAAGTCCACTGGAAAGAAGACCAACCAGCATTCATTACTAGAGAAGTATTGTATGGAAATGCAAACAAAGACAGCTCTCCTAAGCTTAGCTAACAGCAGGAACTAAGTTTGGTGTTAGAGAGTTGAAGACAACCCTTGGAAAGAATTGAAAACAGAATGCTTTAAAGCATTTCTCCCACTCTTCTTTTTCTTAATAAGTTCTCCCTATCAGATCAATATTTTTTCCCTTACCTGGGTTTTCATCATCATCTTTGGGTGTTTGTTCCAATAACGTATCCAGTGCTCGTGTGTAATCTTTCATTATCCAGTATGCAATGCTTCTCAGAAATGGATCAGAATGCAACTTAGTACAGCTGAATCCAGTTCCATCCTTTTGGCAACCCAAAATCTTTTCATAGAGAATGGAGGTGTATGTGGCAGAGGTTTCAAACTCTGATTCATACAAACGAGCAATGACCATGGCCAACTGGATGTCTTCCATTTTCTCAAGGCACACCTAGGGATAAGCAGTGGGGAAAACATCTTATGAGGGAAAGACAGTTCTGTAAAATAAAGTGAATAGCAATATATGTTTACAGAACAGGTATTTTTTTTCTCCTCTTATCTGTTCTTTGAAGTATAAATTAACCTTCAGGTCAAAAATGTGGTAAATGATATATATCCAAGTAACATTTTCTTCTGTTTAGAAAGAGGTGTACTTTTTTCTGTTTTAGGGATTTCAATATGCATAGCAGTACACAGCATTAAAAAATTAATATGGTAGAAGATAAAGATATCTATTTTTATTCTATCTAGTAGAATAATTGCACCCTCCAACTTTCATGTTATTACATCATTGGTAAGATATTTTTCACACCATTTTGTGCAGAATTAAATACGTAATGCAGAAAATACAGTCTCAAGTAAAGACAAACATACTGTAAATAACAGGCAGGTATTCTAAAGGTTATCTAACTCCCTTCCTCTCCTGAGAGTTACTGCTTAGCTTATGATCCTTCTCATAGTTCCCACCTCCCTTGTGGCAGCATCATAACTCCACTAAAATGAAATCCCAGAACTGCTTCAGAAGAGAATTATTGACTTTTTTTTTACTTTATGTTGTACCAATAGGTCATGCAGAACAGCTGGAGGATGAACAGAGTGCTACAACTTAATCGTGCAGTTGCAGTTCAAACAAAGTTTTGCCAGAAAAAGGGGTCACAGCTGGTACTCCCAAGAGTGCCTCTGCTGAGGAATGATGTGTCTGAACAATTATCCTGGCCTTCAAATCAGCTTCCCAGGTGTTTTTCACAGTAGTGTGGAGGTAAACGGTATGTCTGCAGGTCACAAGGGAGTCCTGTGTGGACATACCATCTCATTTCTGCTGCCACAATTTGTGAAAACTTAATCAGACAACAGCTTGTAAGGATGCAGTAACATAGGTTAAATTAGAAACTGAAACTTAATTTCTCAAAAGCAGATACCTCTATAGCATCTTTTAGTGAACCTGCTAGCAAGAAAAATGCAGCTGACTGCTCAAAACGTTGTTTTCCCAACAAAGCAAAAGCATTTTTTAAAGCAGCTTTACGCCATCGGTCTTCATTGAAGTTGTGGCTGAAAAAGGCAGTCATCTTTTCATCATGCTGGGACCTGTATAAAGAAATGCAATGTATAGAGCTATTTATTATGTACCTTAGCATTCTATCACTTGAACAACATTACTTGAAATTAAACTGTACTCTTGAATGAGCTGTGCTTTGCATTCCTGGTTCAACTAAGAATTAACCAAACTTCAAGTTAGCAAAACTCACCTAAACAGACCCCACACCACTGCCTTTTTTTTCATAGCAAGGTAAAAAAGTGCAGCATCTAAGGCATCATTGTTCCTCTGGAATGAAGCTTTTGCAACCTGTAGTGAACAAAGCCTACTATTATTGATGAAAATATAAAAGCTGCTTTTAGCTAAATAACCTGTGTTCGTTGTCACAGAGGATGGCCAGGTAGACTGTACTATCTCTACAGAGCAGCAAAGTAATTTCTGTGAGAATGTTTTATTCCTATGTAACAGAGCTCTACACTGTAAATCCTTTTAAGAGTCAGAAAAACAGCACTATTGCAGACAGCAATCCCTCTCAATCCCTCCCTGACACAGTGGGACATCAGGAATGTGCAAATAAAAATAATTTNCTGCAGACAGCAATCCCTCTCAATCCTGACACAGTGGGACATCAGGAATGTGCAAATAAAAATAATTTCTTTGAAATTATTACAGTAATTCATACTATTAGCTGAAATTCCTCTGGAATAATTTAAGTATTACTTAAAAATACTTAAGCTAAAAAGTGCATTTCTTGAATGAACACTGTTTTTTATGTAGGACTCATGTAATTGGATTTCATTTGGAGTACTATGATAATTGTTTTGCTCCTGGATTCTTCAATAAAACTGTAACATTAAAAAATGTATTTTTACATTAGATGACTTGGAAATTTACTATAGTAGGCACATCTAACAGCGTGGAGCTAGAATCTGTAACCAGTAAAAAGTACCTTCTCGATGCACCTTCGAAGAGTGTTGATATTCCTGACCCACCAACCAATGCCCAGAGCTCTCAGTTCAGACCACTGTGGGTCTCCCTTCTGGATAGCAGGAATCATATTGATCAACTCCTCCTCAGCCTCAGAATGGAAAGCCCATGCAAAATGGCAAGTTGACAGGCCTAAACAATAACATAAACCAATACAATTCAGAAGACTAGAGTTGCATAAGAGTTGCACATAAGCAAATGGAATATGTCAGGGATGCAAAGTGGGGTCTCCAACCCAACAGCTGGGTACATCTGGGAGACCCTGACTCCCTCAAAAGGAAGTAGAGCTGTTACAGGAACAGCTAAAATATCTTTTTGCTTGTTAGGGATGTCCACTCCTCTGTACTTCCTTCATCATTTTCCAGTACACCATTCATAAATATACAAGAATTATATATTGAGGGGCTGAAGGAAAAATATTCTATCACAGAAGCACACACATTTTGGGCCAGAAACCTTTCTGTCTGCTCTTTAGGTGGTAACTTCTTTCCTTTCCAGTATTTCACAACAGCATTTACTTAGACTGAGCAAAAAAAGCCAACCTGCTATGATGAAAAGAATAAAATATTCTTTAAGATAAACCCATGCTCATGTAAGGAAATGTCTTAATTCTTCCATCAGAAATAATGAATTACATATACAATCTGTGTTTTATCTGGTTGGGGAATTTATTCATGCCTTGAACTGGATAGGCCAGGATCTTTTACTCTAGAGCTATACTTTTTTTGCTATATAGGGATGCCTACACCAAGCCTTTGCAAGATAATGGTCTTAATGGAATAAAAAATGAATGCAGATAATCATAATAAGGCATTACAAATTGAAGGTAACCAGATCCTGTGAGTGAAGCCATTCTTCCCTGTGAGGGTTACCTTGGTGGAGCAGCTGGACACGATACAGGGGAGGCAGGGATGTCAGCAGGCAGGTGTGCAAGCGCATGGCCAGCAGGTACCGGAGGCCACATTCATCTAAGGTATCTTTTCCTGTGCCATATAAAACACACTTTTGTACATGCAGTGAATACAGTAGACATACACAAAAGTTGTTATAACAGTGTGTGAGGAATGTATGTTTCTAAGGCTGCTGAGAACCTGTGTGACAAGTTATTCATTACATATGAACCACAAGTAGATACCTACATCTGTTTTTCTTTCCTGCTGTATATAACCTAAATAACTGATGCTAGCTTTCAGCTTTGTTATCCCAAAATACCCAAGGACTAAGTTTACTTTTGCTGAGAAGAACAAGAATGTCAATTCAATAATATGTCAGTTACTAACCTGAGTAATTCTTATCTCTGTTCTCATCTAGTTCAGTGCTTGTTGTGGCCACAGTGTCTGCCAAAGCTACAAGGAACATCTGCTCCAGTCGAGTGAGGCCTGGCAGACTGGAGTGCATCAGGTGGCTTGAAAGGACACTGGCGTGCTCTTGGCCAAAGTAAGTTGGCCCATACTGTGACAGATTAATAACTTTGGATTTACTCTCCCTCTTTTCAGGCTCAAAATCTAGAAAGTCTTCAGTTGTAACAGGTTGAATCTGGAACAGATCTGAGTACTGATCCTCTGTTTTCCTCTTTGCATGGTCTTCAGAGCCCTGAGGTATTTTAGAAGTTTCTTCAGCAACATAGGTGGCATCCTGATCAGCAGCAAGCAGTGCATACAGTGGCAGTGGGGGAATTGAGTCTATCTCTGTGTAGTCTCGGGTACCATCTTTGCCAGCAGTAATGGTATCCTTGGCAGTACTGCCACTCACGCTGATGGTGCGAGAAAGATGGCGTTTAGGACCTGTCCCTTCTCCAGCTTCTGTGTCTTTGACTATTGCAACTTCTCCTGCAATGCATTTAACTAAATGCGACAGGATGGCTTTGGCTCGGCGAACTTTACCCAGGTCCATCAGTTCTAGTAACTGGGTTGGATGATACTGGGGTAGAGTAGGTGAAAGAACATGAGCAGCTTCAAAGAGGCCCCCATCCTGAATTACAGTTGGAGTGCCAAAAACATCATCCACAACACCTGCCCCATCAATTACACTGGTCTTCTTCATTACTGTGCTTGTTTTGAATGGATCTTGTGTTGTTGAGTCTTCAGAAGTAAAAACATCGCTTTCTCCATTACCAAACTTGACTGCGTGTTTCCACTGGGCATAAACATGCATTTCACAGTCCATTCCCACCACCAGTATTCCATCTCTCACCCAGGACAGAGACACAGGCAGGGAAGGAGTGCCATCCACGGATGAAACCAAGTCAATGGACCTCAGTAACACCCACTTTGACTTCACACCTTGTTTTATGCTCCCTCCTAGTGGCAGGGTGATGACAGCTACTCCTTCTTTGCTGCTGGTTTGATCTGTTACAATCCCTGAAAGCCTTCCATACATGAAGATGTTGGCACCTACTCCAACTGTCAGTATATGTGAACCATCTTCTTTTGAAACCCAGTCCAAATGTACCAAATGCTTGATACTGGGCACCAGGTATTTGTCTTTATTCAAAAAAGCATCTGACTTACTGTAAACAAATAAATTACTATCCACGCTGACCCTTGAGTCAAGTACACTTCCAACCTTAACTAAATCATCCAGATGAATTGTCTGTTCCAAAACCCACTCTGATCCTCCAGTAGACTCACATTCAAGTATACAAACATGCATGGAAAATTCTTTGGAAACAAACCCATTATGCTGTATGGGTTGTTTGTATGCTACTGCAAGACGTCCTGTGTAAGAACAGCTAACAGCAACTGGCCTTCCCACTATGCTCACTGTACTGCTGTTGTCTTCCCCTTCATCATTCATTAAAGGCCATTTTCTCCAGTGGTATGTCTCCTTCTCTTCAGTTTTGCTGTTCAGGTCTGTCTCTACA
This sequence comes from Anthoscopus minutus, assembly GCA_013399455.1. Lineage (NCBI taxonomy): Eukaryota > Metazoa > Chordata > Aves > Passeriformes > Paridae > Anthoscopus > Anthoscopus minutus. Next base: position 46,505 of record VWYI01040959.1, read on the forward strand.
GTGCATCTCCAGAACCGCACTCTGTTGTCTGAGCAGGATGTTACTATCAAATAAGGTGCGAGGCAGACTGGGTATATTGATGAGGAACTCAAGTGACCTGAAGCCAGAACAAACAGATGTACTTTTAGTAATAGATAGTAGAATGCCTATATCATTAAGGCAGACATAACACTATCTACCAACTGCTAAGAGAAGTTTTCAACCTGGTGTTAGTTTTTAATTTGGATTTGGATAAAGGCAAATAATATCAGAGCTGGTAATCTTGCAGCTTGAACATTACCTATCATCTGGATTTCCGGTCACTATTCGAAGAAGATAAACTGGAACTGAACTAATTCAGAGAAGGGCTCTTAGAACAATGAGAGGAATATAAAACCTTAATCAGATGAGATTAAGGAAGTTAAGATTAGGCTCATATAGCCTACCAAAGGGAAACCTAAGAGGGAAAGGGGAAAAAATAACAAGAGAGACAGTAAGACAGAAGGTGTAAGTGCATCAGGTAAAAATCCCACTGTATACCAAACACAGGAAAGCTGAGAAATGAGCAAGTGGTTATAAATTGTTCATTATTAGATTAAGACTAAAAGTTACATTACCAACTATTAGAGCAGTCAGTTTTAGGAACAGCTTTCCTGTGGGGACTTGATACATTTACAGAAAAGTAACATGACATGGGCATGATGATTTGAAAGCACCTTTTCAGTCCTGTGTTTCCTGTATCAGTAAATCAGAATCTTATAGGGTGAGGAGATACAATTCTATAAACTGGGAGAAAAATCAGTGGATCAACTGTATAGAAAACCTGTTATGGTTACCTGCTGAAGGAGTTGCTCTTACTACTTCCACACCAACAGGAAGATCCAGGGGTTGGCTGTACACAAGTCTGGAGCTCAGAATGAGTTTACTAGCAGTCTGAAGGTTAGCAATTGATGAAGATCGTGGTATTGGACCTGTGCCAGGTGATACATCTGGAGAAGAATCCACAGTCTTCTGCTCTGGTACACTAAGCTTATTATCTGCTGAAGATGCTTCAGTTGGTTTTGCTACATAAAAAAAAAAAGCCGGCAGCGTTAAAAAATTGTAAGGACAAGGCATGAGTATCTGATAATCAAATTTATTTGTTTTTACAAGAGCTCAAGTTGCACACATAATAATTTTATGATGTGTGCAGGCTGTGCCAGTTTTATTGCATGCTGTGACTATTCATTTAAGACAACCATAACTTTCTGAAATACTGATAATTTGAAATAAAGAAGCCATTGCTTAAGTACTTTATATTCTTATTAGTATAGAATGTAACCAATGTTTGTAAGGAATTTTACTGCTTCTATTACATTGATATATTATTCTGAAAATTCTTGATTTTTAGGCTTCTGCTTGGCAAAGGTTACACAATTTGTTTTATAGTAAACCACCAAAGTTTGTTTTATTTTACCTACTATGATAGAACTGTCTCTCTCTAAAAAAATACAATCACTCACCTAAACAGGCTTGCACAGATTTGAGATGAAGGTGCCACATTTGAAGAATAGAACATCCACTACCATCTTTTTCAATTACTACCAAGTAGAACTTCTCTGAGAAAGGTGGTGGACGATACCCTGTAATTTACATATTATATATAATATATATATATCTATTTATATAGGGTCATGACATTTATATTCAACCTAAACAATTTTTCCATAGCAAAAGATTCTCTAAAAACTTTTGGCAATAAAAAACCCATTTTCACCTTTAAAATAAACAGATTATAAAACAAAATATTGAAACAGTACCATTAGTAGCATGCTTTAATTGACATTTTGATTGCTCATGACAACAGAAGAATTACAAAATAGACACTGACTTACAGATAATCTGAGTATTAACGGCAAATTTAATTAGATATTTCCTTCCCATTCAGTTTGAACTATTTTGCCTTATTATAGACACTCTTCTACCTGCTTGCTTTCTTCCCTTTTCTTTCGAAGTTTTAAGCCTACTACCAAACTCCTCAGTGACTTCCCATTGTATTAACTTGAAAGCCAAATATACTGACATCATCACCTGCAACTACATATTGATGCAGAAAATGTGCTTCTCTTCTGTTCATATTTTTATATACAACATAAGCACTTTGAAAACTGTACTTTGTTATATAAGTTGTTTCAATGTAAGCAATTAGAATGTTTTTGTTTAACACCACTTAGCAACAATTCATATGAGCAATACATAACAGCCATTTCACTGAATTTTACAGATTCTCATTTGAAAGTAAATTACCACATGCCAGCTAGATTTTGGTACTCCTGAAGAACATTTTTGGTAGCAATTTAATTCATATTAGTGATAGTTCATGCTATACCTTGTGATGGCTGGAAAAATATCTCAGTTTCCTTCTCTTCCACATCTTCCTTATGTGGTTTGTATCCCAAAATGAAGTCTTCTTGGAAGACATGAAGCAATTGTGTGTTTGAGCCACACTGAAACATTGAGCAATTGTTATTTTTCAGGAATAGTACATCAAAACTTGGTATTAATGCAATTATTTCCTCTGTGCAATCTGACTACCAATGAGGAAAACTTTCTTTTATAAAGTTTAAAACTTTCATCAGAAAACCCAAATATTTTCCTTTCATCTTAAGAACAGCATTCATTATTTGTATATTTAAATAATGTCACTGAGGTTTGCCAGGAGATTCTGTAATAACATAAAAAATAAATAAATTCTGTAATAATACTTTTGCTGCAGTTATTGACAGATTAATTTGCATCTGATTAATTTTTATTTCTTTGATGTTGAGTAAGTAACAGTGGCAAAAAGTCTCAGACTTTTATCCCGCTTCAGTAGGAAGATATGTCTGCAGTGAATTGCTTGGGAAATCTGAAAAAGGGAAAAAATTGCAGATTTTCCTTCTCTCAGATATCTTAACATTTGTCTTTTTTGACAGTAACTTTACTTTACTTTACTTTAACAGTAACTGGTAAGGAAATATGCATCCCCAAAATACAGTGATGGCAGTTATGCTACAAAACACCTTTTTTCCCAGAGAAACAAGATGGCATTCCCTGTACTCATTTTTTAAAAAAAACTAGGAAAATGTTTTGTAAATCTGAACTTAAATTTGAAGATTCTATGCTATTGATACATAAAAGACATAGAAATTTATTGACAATAGAGAAATATTTATATATATCAAAACTCCACAGTTTTTTAATTAAAATTGGTACAACTCACTGTTTTCACAGGATGCTAACAGAAAATAGCACTGGAGCATGTATCAACAAAATGACTGAGTAAGAAGGTGGTTTAATTATCCTACATGCTCATTGATTGAGAAGTATAGCTGTGTTAATTAATAATTTTATTTTACAATACCAACACAAAAAGCTTGAAGTCATACTTGGCTATCATTCTTACATTTTGGATAGTTAGACCTAGTTTTTAGGTCTAAGCTTTGAAAAGTTATTTTTGTTTGTTTGGGTTTCAGGAGATTGCAATTATTTCCTTTAAATTATGATATCATGGAGACCATTCTTTAGTAAAGTTTTCTTTTCTTCAACAGTTATGAGTAGAACTTTACTCTAAAAATGAGCTTTGAGCTCTTAGCAGCTAATCAAAATCTGGCTTAGTAAAATGTTGAAGGTATTCACAAAAATTCAAGGCAGTCATTGTCACCATAGAAAAATATCATTTCTTTTATATCTTCAACAGACTAGGGTAATTAATAAAGTTAAAGCAAAGTTATGAAACACCTTTATGTGATACCCTTATAGAGTCAACCACTTATTTACTTTGTTAGTAATTGCATCGAGCTCAATGATACATCCTGGTCGAGCAGTAGATTGTTGGCTCACAATATTAAACACCTCCCCAATAAGTTTCTGTAACAGAGAAAAATGAGCAGAATTAGTATATTTTTCCTTTGGACAGAAGAAAATTGCAGTTGCTATGATAAAGTGATACTTCAATTTTTCTTGTTAGCACAAACCATAACTGAGCTCTTGCAGTTGTCACTTTGACGCCCATGAATAAAGTGTTTATCAAAGCATGTGCACTGTTGTGAGTCAGTAGCTCTTCACAGGGATGAAGCACCAGTTTTTATGGAAGCTAAATATTGCTAATTTAAAGGTTTATCCTTGCATAAAACCACATAATGTGTCTGTGAAATGAGAAACAATATACCATTTCATTTATTTTTCAAGCTTCAGGTTTTGTCACAACATGTAGAAAACCATCAGTACAGCTCATAAATAAGCTGAAAGCTCTATTGATTTTTGCTGGAATGTTCATAGCTACTGTTCCTAGAACAGATTCTTCAGACTGATTTGAATACTGACAGGACCTGTCTTGCAGGATGGTTTATAAAATAACAGAAGAATGGGAAAAAATTAAAGATGTGTTTCTTTATACAGTAACAGTACAAGGTCAGGCTTTACTTTTCCTAGTCACAGAAATGAAGCATAAAAAGAATCAAAAAATTGGTTTGCTAATATGACCCTTAGCTGATTCCCTTATATCCATCTCTGCCTTTTATATACAGATGTAACATAGGTGGATACACCTCAGTTTTGCTCTCTTGTTTACATCTTCCCTCTTGCTCTTGACTCTACTTTTCTGAGAGCAAACTAAGAAATCTTATTTTTCCTTTTCCCAACTGCCACAGGTTGGGGAAACTTGTGTGGAAAATTTTCGTTCAGATATGCAGATACTTTTAGTAGTAATAGCAGCATTTTTTCTGCTAATGCTTACAGACAGCTGCAAAATATGCAACTACACAAGATGTAATGCCTAAAATCCTATACATGTAATGGCACAAAAATCACACAGAGCTAAAGGAAGACAAACTACTGGAAGGGGGAAAAGGTGAATTCTGTTAGTTGTATTTTAACAGTTTCAAACCAAACCATTGCTAGATAAAACTTACAGATGATTCAGGGTCAGATAATTCATCTAGAAGTTTTCGTGCATCTACAACAGCTTGATAGAGCCTGAGGTTTTTGCCATCTGATGCAACAAAGCAAGCACTAGCAGAGTTGCAATAGGTACCTAATAGAAGACACAAAAAAATTCATGATGAAAAAAATGGCATTCAATGGCATCAGGTAGTCTATTACAATCTTCAGGATATGAACATGCTTCAAACATAATTTTCATAAAGCATTGAAGCAAAAAACCTAAGCAAAAGTGTGCTTTAATACACCATCATTTGAACTTTGAAGTAATTCCCTTTCTTTTCATGACTGTAACTGGAACTGTTGCAAAAGGTTCAGTAATCTAGAGTTGGACTCATGTATGTTTACAAACACTATTGACACAAGCCCCAGTCTGTACTCTGGTGATGTTTGATTCACTGTCATCTCTGGCCATTGCTTGGAAGAGCCAACTCCAGATTCCCAAGGGTGTCACAGACAATTCATAGGGTAGGATTCTAAGGGGAAACTATTCAGACATAGCTTTCTTTCTTGTTTATTGACTCTAGGTTCTTTGCATAAAATTAACCTCTATGAATATTCCCTTCTGCCCTGCAGTTGAAAGTGCAGATATAAAAGTGGAGGGATAAATAGATCTGTCTACAGTTTTGAATTAAGTATGAAAAATTTTGAGTGTCTTTTTGCTTCTCAACAGTATATACAATAGGCTTGACATGAGATGTTCTTTTCTGATATACATTTTCCTCTGAACTACAAGAATACAGCTCATTATTTGTGTTTAGAACACTTTGTAGGATACAGACAGTCCAGAATGTTACTATCTAAGCAGAGAAAATGAATTTATTTTAAATCAAATATATTATGTATTTATAACCAGGCATTAGTATAATATTTAATGTTACACCCACAGCACAAATGGCTTTTAGTTCTATATACAAAGATGACAACTACTATAATAGCATCTTTGTGATAATTAGAAAATTAGTATCTGCCTGGATAGGGTAACATTCATATAAGTAGTTTTCTTAATTGCAATGGAAAGCCCTAAAATTAAAATCAAAAACCGAAGAATTGGCCAAGGGCATCACACATCAGATATTGTACAGTCTGACTTCTGAAAATGTTGTTTGCAGTTCTGTAAAGTTAATGTAGTCTATTTATTTATAAATATCCTGGGTTCCAACCAGGCTTTTGCAAGCTTCTGGTGGTCTGAAGAATTTCAGTATTGTTTCAGGACCCCCTAAGCAGTTTTTAGTCAGCATGTTGAAGGAGTTTGATGATGCTGATTTTGGCTGGAAATCTAGCCCAATAACTCTGATGTTCAGGTGATCCAAATACTAGTTCTGTCCAACCCACTGCCCCTGCAGCTGCACGTGGGCAGCACCCTAAGCCATCAATCAGCACATCTGCTTTTGCAAACCACATCAATGAAGAGAGCACTCAAGGAAGCTGCCTGAAGCACAAGGGAAGGCAGCATCTTGTTCTCTGTGGGAGTAAGGAGTGCTTACTCACACAAAGGAGTTCCTGAGTGTCAGCTGATCCCCAGGGACTGCAGACACACTCAGACCACAGGAAGTCTTTTGCAGTAGCTTAGCCACAAACAAAATAAAAATGCTTAATTTGAATGGTAAAAGGAACTTTTTGAAAAGTTAATGTAAATATGCTCCAAACAAAACAGTACTTTATTTTAACAAATTAATGCTACAACTCACAATGTTAGCTCTATATGGAAATATGCCAGGCATACTCACCAAGGCAATAGCTGGGAATTAGTGTTGGAAGCCAGGCCACATTAGAGAAAGCAGAGGTGTGAAGAGAGTTAATTCGAGCCAACTCAGACACTCCTCCAGTGTAGGATAAAGGTCCTATGGGGTCTACTCGCCACAGAATCAGCTCACTATAGATTGCATTTGGGTCATGGAATGTACGGGTTGCTGCATTCTTCAGTTGCTGCTTAGAAGAACCTCTCTTATGTTTAAGAGGATCCATCATCCTGTTTATCCTGTCAGAGTCCCAGGAAGTGTCACACTCAGGAGTTAACAGAGCATTGTGATGGGAAGACGTCAGCAGCAATGGTAAAACAGAATGGCAGGCCAGATCATTGAGGTGAAAGCGGTGTCCACAGTACCTAAACTTATGGGATACAGTTAGCACAGTAGTGAAAGCTGATTTATCAGCAAAAGTAACTGCCCACTGGTTTAGAGAGCCATCTATATGTTTGGAAATCATCATTACCACAGGAGAAATTATATTCACACTTGCACTGTCCTGGGCAAAGCTTGGTCCTTTATTTGCTAGAGTATTATCTGGAAAGTCCATCATTTTCTGCTGTGCGACACTGCTGTTGTCTTTTACAAAGACAGGGCAGGCATACATCATTATATTTTTGCTAAGGGAACTAGCATCTCCAGATGGAAATGCAACAGGAATCCTAGAAGAAAATGAAACCTAAAAAAAAAAAAAGGACAAAAATTAGAATGCATGAACTCAGCTTGAATAAATGCTAGCTGTTTTACAGGAAGTACTTGAAATTCTTACTGATGTTCAGCTCTAAAGCAAAGGACAATGTTAACATCAAAAATAATAAAACCATTTCAAATATACCATACCTGAACTTGTCGAAAGATGCCTGGAGTGTATTCATCTAAATACTTCACATGCCACACCAGAAAGGTGCCATCAACAGGATGGATAGTAAAAAGCATATCTGGATTCCTGTTCCATTCCGTTAGGAGCAAGTCGATTTTCCGGTCTAACAAAACTGTCGGAAGAGGCAGGCGTGGGCCCGCTAGCAGAGATGTTTTAGGGCTTCCCTCTCTTTCTCCATCTTCATGTTCTGAAGAGCCTGTACCAGTCCCTGTCTCTGATTCTCTGTCTATAGACAAATCTGAAACAGAAATGAGCCATTTTATGCAAAGATTTCCCTATCAGTATTTTTTAGTCTGCTAGTAGTACTAGCTGATCAGAACTAACCAGACTACTAACCATGATCTAACTTCATATGTAAGCCTTTTTCTTTTTCTTCTGTTTCTTCTTCCTCTTCAACTTCAATATCAAAATCTTGTTCTAGTTGTTGCTCTGAAATTTGTCTTAGATGCTGCATGAATACTTCAATAGAGGATGTAAAATGAAATTCTTTATTATTCAGCCAGTGGACAACGAAGCCTCCACTTCCTTCATCTGTATTAAAAGCAGTTCCAGCTAATACTGAAGGAATATCTGTGGATATTTTTAAGGAAATAGAAAAGTTATGAATTAAACTATATAAAAGTATATAAAGCTAAATTTTAAGCTATATATTAACCAATCATCTTTTTATTCATATATGTATGTACACAGACACACATTTAACTTATTTTAGGTATAACAGAACTTATGCCTGCAAGATTAAAAAATACAAAGTTCAAGATTTTACATCCAATTGTAACAAAACCAGTAAAGATATTCTGAGGTT
>VWYI01040959.1:54903-113812 GCA_013399455.1 Anthoscopus minutus
TAAAAAATTTACATGAAAATTTATTCTTATGTGAATGGTAAATGATATTTAGTGGTTCTAGCTGCTCAGTTTCATATGTTGCAGTGTTGGCTTTTGTGTATGGATTTTAGGTAAAGCATGTCACTGCTTTTTAATCTTTTCCTTCTTTAAAAATATTCTGCATTATTCTATAAAAAGCAGCTAATTTCCCACCAAAAGAGTCTGATACAGCTCTTTTTCAATCACTATATTCTGTAGGATGCAATTACTCTATTCCTCATCTACCATGGCCTCCCAAACCCAAGAATCAAACACCAACCAGACTGGAAATTTATGTTTCTTTTGCCTTTTGACCTTAATTTAAAGATTAATTTAATTTAATTTGCTCATAAAGCTGCTGAAGGTATTCAGAATAAATTCAGCTTCATTTGTCTTAAAAAACTCTATGCCAAATAACAGCCTTCCTACAAGTTCCCTGTATTTGATTAGGCAAAGCAAAATTGTGCATCTCAGCTCCCTTTATTTTGTTCGTGTTGTGCAAATACATTATTGCAGTCCAATAAATGGTTGTATTTCACCTGTATTAGGGTTGATGCTGGCTGCTATGTGGAAGTGACCAAGTGCATTTGCTTGATGGGAAATGTGACGCTGAACTTCATGAGTGCCCTGCTGATCTGGCAGTACATCCGTGTGGGTAACAAGAACTGAAGATCTCCTTTGTCCTTTTCTCATATTTTTCAAATGATGAATTGTCTGTTGCAGTTATAAAAAATAAATTAATAAATACAAAAAACACTGTAAGGTAAAAAGTTACACTTAGATAAAGCCTACAGCTTCTTTCTACCAAAGAAACAAAGACTAATTTCAAAAGGATTATTTTAAATAGATTCAAACACAAATTAGTAACACTTATGTACATCAGATCTACCCAAAAGTTAAGCTCTTCTAACAGTCTTCTAAAAGTTCCTTTAATATCTACTCAACACCACAAAATACACAGGATTTTGCAGAACATTCATGCAGAAGATTAAAACAATTTAAAGCAGAAACTTTTGTGATATAATTTTATAATGAATTATTTGTGTATGACTGAAAATTTCTAAGAGCATGTAAAGTGCACAACTGATTTAACAGCCCAAAGTGTAATTGGTCCCAAGCCTTCTATTTAGTGACAGCCATGATATATAAGATATTTAAGATGATACTTGGTCTGACTGTAATAGTCTACAGAGGAGTGGTGGGGTGTTTTTCATTTCCTTATCTTTCCTTGGTTTTATATTGACAGTGTAGTGATTGAGGATAAAGGACCACCACTTTGTCATCTAGCAGGATTGTCTTTATTAAACACACTTGAGTACTTATATGTTTCTTCTGTGTACAAGAAGGATCAACTATGCAGTCAGTGATTAGACAATCACACAACTAAAGGCAGAGCAGATGTTTCTTGCTCTTTTATCNTATATAAAAGTATATAAAGCTAAATTTTAAGCTATATATTAACCAATCATCTTTTTATTCATATATGTATGTACACAGACACACATTTAACTTATTTTAGGTATAACAGAACTTATGCCTGCAAGATTAAAAAATACAAAGTTCAAGATTTTACATCCAATTGTAACAAAACCAGTAAAGNACACTCTCACACATCCCACACAGCTTAATTGAACCATTCTCACATAGGTATTTCTGGCTGCAGATGATCTTTGGTATGCACTTTCTCATGGGAAAAAGGTGCTTGTTAAGTTGACCAGGTGCAGCTGCTTCTACAGATAGGTTTTCTCTTACTGTAAACCTAATAGACTCATTAAGAATATAAGAGTGTCACTGAAATAAAATTATCAAATGAAGTAACTAATAAAGAGTTTTACTTTTTTCATAGTCTTTATAATTGCAGACTTTCAGACCTAATCAGAATGAAACCACCATTACTATTCCACATTAAACATTATCTCTTCCCATCACTGTTAATAGACAGAAAAAGTAAATTGAGTTTTAAAAACATGGTGCTTAGATGCAGAGTTGAAGTCTTTGACTTTTTCTGTGTTTAGGTTTAGTAATAGACTTCAAAACCTGATATAAATAATTCAGGCTATTAGAGCTTTAGATCCTTATATATTTAAAGTTTTAAGAATCGTGAAATAAAAATTTGACAAATTAAGTATTTACATGTACCTCTAGTGCATGCTGTATAGTGTCCTTTTGCTTTCCAGACTGAGAGATGGTGCTGCTGATGCTGGAAGTGGTGGTTTCACAGATCTGCTCCCCCAGGAGAGTATCTTCAGGTAACAGCGTCTCTGCCCACAGCCGGCAGATGCCATCGAGGCATGACGTGAGTAACACATTACAGACCAACCCCCTGATGGCAGAGACAGCAAAATCACTGCCTGGGTAACTCAAATAGCTACATGGACACAGCAGAAATTAGTGGAGTGTAGAAGAATTTAGTAGCCACTGTTTTATCTAAATTTCTGCTTCTCCCCTAACTGAAGGTTAACATGACTACCATTATTAAACTTGGTGATACAGAAGTTTATGGGAAGATGTTGGTATGCTTTGTTTCTTGAAAGTACAAGACAAGAAATCTCATGCTCTTGATGGCAAAACATTAAGTAGAATGTTAAAAAAAACCACTTGATCAAAGGCTTGCTTGCTTTTTGGAAAAAGGCAGCTTTCAAACCTGGGCATGTACTTGCTGATGTTCCGCCAGGAAAATCCTGTCACTGCTCGGGGATGTGCCAAATAAACAAAGGAAAACTGCACATCCTCTGAGCATTTTTTCTTTTCTTCATTCTCTTGGGGCAGGAGAGATGACTTCCAACCAGTCATAGGATACCAAACCTTTAATAGGCAGTCATCCTAGGCAAAGCAATAAAAAACCCCAGGGGGTTAGGTAGATATAATTAAAAATATAACAAAAAGAAAATCTCAAGTAACAAGCAAATTGCTGTTCTGCTATTGTTCGTAAAAACTTAGCTCAGAACTAGAATTCACCTCACTGTTTAACAAACAGTAAGTCCAAGCAAAACCTGCTTAACTATTGAGACTTGTAAACCAAAAGGAAACAGTCGAATGAGAGGGTGACATTAAAGAGAATTATTAATTGAAAACTTAGCTCGAATAGTGATTTGACAAAAAGTATTGCAAACTGAAATAGAATTGAGAACTGAAGCCAGAATTCACTAAATAAAAACCTTCTCTAACTTATCCAGACATACACATATTATACCAGTTTAAATGTGTGTGCTCTATCATAATGCTCTCATTACTCTCAGCAGAAGTAGAAAAAATTGTTTATGTGTATCTTAAAATTAATCTAAGTATACTACATCTAAAAGAAAAAAATCAAATATATATAACACATACAAACATACAAGCCTGTATAACTGTCAATCATGTATTCAGTAAGAATAAATAGATAAATCCAATTTCTTGTTGCTGAAATTCATGAAATTACACAAAAATACAGCATAACATGAGATCATAATTTACCTTTGCTAAGACTACAATAGAATGTATGGACCAGGACTAATCATATTTCTTACTTTTGTCAAGCAAATGAAAAATACTGCAAAAACTCCATAATTCTTTTTTGTCCTTACCTTCCCAGCTGTTGCAAAATATTCACCATCAGGAGACCATGACATCAAATGCACTGATGTTGCAGTCCTACAGAACACATGAGCAAGTTAAGTAAGGTCTATTTATTCTAAAATATTATTCCATAGGTATTAAGTTGATTCAGGGTTACTGTTCATTAAATTTAATACTAAATTAAGTAAAATTTAGATTAAATATTTTACAGCTGGTTCACTAAGCATACTTTCCGAAAAGCAGGAGCATAAAAGAATTTTAATACTTTACTGAAATGATAGCTCAAAAAATTGGTTTAAGTACAGAAAGCCCAGGTTAGAGCCAACAGAAGTGAGGATATTTTATTTGAAATAACTTACACTTTGAATTTTAGGGTACTTAAAAAAGCACATTTTAAAATATAGGTGCAGTAGCATTGCAATTTGTCTAAAACCAAAAATTATCTCACTTGCACTGCCAGACACATTTCCAGTCATTTAGAACTGGGAGAACTTTATCATCCTTGATCTGATTATTGGCATCATCATCTTCATCTTCCTCTAGAATGTCATCAGATGGAGGGGCCCACAATTGCAAAAAGTCTGTTGCTGTCAATAACCTGTTACCTGAAAGGGAGTGATACCAAAGCTATGGAACCAGGATGATGAAGGTATGTTGAAAGATTAAGCCTCTCATCATATNCTCAAATAAATACAGACATCTTATAAAGATCCATGTCTAGGTTTCATTGTTGACTTTAATTGTGTTAAAATTCTATTTAAATGGTTTAGTGATAATTTAAGTCAGTTAACAACTTAACACTATGGTTTTCAAACTAAGATCTTACATAAGAGACTCAAGTACTTGGCACAGCATCTTAACAAATGTTAACTGTAGCTTCACATTTTATACAACACTACCTGAGAAGAGGTAATTAAAAATCTGCATATTCAAGCTCTCACTTTATTACATTAAAAATATTTTGTGTTCAAGTCATTCTAACTACAAATGTTGACCAAATATTTCACACATGATGCATTACCTTGAGNGTCAATCATCTCACCCAGCTGGTTTTATTAAAACAATTAGAATTTATAGTACCTTTTACAGTGTATACATATATACTATGAAAATGTGTATATATATATAGATATACAATAAAAGTATATATATTTTATATATACTATATATATTATAGTTACTATATATAATATATATACTAGTATATATAGTATATATATGCACTATTATATATTACATATACTAACATATATACACNACAAATGTTGACCAAATACTTCACACATGATGCATTACCTTGGGGATCCCAGGCCAGGTTGTAAGTCATAGAACTGAGGAAGAATTGCCCAGTTTTTAGCCACTGACACTTGAGCTGCTGTAGTATAAAACCAGACAAGGATTAATTCTCACAGCAACTGCAAAAAATAAAGATATTGGTATTTCTTTCTATAAGAAATTTTTACTAAGCCGGTTACAAAAGTATTCAGTGATAGATTGCTAAATCTACTTTAAATATGCTTTTAATTTGTTTTATAAAATGTAAATGCATCCCAGGGTCCCCTGCAAATCAGATCTGGACCTGTCCCACAGACAAATATATCTGTAGATTACTTTGAACTACTAGATTTAAAGGGATGGCATCAAGAGATGGCAGTATAGATGCCACAAAGATTGTGAAACCTGCTTGAGAACATCCTTAATGCTCGAGCGCTCAGCCACGGAGGTGCTGCTGAAACAAGGCTGGGCACATTAAACAAGTCTGTGTTGTGTTTCTGTCCTGCACCCCTGACAACATCTTCAAAGAAGAAACACCAGCTTGTCACCATGTCACATTCTAGTATGAGACTCAAGAACAAGGTGCTTGGAACTTAGAAGAAATGCAGTCCACAGTTAAATTCATTCAGTGGAAGAGTCTACCCATCCAGTTACATTATAAATGGTGGTAAATATAAATTTTGTCCATTATTATGTTGTGTGCTGACATAATATAATAAAAATAACTCACAGACAGACTTTTGCCTCTTCTAAGAGCCTAAACAGAATTAAAATTATAAAATACATACTTACACAGTTTCTTTTATGAGAATTTATACCAAGTGGTTCAAAAATGCAAACAGCGTTTCCATATGATGCTGCAATCTGGTGAAAGAAAAGAAAAAAAAAAGTTGGAGACTCAAAATGTAAGGTTAGGAGGCAAGTGGAGTAACTGCTCCTTAGTATTCCAAAATAGCTGAAGAATTTCCAGTACCTCTTCCATGTGCCAGGGTTCTTGAAAAGTGAAATTAATACAAATGTAATTAACTGCTATAGGTATATTTTCTAAAGGCAGTTGAGAAAAACACACTCCTGAAGAAGCTCACCTTTCAGATTTTAACCCTAAACAGGACAGTCTGTTTATTCAGTGGCACAAACACAGTCAGATGTGGTATATTCTTCTAGGGCAAGTACTCTTAATGCATACATAAGAGAAAGCTGATGCCTTCACTGGTTCTGCTCATGTCCTGTGTACTTCACAGCTAACTAATGCATTAATTATTAGTGTCTGTGTCTCTAGATTCCATTTTGTATCACTAAATCACTAATTAATAGCTACAAGAAGCAGAAAGAAATGCAATTCTATTTTTAACATTCAAATACCTTTTGAAAGGACATAAATGGTAATTAGAAAAATTGAAGTACATATGCCATTGAACCCCTCCCTCAGTTTCTTTCACCCATTTATTTTTTACAGAAATCTCTAAGCACAAAATAGTATTTCTTAGGTATTTATCTGGGCCTGTTCATAATACTCATATCCTTTAAGTACTTTTAACTATCTTTAAAATTCCTCTTTCTTTAAAAAAGATCTTTAAAAGAAAAACTGTTTAAGTCCTTCCCACCCAGGATCTGGTTTCCTCAAAACAGAAATGATGCAAAAGTTTCATCATGACATTTATTATGAAATCTTATTTCTTCCTTAGGGGGGAGGGAAGGTTGCAACAGAGTCAGTCCCAAAGTAAAGAATAGTGAGTTCAGAATCCTGAATGCAGAACCACCCAGAGGTCTGTGGTGGTCTTGTAGGGACCATCTCTGAAGCTGGAATCTCTCTCCCACTCTTACTGGGACTGCACTGTTGAAGCTCAAGGGCTCTGCCAACTAAATCTGCCCCAATCCTAATTAGGGCTTCCTCAGTACTGGTACCGATTTTTACCCAGCTAATTCTAGTTAACAGTGACAACTGACAAACAAAATTTACTCAGTGCACTACTGGAACCCTAGAAAATTTTTTCTCCTCCTCTTTCTACCCTGTGTCTCTAGCATTACTTAGGGATTTAAAATGACACCACAGAGCAAAGCAAGGGACCATGCAGCTACAACAGCTCATAGAGCAGCACTGCTAAACACATTAAACATGCTGAAGCCTTTCTAAAATATAAGTATTTCAAATTCATTACTTTGCAGGACACACAGAGACATACCCATATGTGTATATGTATGTTATAAACAATTTATCCATTTCTTCTTTAATTAGATGGAAGCACACAAAATGGAGACAGTAACCACCATTTCAGTTCTGATCCTGTACTGTAACTAATGCATCTGTCCACATTTTGTGACACTTCTTATTGCAGGTCCCAGAAAGGGAACAAACCCCTTTGTTACAAGATGTCTCTGGCTTCCTCTACCCTCTTCCCTCCCCCAAATTACTAATAAATTGAGAGAATAAGACAAACACAAGAAGTTTTACTCAGAAAGTCCCAGGCCAGTAAATTTTTGTTTCATTCCCTTAATGTATTGTGTTGGTGTTTAATTATACAGTTTAGAGGTCTCAGCATTTTAAAATTCTATACAGATTTATTAAAATCCTTACCCTGCCTTGTCGCTGGGAGCACTCCACACAACTGACCTGGATGTTTCCATGTTTAGCACCGGGAATAATCTGCACACATTCAAAGTCATTTGCCAGAATAACAATGTCACAACCAGAGCCATATGCCTGAAATAATTTTTAAAAGAAATAAAATTAAATGTTTATTTTAAAAATTAACTGATACTTGTTACACGACAGATGTTTTTGGAAGCTGCGACCATTCCACTTAAACAGAAAGTTACAATGTAGCTGATTTGTTCCTCACTAATTCCATGAGCAACAAGTAGAGACAAAGTAGCAAAGGCACCATAACTACTGGGGTTTAAATCATAGCAAACTGAGCAAAAAAACCAAACCACACCCCAAACTTAAAATGAGAACTTGAGCTCTCTGTTTACCTTTTCTTTTGTTTTAGGTTTTAGCTGATTTTTTTCCTCCCCTCGAATTCTTGTTGCCTCTTAGAGCAAGGCAGTCAAGCCATGAACATTTCTTAATGAACTTGCACGTACATTTCTCCAACAGGTGTGCATTACACCCTCTCTCTCTCTGTCTGCCTTCTCTATTATTTTTTTAAAATCAAGACTATTAAGGGATTCTTTACTATAAGCATGTAAGTTCTGAGCTTTAAGGAGTTCCCATTATTATAAAACTAAACCAGCCAAGATTTCTTTTGGATATACTGCTGTGCAATACACTCTATATTCTAAAGAATTTGTTTATGTAGTAGCTATAGAACACTGATAGCTTGCAGCACTTTTTATTGGCAGGATAAATATATACCTGTCTGCCAACCTTTCACCTGTTCTAAAAAGTTTAATCACTCCAGATTATCTGTCCCACAGAGCTCCCACATTCAGGCACAGAAATCTCTCCCTAAGATCAATCTCCACTAAGCCTTTTACAGTAACCACTTAGAGCTGGAAGTCTCTTTCCTTAAAGTAAGTTTTCCACTGATTCCAATACAGTAGGCAAAATTTTACAGCAGCTGAGTTAAGCAGAGAGTGCAAGTCCTCTACAGTGAATTTCAGATGGTACAAAATTACTTGCCATTTTAACTTGGCTCACAATAATTTCCAAAATACTTTGAGATCAACCAGTGTACAGGCTACTTTATTGTAAATGTATGAGAGTTGTATTTGTATTGATACCACCAGTGCCCCTCGGTGCTCACACCAGAGAATGGTACAAGACAACCACTGGAACTAGAACAAACAGTTTACGTCTCATGACTTTCTATGTCTACTTCTAATTCTCCTGGGAAGGAGCAACAAGTGAAAAAGGCTGAAAAACGGGGCTTAATATAGTGAAAATACATCACTCCATAGAACAGAAAAGAACAGCAATGCAAGCAGCAAAGTGGAAACTCAGTCCCCAGAAATTAACACACCATACAACTGCACACACAAAAATGAAAATTGCAGACAAGACAGATTAGTTAAAAGATTTCCAAGGTCATCTCACAAAAATTGTGACACAGCGTTGTCCGAGACAGAATAACCCACACTGCTGTTCTGGGAAACCAAGGAACTGATACTGGAGTGATTCACAATGTAAGCAGGGTTGCTAAAAGGTTGTCAGAGGGAGATTATCTGTGTAACAGAATATCCCAGCTCCTTGATGACTAGGCTATGTGATTATTAGACCCAGTCTGGAAGAGAGTAAGTTATTATTAAAATTGAATAGGATTATTTCCAGAATGTAAGAGAATGAAAGATGAGATTCTGAAATAAGTTCTGGCATTGAACAGAAAGTCCTTTTGTTTTGTTGCTTTCCAATTTCTATAGAAGGATTCTTTATAAAACAAGCTTCACCAGTGGTGCTGAATGCTGGACAAACCAGTACAGGCTCCTTAGTATGAAGGAAGAAGATTGAGACCAGGATGTGAATGGCCAGAAATAGACAGGAAAATAAAAGCACATCCTCTCGTTCCAATAATTTATTCAGAATTCTAATACTCACAAGAAATGAATACTCCTACTTAAACTTCAAAGGGTGAACATTAAAACAGAAAAGAATTGACACATCTGCTTTTCAGTAGTCTTCCTCATAAGTACTAATACAAATCTACTAAAAGATGTGATTTAAATGATCTAAATAAAAAGAGGTGCTGGTCCACTTAAAACAAGGACTTAAACCTTTCAAATCCCCTATTCGCTGCTGGTATTCATAACTTGAGTTGCAAATTTCAAACTACATTATACATAACTTATCATTAGTTGCAATTTTATTAGCAAGAGAGATGTATGCGTGTCTCAGAAATTATAAAAGAAAAAGACTTAACTTTAATTTCCTTATGCTTAGTGCTCTTAAACATGCCCATTTGTATGTGTGTGCATAGCTCATAATGCATGAAACAGAAAATATTTATACTTGGCTATGTCTGTTCATTCTGTGAAGCAAAAGAATTTAGTGTCTCTCTCTTTAAACATTTTAGTTTTTCATCTCTCCTGTCCCCTACCTGCACTTAATCCATCAACAAATCATTAAATTCCCATCTAATTATACTATTTAGCTTGGTTTTATGAAGTTAAGTAAAAAGGTGGCTCTGAATTAAAAGTGCATTTACAGTAGATTTTTTTTCTTGAAAGATTCATCAAGATACAGAGATCTCTTTCCTTGGTGAAATATTATTATTACTGTCACCTGTAGCCATCCTAGTCCTTGCCTGTGTTTACTGCTGCACCAACAAGTGACTCAGCAACCTGAGTGTCCTGTGCCAAGAGAGGGGATCCCTCAGTTAGGGAGGGCAGGCAGAACCCACTGTCAGCAGCAGGACACCAGCCTGCAGCTCTGGGTTGTTAGAGCAAGTGCTGCTGTCTCTTGATTCTGGGGTCATTTTCTGACTGTAGATATTTATTCTGAGAATGTGCTTTATTTCTTGAAAGTATATTAAATCTTAAAATTATTTTATGAAGTAAAGTCATTAGAATACAGCTTTGAAAAAGGTCCATGTATTTTCACATACTGAAATATACTTTCATCATTCATGTTATATGCCTAAATACAAGTTTTTCATTTGCTTGCTTTTAAGCAGCTTTTCTTCATTATATTAATATGTTTATATATGAACACTTTTATCTTAAATCCTCTTTTCTTTTGTCCTTAGCTCGTAATGCAGCAGAAACACCCCTCAGTGACAAAACAGGGAAGTGTAATAATATATAATATCAGTAGTTCCTTTTTAAGGATTCAGCCAACATCTTCAGGAGATCATTCGTGCTGCCACAGGTCTCTCCTGCCAGAGAAACAGTGGCCACAATATTGGTGGTAGCAGACTGACAATCTGCCTAGCCTGATAAAATGAATGGAAAATTGGTAAGCCATACAGACAGAAAAGATGAAAAATAAGGCACTGAGATATTGTAATGGATGAGAGCAGTACAGAGCTCTTAAATAAACAGAATTATGAGCAGTGACTGAACAAAACAAGTGCAGTAAGAACCACCCACATGGAGTATCTGCCAACCTCCATTTCTAATGTCACTGATAACTTCAAGGAGAAAATTAAATGGAGTTGCAAAACTGCCAGAATGCAAGGATGACTTGCAGGATCCATAAGCAACTAATAAGCTGTAGTTTGCCAATGTCTGCTCTATCTGTCAGGATTTGGGACCTCTGAAATGAACAATTACAAAGCTTTAATTGAATGCAGGAGCACAACAGAGAAGTAGGACATTGTGTCCTGGTGTAAGAGTTTATGCTATATCCTCAGTTTTCAGATAATACGAAAGCAGCACATGCTTCTGTCTTTTTCAGCTGCTCATGTTTTCCACTTTGCTTTTGGAACTAAGAGACAGGGAAACAATTATTCCTTCTCATTCTCATCTTGGTTTTTCTTTATACAAATTTTTTTTCCTGTATTAAAAGAAGCAATAAAATTCTTTCTATAACCTGCAACTCTTTACAAATTTGGCATAAATGCAATAAAACACAAACTCCTGTGTGTACTATCAGGGATGCAGAGACATTTCAAGATGGTAAATGATGTGGAAGAAACAGAATCAGCACAAGGTGGTATTAAAAAAAACATAAACATCTAAAATTATATAAATTAAAACATCTTTTGAAACCTGAAAGACTTGGGCTTAAAGGACTCCCAAAGTAAAACAATATTCATCTTTAAGTTTCTGGCTATGGACAGTAAACATAAGAGGCAGAAATTCCTTCACCTTCCGCTTAGCGATGAAGACACCTGAATTTTGAACCATTTCCAAACTTTCATCAATGGACACAACACTTATACTTCCTTCCCCTCCTCCTTCCAAGCACTACTAGAATTACATACACATATTTCAAACTAGCAAAATAACTAAGAAACAACTATTAATCCCTACTACCAGCCCATGGCCTGTAAAACAAGCTTTCCTAAACTGACTTTTCAGACAAATTCATTATTAAATACTTTACAACATGCTAGAACACATACAGATAAAAGAACTTACTAAGGATTCAGATATTAAGCATCTCTAATCCAGTTTACATGGGTTAGAAACAGCACAGAACATATAGTTATATGTAAATAGTAATAAATGAGAGGGATTTGCAAAGAAGAGTTTTAAGAAGGAAGAGGTAGTGAAAAAGTAGGAGAACCCTACACATCAGAGAAGACCTATTCTCAGTTGCTGTATCTGGTGGATATCTGTGTGAATGAAGGTTTTGCTGGTTTCAGAGAGGTAAGAAAATTTACAGGGGTGTGAGAGACTCATCTACAACAGCTTCTGAAATTCACCACATGCAGCTCCAGGCCAAATGTCAGTACTGGCACGAAATATGTTAAGAAGCTTGTTCTTTTAAAAAATGAAAATTAATAAATGAATGTTGTCTCACTTTTATCAGTAAAGTTCTTAGATATCCCCAAAATCTGACCTTCTGGTTTTTCATTAAGAATGTTTCTGGTTTTCTATTTTGTGCAATTATTGCAGAAGTAAATATTATCTCCTGTTTGTCTGACACTTGAAATTTTTATACTTACAGAATCCAGCCTCTAGGTAAATGACATAGCTATTTTTATCTATTTATTTTTAGACCCAGACTAACCTTAGAAACAGTTACATTCTGTTGCAGCTGCTTAACCAGCTCTTTCTGAACAAAAGCTAAGTGAAATCAGCTGTGATTTGAAAAATGCATTTTACTACCTTTAAAAGCTCATTAGCTGCCAGTTA
Source organism: Anthoscopus minutus (assembly GCA_013399455.1). Classification (NCBI taxonomy): domain Eukaryota; kingdom Metazoa; phylum Chordata; class Aves; order Passeriformes; family Paridae; genus Anthoscopus; species Anthoscopus minutus. The sequence continues at coordinate 67,492 of VWYI01040959.1, forward strand.
GACTGTGAGGTACAAATACCATTCTGTTAAGGAGGGTGTGTGCTGCAAGGCCCTTCTGCTTAAAGCTCAACTCTCAACCTTCTCTAAACTCACTTGTGGAACACAGTTAACAATATTTGCTAAAATGAGAACATGAACTAACAGCAAGCTGAAAAGTGCACAGAATTATTCCCAGAACTTCTGTCATTCAGGACTTCTACCCTTGGCCTAAGCAGTGTCTTTTCCAGAACTCAGACGAAGGAGGCTGAGGAGACTGGTACAAGACAGCATTATGGAGCTATTTTGCTTCTAATCACCCTTCCAACAGTTTTTCCTGTGTATCACTCGCTGTACCAGACTGGCCACAACACAGCTACAGCACCCACCAGGCACAGCACACATCTCTGTGCCTCACCCCTTCCTTGGGAACGGCTGGATACGTGTTAGGATTGCTGCAGGCAGATGTGGGAGCTGAGGGAGGACAGGATCCTGCACATTTCAGAATAAGCACTAACAAAACCTTTCTGGCCAACCTACAGACACTGGTCTCTATTTTTTCAGATCGCTATAGTTTTATGGGGTTGCTAATGCTTGTTTTAGCAGGCAGAGAACAAAACAGTGGAAAAATTCTTTTCCCTGTCTCATTCTCAGAATAACTAGATGACTTTTACCAAAGCTTTAAAAAGGTTGAGGCAGATTGTATTATCATCCTACCTCTAGCTACACTGAGTTGGAAATTAGAAGCTTACCTTTATCCCCAGCAAGGAGTCATGTAAACAAGCCAAGGACAAATCACAGAAGAAAGGAAGAATGTTAAGAACCTCAGAATTGCAATGTCCCTAATCAGGTTAGAAGAAAACGTGTTCCTTCTCTCGAAATCCTAAGATTGCTGGACTTAGGCATCTAAAGCACATTCATCTTAAGAGGAAGTTCCTTCTCCTACTCCTCCTCAAAAAAAAAGGGAAATAGTTCCAAAACTATTAACTAGTGGGTACATGTATATATGTACCCAAGCCATTATTTTGCTGTTAAGCAGAGTATTTTTAACAGGAGTGATTCATTTCTTCACACTAAAAAGCTGTATTTTCAAGTGCCTGTGATGAATCAGTTGTAGCAATTTTGAACCATTCTCATGCATTTTCAATGCCCAAACATCAACCAAAATGTGAGTGGGCACACGTCCACACAAACAGCAGCTCCTGTGCCACAGCCCTATGGATTCCCACAGACACCTATGGATTCCCAGCGTGCTGTGCACATCTGCCTTGCCCTCTTCCTTCTCTGCTGGTGCTGTGTGCCAGTGCCTGACAAGTGCTGGGGCTTCACAGCAGGTCTGCAGAGCCAGGCTCTGTCACCTGAACTACAAAACCTGCCTCAGGATCTGAGCTGAAGTTATGGCTCCAAACAGATCAGTGCTTTGGGGGCACAAAGCTACATCCTTACAGGTGATGGTGATCGACAGAATTGAGGTTAGGCACTAATGACCCACCTGCAGTCAATGGTAGATTACGATTCTACTAAATCACACAGGTAACTAATTTCCTAAGAATCTGCATATATGGCCCCAAACCGTTTACAAGCAGTTTTTAACAGCGCAGTTTACTCAAGGATCAAGGCTTAAATGAGCAGGAAATAATACTATGAATACAGAGAATGAAGAAAAAGCAAAGAAGAAAGTTACAGCTATGTAAGTCCAGAAGACACATTTATTAAAACATACTTGTCTCTTTAGTTCCTTGTTTACTGTATTATAAAAAAATGGATACACCAGTCAGAGAACACAGCGTGGTCTGTTATATGTAGTTTCATAATTAACATCCTACCAAGCAATCCTGTATTGTTTTGGAAGATGCTACTTTTGCTCTTGTAAAATTCTTGTATAAATCAGAATATACATTGTGATTCATGACTGATGTTATCAAAACTATGACAAAAATTAGCATAAAGTTGTGTTGCATAATAGCATCTGATTGACTTTTGAAATTGTCATAGTAAAAAGAAATACATTAGAAAGTGAATATGAATAAATGACTTATATAAATATCAAAAGTAACAGAGGCCCCTTTAATAGCAGTATGGCTGCACAGCAGCAGAACCAGGAAAATAAAGACAAACATGGCACCTTTTATTTCTTTAGACTCTCCAGCATTCATTACTGAAACAAGACATCTATGATAATCCATTGTAAGCTTTAAACATTTCACGAATCAGCTGACATTTATTTTACACCAAAAAGGATGCTCTGCATAATTTGGCATTGAATTGCTTTGTGCCTGGGATATAATCTTGTTAATATAAAATACAGTGAGACAAATGATTCCCAAAGAATAAGGTACTGATTAGATGGCAGCAGGAAAACACTGCAGAAGCTGATCATTCACTAAAATCAAAGCACACCAAGCATACATAACCTAATGGAGTGAAACTCCCATTAGAAAGTGACAATAAACAGAAATAGCCTGTGAATGAGAAACAGATTGTTTTACAAACTACGGGGCTCTGGAAAGTCACTTGGTGCATTTCTTTATCATCTCTTTCTGTTTCTTTTCCAGTTTAAGAGGAGCATTTGACAAATTTGTGTTTTAGCAACCTCAGAAATGGAATGCAGACGCTAATCAACAGCGAGCAGACTTCGTCATAACCTCAGTGCAACTGTGTGCGCCTTGCAGATGAGATATAAACACACACGCACAAATATATTTAAAAAAAAAAATTAAAAATAAGGACAGACAAACAGACAGACAGAAGCACCCAGCGAAATCTGAGGACGCACAAACGGGGGTTCCCCCGGTTGATGCAGAGGACGGAGCGCTGGCCAGGGGTGACATGCGATTCCCGGATGCCCCCAGACCCGCCGGGTCCCGCTCGGCCCGCAGCGCCCCCCGCCCAGCGGGCTCCCCTCCCTCCCTCCGCTGTCCCCGGGCCTACGGCCGCCATGCCCAGGCCGCCCCCGGCCGCGGCGCCCGTTACCGTGAAGGGGGTGTCCTGCACGCTGCCCACGGAGTACCCGTTGTCGCCGGGGTTCACGGCGCCGGTCAGCACCTGGTGCAGATGCATCGCGGCCCCGGCCCCGGCCCCGGCCCCGCCGCGCTACCGGGACCCGGATGGCTCCGCGNGATGGAGGCGGCGGCGCCGGGAGGTGAGCGGCGGGACTCGCCTCTGGGGCGGCAGGGACGGGAGCACGGCTGCGGGCGGCGGAGAGGCGTGTCCGGGAGCGCGGCGGGCGGGGCGCTGAGGGAGAGCGGTGTCCTCAGCCCGGCAGGTACAGGCGCGCTGGCGCCCGGCCCCCGCGTCTGCCTCTCGCTAGTTAAACATACAGACGTGCATACATACGTATAAATACATATATATACATTCACATACCCCCACATCTATCGATCTATCGCTTCTGAGAGTGGATTGGCTTGTTTCCATTCCGGATCCTCTCGTTTGCTCATATCCCAGAGAGCCTGGGATGCTTACGGCAATGGACCAGCGTCGTTCAGCCGTGCCCGCAGCCGGGGCAGGGACCTGCCCGCAGTGTGGGGACTTTGGTTACGGTGTTCAGTTGAATTTCATGCACAGTAAGTGACCTCACAGAAAATACGGCCAGGCTTTTGTTGCTTTATTTGTAATAACGGCCAAATATTCTTGAAAACGAAAGTCTGCCTGTCCTTCTCTGTCTCAGAGGTGTGGAGAAGACTGGATCCTGAAAAAGGCAAAAAGAGCTTGGTGGGGCTTTTTTTGTTTTGATTTGGATGTCTGTTTTTTAAATAAGCACAACAAAGCTAGCTCCTGAAAAGGGAAGCTAGCTTTTGGATTGGCAGCTGTAATAAGAATGAACAGAATGACCTAAAGAAAAGGGTTTTCCTGGTTGAGGTGGCACAAAGTCTTCAGAGAAAGCCTAGTACCTGCAGGATTGGTTCAGTCTTGCTGTGTACAGATATGATGAAAGAGAGTTTTAGTTTACGGGTCAGTGTTCTGTCACCTGATGAGAGTAAGACTGACTGTAGCTCTTGTGGCTGAGGAAACATAAAGATGTGGCTAGCTCTGTGCACAGAACTTTGAGCGAGAGTCATTCTGCAAGTACCTGTAGATAAGGCCTCCACATTCTTGGTGAAAACAAATATTTTCACCTGAGTTTTGCTGACAGATTGTTTACCCAGCTGAAATCATTCTTCCTTATTAGTGACTTAAATACCTCACATTAAAATAATTTTTAGTCCATGTGACAGATTTCTATACCTGAGACCATGAAACAATCTCTCTTTTGTGTGTGTATATATATACATATATAAAATGTAAAATAATAGAAAAAATATGTAAGGGCCTTCAATCTTTTAATTTCCCCTTTAATTCTTGACCATCTTGTTACTTTATTTTCTTCTTAACTCTAAACAAAAGTTCCTGCAGTCCCTCTGTTTGCCCAGGAATTCCCTGTTTAGGCTTCACTTTGTAAGAAGGGAACTTTCATCACCTCAGGACAGTGTCAGTTGCATAGAATTAAAGTCTCTGTTTAATTTATACTAATAAGCTACAGCTGGAGCTGCCTTAGGTGGTTTAAGAAGCTGTTAGGAATGCTGAGAGTGTTTTGCTCCTGGCTTGGTCTGGTAGGATGGGTTAGGTGACTTTTTGAGGCTGTCTGTATCAGGTATGAGGGTGACTGTACAGCTTTGCCTTCTGCTTCTCCAGATACAAATCCAGGGGTATTCCAAGCCTGAAACTAAATCATCCTGTCTGCTGCTTCCAGAGAGGGAGGGAGGTAGAGGAAAGGGATCCAAATTTGGAGAACAAAACACTGAACTACACAGATGCTGTGGAGAAATAACTGGTTCTGTTTGCTATGGAAAGTAGAGTTTTCACTTAGCTAGGGAAAGTGGTATTATACGAAATAATCAGAAATAAATATATTTCTATATAGAAACCATCATTAAGAAAAAAATCTAGCTATTTTTTTCTAGTTTTGCTTAGGGATAAGAGATAGGAGGAATGTTTTGCTTTTAAAGGTGAAGTGTTTAATCGGAAGGCAGAAAATTCAAAAAGTTTTACAGTTAGATCAGCCTAAGGAAGGAAACACTCATAAGAGGCATTATACTAGATAAATATGTATGCTGGACTGCCTTTTATTTCAAAGGTAAAATACTGCCTTGGTATCTTGAAATTTGAAGAACATCCCATGTTTCAGCCACTTAGTTGGGGTTGTGCTTCTGAAAGCCTTTACCTTTACACAAGAAAGAGAGCTTCTGAGAACCATGTTTTTATAACTCTTTGAATATCTTCCTTATGATTCTTAATGGTTATCTCACATTTTCATTGGGTACACTTGAACAAAGTGTATTTTTCTCTCTGGAAAAGCTACTTGTCCATTTTTCTCTAGAACTGAAATTCAGCTGTCAGCCTGGAGAAAATAATTCCTCAATCCACAAGATGCAGTATCTGTTCTTTGCTATTAATTTTTGAACTGTAATGTATTTTTTCTCTACCTATGTTATTATCTTTTGAACAAGATTGTGTCCAGAATGATCTTAATTTGTAAACTGTTGTTTATTTCTGTTGTTTGTTCTCTGTGTGTTTCTCTGGAAGGCCTTCAAGGCATTCATTCACCCATGAGGGATGGTTACTTCTACTGTACTGAAAAGACCTTGCTACAACACAGCTTTTGTTTGTACTTTTGTTGAAAGTTCACAGTAACTGATAGCCTTGCTTCCCTAGGGTATCTAAATGCAGAATGCTGTATTTTGGCAGTATATAGGTGTCTAAATATTTCCCTGTCTGAATCAGTCTTGTGCACAATTCCTACAAATCCAATTTTAAAGAACAAAAAAATAGGATTGGGTTGTTTGGTGATTATTCAGTTGTGATTGCTTAGATGCTAAGAAAAAAAAAGATGGCGTCAACATAAATTACTTCTAATACTGATATAAGGCATGACATTGAACTTTAATGGCAGCTTTAACTAGTTTTATTGCCTGAATTTGTGTGCTCTTTGTTAAATACTTCTCCTATGGAGATATTTAATGAACCTTTTACTGAACAAATGTGCTCAGAAGAATTTTCAGAGCACTGGGATCCCAATATATAGTAGGAGGCACTGTTATTTTAATGTAAATATTTTTCTTCAGGTAGAATAATTAGTGCTCTGAGTTCTGATAATTTGTTTATCCTGCCTTTCTATACATCTTCCAAACAACTGGAAAAGAGAATCTCTCCAGTGAAGTCACAAATGACCAGGTGCAATTCATTCAAGTGCATTACTTCATGCACCATGTTCTTTAGCCTCCACTCTAAAAGATGACTTAATAGAATGACAAATTTTATTGTCAATTACACACTAATAACTTTCCTAATATAGAAACAGGCATTCAGACCCTGTCTTCTGATGGCACTAGGTGTATATAAAAGATGTTTGGGGTGTTTCCCCATGTCCTTTAATTGAGAAATAAAACAAAACAAACCAAATTCCAGATGCATTCAGAGTCATATTCTACTCAGGATTTCAATTCTTCATTTCAGAGGCAGGTGTTTCTGTCCTTAAGGAGGTAATGAAAGGTGTTGCCTGAATTTACAGAGCAAATTTCTATCCAGAAACTGGAGGACCCCAGAAGATTCCAGTTACAAACTTCATGACTGTTTTCAAGCATAGCCAGGTCTTCAACACCAAGTTTTACAAGCATCACAGGAACAATGTTGCAGTGAAGGCTGAGAAGGGCTTGGATTTAAAATCCCTTCTGAGAAACTTTAGTCAAAATATTTTGGACTGACATTTGAAAAGCTTCTTATAAGTTTAGGCTTATGTTGCTTTCTTGGTAGCTCTTGTAATGGGAATTTCTTCAGCTTCAAGGTGCCTTGTTGCTAATACATCCTCACTTTTTAAAAGTTATTAAGAATGTGCAAGGGAGGAATTTTTCTCTTGTGCTGTTTTCTTTTAGCTTTCCATATGGTACCATTCTTAAATTTACCTGGAACCTGTGTAAGCTGTTTTTGAAACAACACACAGATCTGTGTGTTACATGCTGTGGGGTTTTTGCATAACTTTTTCTGCAGGTACCTGAATGCATCCTAATCCAGCATTTTCAATACTCACTTACTTTTGGTAAGGCCTTAACTACCTTAAGGCTGTTGTTATGTTATCCATGCTTGTAAAGGTTGTAGTATGCATTTCTAAGTTGGGAGTAAAACCAACCAAGCTTGTGACATTATAACTGTCAGTTTTGCTTCCTTTGAACTGCTGATGCAAATAACGTGTGCAATCGTATGCATTTAGCTGCTTAAAGTCACTGTGAACCTCTTATTATATTCTTCTGTTTGCAATATTAAAACCCAATAAATGCTATCTTTTAATCTAAGGATATGTTTGTATTTGGTGAGGAAGAAGAGTGGAAAGATATTCACCATGTTTATTATTTGTTCTTTAGCTTCTCAGCAGAGGCTTTGGAAAGCAGCATCGCATGTAGAGTACTTAGCTCGGTCTTCCAAAGTGCCCCCTGGAACATCTCGTTGTTTTCCTGTCTGCATTGTGAAAAGTGTGCGAAATAAGATTGAATTTGCCTCCTATGCAACATGTCACAGGTGTAACTGAAGCACCGTGTGCCAGTTGCTGGGGTTTAGTTTGTTTTTTTGAGGCTCTAATCATTAACTCTTAAGTACTCCTGTCTCTTGCATAAACAAGCTGAACTATTGCTGATTAACCCAATGGCATTTTCTTGTGCTGGGCTCAACAGTGCAGTTTATCTCTATGGGCTGTGGCTTGGGCAGTGTGAATGTGTTTGCTGTGGGTAATTTGGAGACCACAAGTATTTTATTTGCTTTATGCATTTTCAGGCAGCCTGTCAGGACAGATATGAATCACTTGAATTAAAGTAATTATCAATATTCCATCTCACTATCATAACTCTGAGGCATCTCCTCAACTCTATTTAGTGTGGGCAATTATTTTGAGATGTTGAGAGTGTTTCTTATGTCTAATAGACTTTTAAAAAGCTGAGGATATAAAGCAGACCACATAGTTAATAATAACTGGGGCTGTATAAAAGTCTGATACTCTCCTCCACATCCTCCACCTCCCAATCAGAGTAAAAAGCTGAAAATACAAAATCTTCTGAAAAATGGGAAGTTAAGAAAAAAAACTTTAAAAAATTCCTTATATTCTCTGCTTTAATTTGGCTGCCTTGCAACAGATCTTGCTTTAACACCTGCTCATAATTTGCATCCCTAGCCTTTGAAAGTTTCTTGCAATAATACAAAAAGAGCATTAATATTTAAAGAATATGCAGTATTCTAAAAGTGGCATCTATGAAGGAGATCTCGAGAACAAAGTGCTATCTATGTATTCAGTTACTAAAATAAATAATGAATCATATGAGGTTACTAAGAGGTAGCAGTAACTTTGACAGGTGATATGCAAAGCTCTATGGACTTCATAGTTTGAAACTGGTGACTGAATTATTTGGGATTTGTATTACTTGTAATAAATAATGAAAAGCAAGTAACTGTTGACAATAAATATTTTCTGAAGAGGATTATATGTGCACCAACTCGGTTCTTTGTACCTTCTCTCCAGGGAATGTGAGAGGTCTGTAGAGTTTTCTAACTGGAGCTTCTCAATGCAGAGACAATTGAGGATTGCTGGTTCCTGTGTCAACATATTGGTGAGGAATATGTGGATTTTCTCTGGTCTTCAAACTGATTTGCAGGACATTGCAGTACATGTAAAAGTGAAATTTGTTTGACATCTCATATTGTATAGTACTGAGAATCTCTAGGGTAATTTTTGGATGTGAACTGTGTGTTTAGATCATGCAGACAATGCTGAGATTGTAATAAAGATGTATGCTTGTGAAAGATGTCCTCTTCATCCTACAGCTAAACACAAGATACGAGAAATGAATGTAATGGTGGCCATGGTTAATTATGTTCTGAAACAAATACCCTGAAAGTGCACTCTGGCTATCCAGTTGTATGCCTTAGGGCAAGATAAAGGGTAAAATCTGGACCTAAGTAAGCAAATAATTTTGCCAGTGAATTGATTGCTAGGAAGAGTGCAGGTTTCCTTTAATTTGTGTGTTTCCTTGAGATTTCACTGTGCTTCTCTAGTTCATATCCCACCCTCCCAGTGGTTTCCCTTTTCCCCTCTCTGTCCCCCTAAACTGAAGTCTCTAACTCAGTTTAAACAAAAGCTGAAATCCCTTGTACATATTGTGGACATTCTGGACAGCATGTAGATGAGACTTTATTTAAGCCCCCACTGTTGGAAAAATGGTGGTGAAAGTCTGGCTTGGGAGAGAAAGGGATGTGAGTACCTTCAGTTAGTGGAAGTGATGCTGTTAAAGAGAGGGTTGGTGTCACAAGCACTGTGACTGGGCTGTAAGAGGGGACTGAGGAGGTGGCAGCCACAGACAGGCTTTATTCACTACTCCTCATGTAACACCTCATCTCACAGAAGAGGCTCCTCTTCTGCTACCAGCCTAAAGCACAGACCAGCTGTTTTTTTGACTTCAGGTTTTTGTCTAAACTAGACAAAAATGGCTGAGTTTGAGTTATCTGCTTTTGCCTGACAAGCCAAGGGCAATGTTAATTTTGTGGTTGTTGAAGGAGTGATGAAAAAACTGGCTGTTCATTGGGTACAATCCAGTGAGAAGCCAGAGCTGAGCACTAATTACACTCGAGTGGTAGGTGCTGAGCACCTCTGATAGGTACCAGTGTGTCCATGTGTTGTGAGGGTGTGCACAGGAATAAATGAGTTAAATGGTGGTGGTATTTGCCAGCAGCGTGATATGGAAACGCTGCCCACTGCATCACACAGATCTGCTACCATCTGTTCACAAAGGTTTGCTACATTAAGAGAAGCAGAAAATGGTATCATTTTGCTTATGTTAAATCTTGTGGAAAAACTTGCTTTTGTTTTTATTCTCGATGTTTGTTATCTCTGAATTCAGGTCAAGTGTTTTTATTCACAATGCTTCGAAATTCCATGGATACTGCAAATTTAGGTAAAAGGGCCTCAGCTAAGTAAATAATACTTTTTTTCTATATCTCATCAACAATGCTTTTTTTTCTAAGTTCTGGCAAATATGTAATTGCAGTAATTAAGGCAGCAGCACAAGCAGTTTATACGTGGATTTTTTTTAATATCTTATTGATGAAGCAAACATAAGGGATCATTTCAGAATGACCTTGTAGTCATCCTTATCAGACAGTCCATATTTTGATCTTTACTGTTAAGCAGGTCAAACAGAATAATTACAGTTGCTGCCATGTTTGTTACTAATGGGTGTTTGCCATTATTCTTGGCCAAATAACCTATTTAAAAACATTTTTATTTTGAGTACTGGCTATGCAACCCACTAAGTCTGTGGGGTGGTCTGTTTGTAGAGGATCTCAGACTACTTAGTCAGACACTCTATTGCAAAGAACTGTTTGGGCACCAGCTGTGCTGGGCTACAGAACCGTGCTAAAAGATCTCATGCACAGCATATGATATCTGTAGGAATTATATTCAAATGCTCTCTGATTTTTTTCTATCCTAGCACTTCTTTGTGCCCCATTAATTTGTTTTGGAGTCATCAGCTTTCACTTAGCTAAAGAATCTGCCAGTATTTTGCTGCTGGTGAGAACTGTTAGTATGTCTTACCTTCTGCCTTTCTGTTCTTTCTGGGGATCCATGGAGACATCCAGGATGAACTTCTGTCTGTTCCAACAGTTTATTACCAGTAGCACCACAGTAAAATTTGACTGTTCCTGAAAGCAGTGGATTAGGTAAACCTTGAATTTGGCCTACTTTGTATCAAAGAATCAAAATAATGCTCACAAGCTCAAAAGCACCAAAGTAGTTTCCATTTGGTTCTCGTACTGGGCCCAGCTCCAGCACAAAGATTAATTATTTCCATTATGTCATGGTACTAAATAAACACATACAAACTTGAAAAGCAGAGATGCTTAGGAGAGTTGGATCAGCACTGCAAATGATTGGGTTGTTTGGTCTTGCCATCCCCAAGAAATGCAGTAGATATAAGTAATCTACTTTGCAGTCTATTTATTATGGTTTGTACAGCTTAATTTGGGTGCTTAGACTGCTAGCACCAGTGTAAATTTTCTCCATCTGTGCAGTTGTACTAATGTAAAGAACTCAGATAAATTTAAAGACCTGTCTGTTGAGCAGAATCTCTGTTCTGAAGAAAAAATGAAACATTTTATTGAAAAATAAACCAGAACAACTATTGAACAAGAATTCAAAAACTCAAAGAATTGTGAAATAATAATAATTTTTATTATTTTGAGTTCTAGACACAGAACTGTTTGAAATATAGTTTCCTCCCATCCCCAGTGCGGGGTAGCTTAGGAAACCTGGGAGCTGATGCCGGAAAAGCACCAGGAATCCTTTCCATTTCCAGCTGCAGAGACTAAAATGAACTCTAATATTTTTTTTAATTCATGAAAGATGTTTATGGGTTTATATGTTTTTCATTACAGAGCCCAAAGGCCTGAGGGAATTATGGGGTTATCTGCATTTTTGTTCAGTCCTTTTACAGTACTGTTCACCTGGCAATACAATTTGGATTTTTTTTGCTGGTAAAAGACATTTCCAATATATGTATAATTTATCAATGCATTTAAAAAACATCTGCAATGTGAGTCCATTTTAAAAACTCCAGTCTTCTGACTGCTCCAACTCCCAGGAACAGAATGGCTGAATGTTGCTGACTTTTTCTCTTGTTTCCAGCTGAGTGAAAGTGAACAGATGGGAGTGGGAGAAAAAATGACGAGCCAGTGCAGACAGTGTGAATAATTTGTTGGGTTTTGGTGTTTTTGATTTATTTTTATTTTTTTTAAATTTGCAAGGACAGCGTATTTACTGCAAAAATATGCAGGCATGTTCGGAAGGTTGTTTTTCTGTGCCTCAGAAATTTCATCAGTTGCTACCTGGATGTAGGGGGAAGGGAAATAGTCTTTGCTACTGTATTTAGCAAGGGTTGTATCCACAGGGTAGTACAACCACCAGTTTCAGAGCTCTGCCAGATGGCATTAGCTGTGAGTAAGTTGTGTGATTCATTTGGTAAAATATTTGTCATGGCAACTGAGGAGCCTCTGACTCATTGGTCCAGTCAGTGCTAGAAACCACCACTGGTCTCGCCAGATGTGAGGCTGGACATAAGAAATGTCTCATGATGCTTTTCAGATTGGTTACTTTACTTACTTTGCCCAGTGAGATGTAATTGAAAATTTTCACTTGTATTTCCTTCTCAAGGTTCATTAGACCTTAACATTTCTATTTCAAATATCTGTGTCCTAAAAAAAAAAAAAAAATCAAAACATTCACAAAGTTTTTCTTTATCTTGAGATTGCAGTAACTGATCAAAGGAGAATTTAACTCTCACTAAATCCTCTCCTCCCCATGTTTGAACAAACAGTAGGAAGATTACCCCAGGAATGGAATATCTAGTAGAAGAATCAAAATGAAGGGGTGTAGGCTGGAAAAATGCTGGATTCTAACTCTCAGGGGACAAGATGTGCAAAGTGGTATTATGACAACCAATACTAACCAAAAACCCCACAAACCAGCCATTCTGTATGCTTAGTTCTCAGTTATTCTGTTCTCAAACATTTATTCTATAGTTTCAAGGTTTGTGTCCCAAAGTTCTTATCTGTCCTCCTTGCTAGTAATTAGTAAGTAGCAATCTTACAAAATAGATCAGAATAATTTCCAAGGATTGCTTTGATAGCTGCCTTGGGAAAATGACTAAGCATCCTCAGAGGCAGCCTCACATAGTGTGTTATGTTTCAGGAAGGACTTAGACTGACAGAATGGATGTCTAGAGAGACACAGCAGAAGCCTTCGAGACATTTTATGAGCTTTTTTGAGTTAAAGGAAGTATCTATGGATATAGATGGCTGCAAACCCTCTCCCCTCCCATCCATAAAAGTGAGAGTAAAAAATCGATAGAATATGCAAGGGTCTTGCAACTTAAATAGTCAGAATCACTGTTTAGGAACAGGACTTCCCATGTTGAAAACTTATTATTCTCAAGAGGGAGACAAGATCTTCAACTGTCTCTAGTAGTACCAGTAAGATTTTTAACTATCTTGCTTTCCAGAAGTATGTGGTTTTTTTGCTCTTTTGAAATGGACTGATGCCAGAGAACCTTCAGTTATGAAGTCTATTTTTCTGATCCCAGAAGACCTTTCTTCATACACTAATGAATTAAAATGTATTTAGAAAGAACCTGTACCAAAGAGATTGTTAGGACTTTAGTTGATGTGCAGTGGTACCACTTTGTTTTATTTGATTGATCTCTATCTGCTTATATCATTTTGGGATCATTCCCCATCTCATAGAAATGCCATTAAAATATATATCTCTATTTTCTTTATACATACACATATATCTCTTCCTTTTTTATTGAAACAGAGCCAACATACTCTTAACAGCTAATGAAAAACATAAGTATGGACAAAATTGCAGGGTAACTTTGTTAGCTTATTTGTGCATTATTTTGACCAGACTGCTTCTGATTGTGTGATCTTGCAAGGTTTCTTGGAGTGAGGGACATGTGTTGGGTGTCCCAGCGGCCTGGCACTGTGGCAGAGGAAGCAGTAACATACATAAATGGTTGATGAATGCATACTTTACATTTGTGCTACTCTGACCCTATCGTGTTGCATATCAGCCATCTGCTGTTAAAATGAAATCACAGAATAGGAGAGGAAAAGGAAGGAAACATTCTGTCTTCTGTCAGTCAGCATGGAGCTTTCATGTGGATGGGAGTACTTTGGAATGATGTATGAAACAAATGGAGCTGCTACTGATGGCATAAAACTACTCTGAGGTGTATTGTTGTAAGTGTAATGTTTTTTATTTCTTATGCTTAACATGTATTCTATGAGAAGGAAGTAAAAACTTGATTAATTTTAAATAATCAGTTTTCAAGAATCAAGGAAATGGTGATGCTCTACTTTTTACAGACTGAAAAGATCAAAGAGAATAAAAATCAGAATTACTAATGAGAAAAAAAAGTGTTTATCTGCAATGATAAACTTGATCTCAGTAGTTTTATATTTGAAGTGATGTTTTCACAGCTGATCCTTCCAATCTAGAATGAAAGGAACCACTTAGTATTGCACTTGGAAAACTGAATGTTAAATATAGCTCTACTCTGGCAGATGCTATATCCCTTTTTTACAGCAAAAACACTTTAAAAAGGTTGATTTTTGTTCAGAGTGATTTATCATTTGTTAAGTGACAAGAAATCTGACAACCTGATACTTGAAAAAACCCTTTCCTAAACCTGCTGAAAAGAAATACTTTAAATTAATTTGCTTTATTCAGGCTAAAATAGAGCTTTGGTAGTGGAAAGTTAATTTCCTGGCAGAAAAAAAAAAAAAAAGAACTAGTTTATAGAACCTCACCTCTAAACCTCACTTACAGATCAACCCTACAAACATACAAAGCACAATGAATAGTTCTTGTCAGTGCTGGATTTTAGTATCAGTTGATAAAAAATGATAACAAAGGATCTCTTGATTTTTACCCTAGGAGCACATTGGTTTTGTTACTCTATTTGACACCAATTAATTAGGTTGTTCTGTTCTCAGAATGACTGCACAGAAACAGTTGCTTTCACGTATTGTTGTTCTGTGGCAGGATTTTGTCGCTCGCTAAATTGAATCCTATTCAATCAGAGTTGAGGCAGAGATAGTATTGATTCCCAAGAAAACACAGACCTCCTGAGAGTCTGTACTCCCACTTAGTCATCTGTTTAAATTTAATGCTGGTCCTAAATATGTGGGGATTTTATGAAGGCTCGGGGATTGCCAAAATATGTGGCAGTAATTCCACCAGGAAATACGGGGGAACTGCAATAACACACTCCGTTTTTTTATAGAGCTTTAGTGACACCCAGTGGTTACATTCAGTCATGGACTAATAGCCATTAAGTCGTTTAGAATAAAACTTATAACATCTTATAAAAACTGGAAGTCAGAGAACCCAGGAAAAAACTGTTTGAGTCTGTGGGTCTTTGTCTGGTATATATGCTGTGTGTACTTCAGAATCCAAAGTTTAAGTAAGCTTAAATAATGGGAGTGAAGGGGGGAAAATGCGCTTCAAAATTGTTAAGAAATGGTTCTAATTTTATCACAGACTTAATGGAGAAAGTAAAAATTTTGTTCTGTGAGTAATGCACTCCTTTTCCTTCTTTATTTCTCTTTTCTTCTTCCCTTGTTTATCTGACATTATTTTAAAATAGCAAAATGTATTAATGCATTATTTATTCTTCTGCTCTGCTATGGTTTAGGTAGCTCTTTGCAGAACTCTTGTTTGCTATTGTAGTCTATTTTAATTCCCCTTTTTCATTCCTCCCCCTTGATTGGTTTGATAGGACTTGATTAGTTGTTTTGCAAATATATTTAGCCACTGATGAATGTTTGCAATGTGTTTTGAAATTATAGGTCATAAATTACTTGTCTTCTTGTGTCAACTTTTGTGTTATTCACAAGCAAAACTCGTTCCTGAAGCCAGTCCTACTAAGTTCCTTAGGATTAATTACTTTTATTCAGCCTGTAGCAGAAGGTCTGAGCATTTGTACAAAACCTTAAAATTACTCTCGTAAATGCAAGTGGTCACAAGGACAGTTATTCCAGCAGAGGATACAGAAAGGCCAGACAGCAGGAATTTGTACCCCAGTGACACAAAGCTGCCACTAGTACCCTTCTGGGCTTTGGAAAGTTCAAGGAAGAAAAGAAAGGATGATTTGGGGTGGGAGTGTGAGGTGGAAGGTAACCTAACATAACCTACTGACATTTAGCTTCTGGGCCTATCTGTGGACAGCTAGGGGATGTAAACTTTAGGCTCTATGAGGGAAATTCGGATTCAGTTTCTTACTTTTAAATGCAACCTGTATAGTTCTATATATTTCTGGTCATAATGTGTAAAATGGTGATAGCAGTGTTTCCCAGGCTTTGAGAATAAATATATTAAAGCCTAGAGACTGTAAGGAGCCAGGCCAGTGCAGTGTGCACATTCTTGATTTGGTGGACCTAAACTGTGCCTTCTCTCTCACTGAAAAAGGAAAAGAAATCTTTTACTGATGAGGCATAAGGAGTAGCTTTATGATAGAGAGAGAATGTTTTCATTGATTTTCATCAGGATAAAATCCTACTATTGTTAGGGAAGACTTACCTAACAGTGTGCTAGTACCTTTTTAGGAGATGCTAAGGGCAATCTCACAGGGCATGGCTGCATCTTTCAGCATCTGTTTCACAAGAGGTGATGTTCTTATGAAGACGCCGATTTTCAGTCTTGGAATGGGCAAAAAAAATGCACTGATCACAAATTAGAAGGCCACTCAGATCACAAAGTTTGTCTCTCAAGCACATAGTATCTATAGCCCTTACTGTCCATTGCTGTATAA
Organism: Anthoscopus minutus; assembly: GCA_013399455.1. Classification (NCBI taxonomy): domain Eukaryota; kingdom Metazoa; phylum Chordata; class Aves; order Passeriformes; family Paridae; genus Anthoscopus; species Anthoscopus minutus. The sequence goes on from VWYI01040959.1 coordinate 83,856, forward strand.
TATTGATCCATTTAGATTAGGTAATATTGCCATTCAGACATGCTACTACTCTGCTTTATGATTGCAGAGGAGAGCCCATGAAATTGAAATGAGACCAGTGGGGGATTGATTTTTCTTATATCTGTCTAGCTTTATCAAGACTTAAGCTGGAATATTCAAATATAATGTTTTTCCAGATTCATACCTTTAAGTACAGAATATATTTGTCATGTCTCCCGGAGAAATGAATAATGCCATGAGGAGCTATTTAATCATGAGCATGGAGATTGCTCTGCAGATTGCAGTGCTCTGACAGTGCCAGTCAACATGGAATAAGAAAAATTATACTGGGAAACAAGGTGTCAGAGTCATAGTTACTTACAAAGCAATAAATATAGCCCATACTTTTGAAACAACACAAACAGAGATATAATAGAGAGAAGCAACATCGTCTGTTCTTATTGACCAAATGTAGAAATACAAAACTAAAATTTTAACTTATAGGTATTTGTGATATCTGATACATCTCACATATTATCAGTTTTGAGATCCAGCCTTGTCAGGGAGACTGGAACTAAGAATATTCTGAAGGTGACTGAGTTATTTAATAATCTTTCATTTTGAAAGAGCATATGTTCAGTTAGGCCTTGAAAGCTGATAGTCATAGTCAGTCAGCTCCAAACCTCTAAAACACCTCAATCTTAAGCCTGTTCTGTGTTTTGGCAGTTCTTGGTATAGTTGCACAATGTGTTTTGTTTTGCTGTCATGTAAAATCAAGCTGGTATCAGCTGCACTTGTGAAGGTGTGATGTGTCTGTGCTCACCCAGGTGCGATGGAGCCTTTCCCTCACACAGGCATGGCCTGAGGCTGTCAGCCTGGAGCTTACAGGTGTAAGGACTCCCATGCACAACGGGAATTCTAGTGAAGAAGGTGGTGCTGTGTGGGAGATGGCTTAAAGGCAAGAGATGAGGGAATGGAAGATCAAGGGCAGCAACATGGCTGTGCACCTCAGCAGGATGAAGCAATGATGCTTTGCAGAGACAGGACTTTGTCATGCAGTATGACATTTCTTGGGGTTAGGAAAACAGTGCCCTGGTTGTGTAAAAATTTCATTTGATTGCCAGATCTTTCACAGGAGATCTTTCTATGAAATAGAAATGGAATGTCTGTCTGCTGTTGATCACTTTATGTCACCAGAAGAGTGTATGGGTGTGTGGAGGTTTTGTGGCATTAAATGTTTTTGCCTTCTCCAATGGCTGAGTGTAGGTTTGTGCTGTGACAGATCAGCTGCAAGGATAGAATCCTGTCCATGATCACCAGCATGGATAGGAACACAGGTCTCAGTTCAGGCAGCACAGACTTATTGCCATTAATGAAATAACATGTTTGCTCTGGCTGATTGTGTATGCACTTTCTAAGTTTAAACTGGATTTTAATTCCTTTAAATAAGAGCCTTTCTCTTTTCAAATCGTGACTGATAAGAAAAATTTAAATAAGCTGAAAAGGGAATTTATTTTCCTTTTGCATGAAAAACCTCCAGCTGAAGAGATATATTTAAAATACACTTAAAAATAAACTTGGCTAGTTTCAGCTATTTGGAAGAAGGGAATGTGGGTAAGAGACTTTTGGTGACTGAATCCACACTCACAGAAGCCATTGTTAAGAAGTACTGGAACATGAGTGTGAAGAGGAACAACTGTGAGGAGGAGCAGACATCTTCAACAGCACCTCTGCAGCAACCAGTTTCTATTTAAAATAGAAACACAGCTGAGTGATGTGGTCTGAATAACTTTTTATAAGGAGCTTGTGGGTTATTTAAAGAATTTTTTTAGGCTCTACCAATATTTTAAGTCTTAACTAATGAGCACACAGAACATTGTTTTTAAGTGTTGTTACTTTTTTTGGAGTCTGAATGAGACATAGGCACCAGCCAGCAGAGATGAAGCTGGTACTGAGGATCCAATTTTCAAGCAGTAGTATCTTTCTGTAGGGAAGTGTTTACATTTCTTGTCACTAGCAGACAGATAAAGAAAGTGGCTGAGGCAGTGAGGTGGGTTTTTTTTTCCACATTTCATTTTTGGATATAGAGAATGTCTGAAAAATTTCAGCCCTATGCTTAAAAAAATTATGCATATAAGAAACATGGTATGTAAATCAAATGGGCAGAGTTGTTCTGCTGGGATAAACCAATGCAACAAAGTCTTTTCAATTTGAATTCTAAGCAGCTGCTTGGTCTCGCATAGGACATTTCCATTTGTTATTTCTGCCTTCAGATACATCAGATTCCAGTCCTTATTGTATGAAAAAGAAACCCATTCGTGCATGGAACATGGATTGGATACCTTTATTTGAAACTATTTTTCTTATCATTCTGAACCCAGAAGAATAAATTATGCTGTCAAGGGGCAAGTTAGGTAACAATTACACCATATTCAAAGGAGAAGAATGAAAAGGACACAATTCTTCATCAATATTTAGGCTCACATATATTCAAATATTCATTCATTATTCACAATTATTAGTTACTCAATAATATTCAGTGGGAACAATTCAGAAAAAAAATGGTTTAAACTTTGCAAAGTATTTCTTTATTCCAAATAATAGTATCCTTAATTTCTGATTTATAGAAACTGTTTCACAACATTACAGTCACTGCTATAGAGATTTCTGAAGTATTTATTTATATTTAATACATATTTCTCAAAGTGAATCAGCATGCTAAATTTCAAAATTACAGGTTTAAATATTTTAAAATAAATATTAGCATTTATAAAACACAGCAGTCATTTCAAACTAAATATGCAGTGATGAAATTAAACATACAAATTAACCTCAAGATTTAGATGTGAAGTAGTCCTCAAAAAAAAAATAGTTCCAAAGCTCTTCATGCATACACAATCTCCTACTGGCGCTAATAATTATGCAATAAACCCTACTGCTTGCTCTGAATTCTTTCTGTGCATGTTATGAAAAGAAAATATATGAGATTTAGGCAAGTGCATAGTCACAGATTTACCCAGCCCAGGAGCAGGAGCTGAGTCCACAGGTACTTTAATGGAGAAAGATATTTCCAGATTTGAAAATGTGACCTAGTAACCAAATTTTGGGACTTAAAAATTAAGGTAACTTTCATAGATATTCTGCAATTATGTGACAGAGATTCAGCAAATAATTTGTCTTGTATTGTATTTTAAAATACCGAAAATCTTGAAAAGTACTTATTGTGAGAACAAATCCATTAATATGATATATTTCTATGGTACATTCTGTAACATCTTACAATAATATCAGGAAAAAGCTCAGCAGCTGTTTTTTATATTAGACCTTGATCCAAAGACTATTTAAATAAAAAAGATTGATAAGTCTTTTGATAGGATTCTTTTATACTTTAATTTTTGGCATTACCCCAGAAATTTTTAAAAGCTCTAAAAATATTGTTTCACGAAATCTGTAACTGAAATGCACATTTGAATTATTACTTCTTTTAATTGCAGTGCAGCCACTATAATATTCCCTTGAGAGGAATCATCCTTGCAATAGAGTGCTTATATAGGTTTGTTAAATGGATTAAACTTCTAATAACTGATGGCTATTTTGTCTATGTCCTCCAAAAGAAACTCTTTGGAAAAAAGAGCCCGAATTGAAGTGACCATTCCTTTTTAATTTGGGAGTCGTCTGGCCAAGCTTTAAGGCAAAACACTTTAAAAACTGGTTGTCTACAGGAAATGTTCAGATTACTTGGGTGGTCATCTGTTCTGTTTATGCAATCTGAAGAAGATTGGTTTACAGGAAAATTGATTTTGTTTTCAAAAACGACAAAAGTTTTAAGCAATATAGGGGAACAAGCTGAGGAAGACAAAGACATGAAAATGACAAAGACATGGAAATCATCAGTGTAGTTCATTTGGAACAGTGCATTTTGGATTGTTCTTGTGAAAACTGTTAGGTCAGTGTAGCTGACAGACCTTGTGTGATGATTTATAAGGAAATGTAGGCAATGCCTAGACCAGTCCTGTTTTCCAGGTACTGTTTTAAGCACCCTTTTTGGTCTTGGGTTTATTCACATTTTGGTCAAAGACGTGGCAGTTTTGCCCAAGTACTTATGTTTAATGAGTTTTGATTCCTGGTCTAATACCTTACTTGAGCAAATCTTAGGTGATTTGGAAAAAGGGAGACTGCCCTGAAGAGCAGCTATGGAAAAACCTTCTTTTGTGATCACATTTTAAAGTGGCAGAAAATACTGTATTTTCTTATATTCTTTAAATTATATCTGTAAAATTCTAACCCCTAAACTGCTGCATTTCAGAGCTGGGACTTGCTCTGAAACAGCTCTGCAGAAGTATCCTCTGCTCAGAGGTGTCTGTTTTTGACATTGTGCAGCTGTATGTGAAACTTGCAGGGTAATTTGTTTCCTATTCCTCTCTGGTTTGGTTAACTTTGCATGCTTCTGTTGATGCTATCTCAGTTTTCTGATCCCCTTCATTAATTTTTAAGTTCCTCTACCTATTGCTTCTGAGTTGAATGAATCTGTTAATACTTTTTCATTTGTTTTTGTTTCTTGTTTCCAGTCTATCATACATCCCAAATTCATCAGTTTGAAACTTGTGCTTAACAGCCATTGCCTGGACTGAAAAAGTGCTAATTGCAAAGGTGTCAATATTCCCAGTTGTTCTCAGGGATTTCTACACTATTGCCTGTATTTGTTCTGGTGGAGTTTGCTTGCCAATCTTCAGAACTGCTTACTTTGTGTGCCTTGTGAGGATTTTTCCACTTGCAAAAGAAAACTAGTGATTCATACAGGTTTAAAATGTAATTTTGTGGTGTTTAATGGTTATTGCTAGAATAGAAGCTTTTTGCTTTTAAGGCTTCTGGAGCAGAGATGAGATGCTTTACCTGGTTTCAGATGAAGGGGATTTCTGCACTAAGTACTGGTTGTCATTCCCCGGGTCCCTGCAATAGGAAGCTGTTAGTGTGGGCTGGCACACCCAGGTCTCTCCTGTCAGGCTGTTCCGTGCCATGGCCCGAGGCTGCTGAGCCCAGCCCTGCTCAGGGGAGGTCAGAGAGTGCCAGCCCCAGTGGGCAGCACTGACAAAGCAGGATGGACACGGGCTGAGCCGTGCTGAAGAGCACAGCACCTCCTTACATGCTGGATGCTTCCAGACTGAGCAATGCCTGGGGACACAAAGAGATTTGAGTCCCCAAAGTTTTGTCTTTTACGTGGTTTTCAGGTTTATCCCTGGACTAGAGACTTGGGATTCTCACAAGACTTGTGTTGATCCAGACTGAATTTGTGTCTGGCTTTTTTTTTTTTTTGTGAACAGCAGGTAATATTGAGATATTATTATATCTCAATATTGAGGTCATATTGAGACTTAAGGAAAATGAAACTATTTGAAAATGTTTAACTCTTAGGGCTGAAGTCCTCCTGCTCTTCCAACCTCTCAGCAAGAGACCTGGTAGAAGGTGGGCTTTATCTCAGCTGGCTACATACCAGTGACCTATGGTTGCTAACCAAAAGATTTAGAGGACTGGAGAGCTGGAATGATAATAATTTATTTCCTCTTAGGGTGGTGTGGTTTTTTTTTCTTCTTCCAGCAAGAGTCATAACACAGGAGGGTGTCTGAATCGGGCCTTGATAATTGAAAGCAATTCTCAGGATTTCATGGGGGACTACTCTTCCATTTAATAAGATCTTATCTTTTTGACTTGCAAGTAGGCTACTCTTTTGTGAAGCTCATTGCAATTTGTTCTTTTCAGAAAATGGGTTCAATCATGATGCAATTTAGATAACTAAGTTGAAGACTGTCATCCTGAAGTGTGTTATGTTGCTATTAAGCAAAATAAGTGCACATTTAAGGAATTGCTTTTTGATGTGTTGTTTTCCTTCTCTGATTGCACTTCTGATGAGTTGAGTGAACTTTTGTGATTGTTTTTTGGAAGCATTGGAATGGTTGGAAACCTGGATGTGTATCCAACTCAAATTCATCAATATCTGGATTTTGGCAGCAGACATTTCCAGCAGCATAGATGTGTCTTAAAAAAATTAGCATATGCATTTCCTCCATTAGGAGGTTTGCTTACAAATGCTTACCCAGAACATCCATACTTTAATAAGTTAGGGAAGCCTCTTTGCATTGTTAAATAGTGGCATGAGTTATGCTAGTTTTGAAATATTTCCACAGAGCAATTAATTCCACACGTCCTTCATCTTAGTAAACAGTTTTCTCCAAATTAGTTTCATTATTGCTGCACTTGTTACTTGCTCCAAACATCAGCTGGCACCAAAGCATTAGTTTCAACATCTATAGAAGCTAAAATTGTGAGTTTTTCTAGTATGTGTCTATGTGTGGAAGTTCTTAGAAAGTAATTGCATACCAACTCATTTTTTTCACCACTATGAGTAAAAATATGAGCTTATAGAATTTTGCTGAAATACAGCATTCCATCCCATCTTTCTGAAAAAAATCTGTCTGGAAGGAGACAGTTTAACTATGAAAATCCCAGCATGATCATTTTTAATGTTGTCATCAAATAAGAGTTTGAGTAGTAACTATTACAATCCCATGCAAGTCATTCACAAAAATTAAGCATTTACCCAAATAAATAAGATATTGAGGCAATGCAGCATTCATTATAAAAACAATGAGCTGTGTTTATATTAAAGTCTTTACCTCTCACAGCAGGAGGAGTCAGAGAAGTATGTTATGATAATACTTCATCTTTATGTGGTTTTGGATAGTGTAGTAGGATGAATTTTCCAGCAGAGGGAGAAGTACACTGTATTATCGCGAACTGAGCTATAATTTTGCACCCTCTAGCTAAAAGAAAATTCCTAGTATTTTGCTTAGAAGGCATACTTACTCGTTCTGACTGGTGTTATTTTGAAATGTCAGTATCTCTTTCTTCCAAATTTGCTATCAGTAATTTTTATAAAATGATAGTTTTGGTATTTTTAAAAACATAATTGAATAGCTACATGTCTGTTTTATAAGGGTTTTTTTCCACATCCATAATAGTCTGATCTAATGAGTTGTACTTCTCACTGATTGCAGTGATAGCTGTTTCTCAATTCTTAATTAAACTATGTTAAAATATGCATTAAGGGACATATGTGTGATAACATTGTTTGTCTAGTCATTATCAGAGTAATCTATGGATAACAGCTGTAAGAAACCCAAACCACCAAAACCCAGAGCTGTGTTAGAACAGTGTGTTATTGGAAGAGATTGGCTGAAGAGTACAGCATGTTCCAGATGAAGAGCAAGGCCCTGGATGTGCCAGACTTGGTGTATATGTTTTGCCATCACTGCTTCCTTTAGAGGCCTCAGTTCTGTTCTTTTCCATGGTCCTTGCTCAGTGAAACACTTTAGCCATATGCTGTTACTGGTGGTTGGTGATTTGTTGGCAGTGTGTGGTTTAAAGGATGTGTTTTAGTCTGTGGAGCAGCTGTATGAAGGATTTTAGGTGCTATTTTATGAGAAAGAGTAGTGTCATCCCCAAAGACTTTTCAGCAATAGAACATTCTGTTGCAGAACATGATAAATTTTGATCACTGCTGTCTCAGCAGTTTCAGCTTTAAGAGACTGTCAGGGAAAGAGGGGCTGATGGAGGCCATTTAGCCTCAGTGAGGCCACTTTTACACTCTGTAACAAAATTAACCAATATGGAAATAATTATTCTGCAATAACTACATGCTCTGTCCTCCTTGTGCAAGTGGCCATGTTCAGCAGTGAAACTAACGGCTCTGGGAATATTACTGGATAACTTGTCCTCAGAGAGCAATTCATGTAACACTGTCAAATTACACAATGTCAGTGCAAGGTATTGAAGAACACATTACAATGACAAATTAGAAGTGCAAGGTCCTTTGAATAATGTAGTTCCTGTGAAGGTGGAAACTCATTTCAGAGTAGCTCTTGGGATTCATAGGCTATCTGGGATTTATGAATATGGCAGATATTTTGCTTTTTGAGTCTAGGGGGGACTGTAGCTGTGTAGTAAGGCTCTTGTTTATGTAAGATGAACCTGCCTGTTCATACAAAAAGGCAATATATCCCACTGCCTCCCTTCTAGAGGGAATTTGCCTGTAACAACTGTTCAGGTAATTTCAGGCCTTTGCAGGGAGATAGCCTGCTTTGGCAGATACTGAGTATAGCAGCACTGAGCAGGTATTGTATCTCTGTTAGAGGACACTGAAAACTTTCCTAAAATCATACTGAGGCCTGGGATTGAGCAAAATAAGATAAAAATCTGGATACATAAAAGGATTTAGGAGTCCAGTCCTAAACTGTAATCCCTAAAAAAAAAAATCTTATTTGCTTCCCAAGCTCATAATTCAGTCTGCTTGAAACCCAGACAAAACCCATTTTTGTCAGTAATGTTTCTCAGGCATCCTTGGTCATGTTTTAGTTCAGTGTTCTTGATAAAGCAAAACAGTCTGGTGCCTACTTCTAGTGGCATGCCATCATTTGGGCCCTTTGAGACTTTTTTCAAGATATATTCTCAGACTTGACTTAGCACATCATGCTTCTCAGTGTTTCAGAAATATTTTCCAGGATAGTGATTTCTCTAGTAAGCATTTGCTACACACACACCCCAAACTGGGAAGAAACTCTAGTGCAACACTTCAACAATAATCTTGATTTTTCAGAAGGTCCTACTGAGCTTGCTATATTCAAGGCCCCTTTATATTGTCTTGTCATCCATGGATTACTGTTGTAACTATTTGTGCAGGAAAGCTGCTGTGACACCCTTTGGCAGATGGGAACCATGCTCAGAGTAAATGTAGGTAAAAGTAGAGGCTTTAATTCTTTGGACTGCATTTATTTCCACTTGAAGCAATTAGGTAGCTTGAAGATTCTCTTGGCCAGACCATGATCTTCAAAAGTTAAAGCAAAATGTCCATGTAGATGTTATTGAGGTATAATTGTAGGAAATATTGGTTATTAATCTCAAAGGAACTCTGTTTAGGTAGAAATTACAGGAAAATCAAACTTGTAATAAGATGAGGAAAAGGTAGGGAAATGTTAAGAGTTTTAGTGCAGCATCAGACCAGCAATATCTGAAATTCAGCTTGTACCAAAATCCCTTTCTCCTTGAATTCTTGCTAGTATTTGCCAATTTATTTAAGAAAAAAAACCCCTGTATTGCTTTATGTAATGAAACAGCTGACTGAATTCTAATGACATCATCCTCAGTGTATTGGCAGCTCATATGATTATAAAAGAAATTGTACAGCTTTTTGGGTTCTATGTTCTATATCCCAACAGTGACTTGCAATGTTCATTTGTGGAAAGTGGAAGTTTTTGTTAGTGGAGAAGTATAAAACTGAAAGATTTAAAATTTCTTAGTCAACAAGTGTTTTGTTTTATTTAATTAGACTTTGGAACCTTGTTTAAAATACTAGATCAATATAAATATTTGACAAAGTATTTTCATTCTTAGTCCTTGCAGCATGTTTTCCTCTTTGGCCAAAAATATTTGCTCTATTCATGAAAAGTTTTTATTGACTTGAAACTGGCTTTACCAGGGATTCTCTTTCTTTATGCAATGAGTATTTTTTCTGATTTTACTCAGCCTTCTTATCAAGAGGATAAGACTCATGGTGAGTCAAGTTGGCCTAAATATTCTTTGGCAAGGCAGTTCCCTTTAGAACCAGTCTGCATTGTGCACTACTGTAAATTTAAAGAGAAAGTAAAACAAAAGGTGAAAAGACCGAAATAGCAATCATTTGAGGGAAAACAGGAATAAAGGAAGGAAGTAGAGGGTAAATGTACTTTATAGCATCCTTAGTGCTTCCTTAAATATTTTGTAGGCTTTGTCAGGAGGCAGAAGTGGCCTGAATGCCTTGGTAGTACTTGAAGAAGATGGATAGTTCTGCCTCCCTGAGCTCCCTCTCTTTTCTTCTCTGACCTCTGAGCTTTTATCTAAGCCCAGGAACTCATGCCAGGGCTTGTTGAGCTCATCATTTGATCTCACAGTCTCTCTGTCCTTACACATAGCTCCAGTAAGCCTAGAGAGTAAAAGTGTGGCTGCACTGCAAATGTTGGCATGCATGGCAGAAAGTTGTGTGTAAAGGTGTGACTCCATTGTCACTCTCTTACCCTAGGGTGCTATGTGAGGGAAAAATATTGAGGTCAGGGTGAGCTTGTGTTGTTCTATGTCAGGCATTACCTGCTTTCATCTAAATTTTCAGTACATTGTCATTATTGGTATTAAAATTCTTATCATTCAGTTAATTTCTTGACTCATACTAATAAATTACTGTATCCAGATTTACAGTTGTGGCTGGGAATGTTTCTGTGCTTTCATTTTGTAAATCTGCTTTTACAGATTTGGTTTTGCTGCTTTCATTTCTTGCACAATATAGAACAATCTGCAGCTATTTCCGCCTAGAGTCACACTGACTGCAAACCAATTAAACTCTGGCAGTTTTGTTCTAGTTAGCATCTGCATGTGTTTTTATATTTTGTGTGCTTCATCTGTACATAAAAATCTGCACTGTAGCCTGATCTAGAATTTTTTTCTGTATTTTGGCTGTTTAATACATGGAGAGATACAATTTCCAGCTTGATCTGCTGTGAGATACAGTACCTGGCATTTGCATTTTGAAGTCTTGGCTAAAAAGGCATAATGAACATTTAGCCAAATGTCCACCAGTCACATCAAATACTGCTCCAGAGAGGTTACATATAGCCCTTGCTGTCTCTCTTATCAGGAGACATGAAGACCTCTGACATTGCCAGGCTGTCTGACTGCCAGCTGGCAGTGCCAACCCATTACCTCAATTGGAGCGAACTTCAATGTGCTTTATTAATGCTTTGTGCCTTCCCTGCTCCCTGAGTTTCTGTTATGTAACTGATTTCTCATCCTGCACAAAGGAAGTGCACCCACAGGCACCTCCTTTTAAAATATATACGTGATACAGTAATTCTGTAAATAATCCCAGGAATAGTTTTCCCCTCTATTAGTCTCCATTCCTGCTCTCCCAGAGGGGAAGTGAAGGGTAGGGCTGCAGAATGGGGAAATGTGAATGGTTCCTGTGGCCAATGTGGCTGGCAGATGGGCCTGCCACACCACCACCCAAGGCAGTGGGGAGTGAGAAAAGGCATTTTGTGGACTATCCTTGGCTAGAACAGATGCTCACCTATTCCCTCTGGAAAAGATGAAGGATGAAGGCAGTAAGGTCATGCTGGACTGGAAGACCTCATGAAGTCCATGATTTTTTATTTAGACCTCATCCTCATCTCGTGTGTCCTGAGTGATTCTTGACAGGACCACACATGAACTGGAAAGGGCTCATGCCATGTGCTAGTCTAGATTGACATCTGAACAATTAAACAGCTCTTGATTTGATGCATTTGTGCATACTTGGGATCAAAAGGATCCAATTTGTGTATGTGTGGCTGTGGTGACTGCAATGTGCATTTGTGTGAATTCTCAGTTACAGCTATGTGGTGGCACAGAGCTCCAGGCAGGCTACACACTGTAACCAGTTTAAGAGCCCATTTTCTTGCACTAATTCTGCCCTTGCACTGATGCTCTTGGCAGCTGCAGAAACTGCACTCCACGTATCTCCCAAGCTGCCACATGTGCTGGCAGTAGAAGAAGCTCTATGCCAGCCAGGGTTTTCCTCTGTGCTACAGGAATGCTCAGGGTTGAGAAGGCTGAGCTAATTTCTAGCTGCTTTTTGCCATTCTGTGTAGGGTAAACCTCTTGGAACCAATTGAGTTTTGTTCTCCTGGGCTTTCATTGTTACATTGATCTGAGTAGAGCAACTTTTCTTAGCTTAAATTCAAACTAGACAAGATTTTTACTGCGAGGGCGATGTAAGTTTTTCAGTAGAATTACTTGATTGTATTTTTAATGGGATATTTCACTCTTACATATGACTGAATAGGTGTTAAAAGATGGGAGGTACTAAAGTATGAATGAAGGAATTTTGATTGCAAGAGCTATGTTAGGGGCAGTCTATCAAATTGTGTTCCTCAAGAAAAGGGTTATTTTGTGAGAAAATCTAGGCATGATCTCAGTGATAAAAATGGGATTGCTGGTGCAAAACTTTCTGTATCAGTTACTCTTGCAAGTTTTCTCTCCCTTAGTGATCTGGATTACCTCTGCAACAGCCTCCTTCTGCAGTTTCTTTGTACAAGCTGTGACTATATACATGGAATAGAAGGAAAGATATTTCAGATAGGTTTAAAGATATGAGAAACTTTTCTTGTGCTGTTTCACTCACTAACACTTTTGGTTAGTCACCAAATCAATACAAATTAGTTTTCTGGCTCACTAATTAGCATGTAAAGATGTCCTCACCTTGAATATGACAAAAGAAAGATAAACTAATGTATGTTGGAAATAGCAGCTCTCTGAATTTAGCTTGAATTGTCTCTGGAGTAATAACTTACTACTTGGTAGTTGTTGAAAAATGAACTCATATAGTTTCCTATATTTGTTAATTCCCACTTCTTTATTGAGGGGGAATACCTCTGAATCAAACTGGGTTGCTCTTTCTCATGTTCCTAAGTAAGCATCTAAAGAGGAGAAGAGAAACAAGTGATGAATGAAGAGAAAATGTGTGATAGAGGTGAATAAAGATGAAAAACAAAGTTTGATTGTGACAAATGGACTGCTTCAGTTCATTTCTCACTGGCATCTCAGAAAGAACAGGTCTCCCAGGGCCTTGACTTTTCTCTTGGGCTTATATAGAGTTTGCAGACTGGATGCTTAACTAGTATAAATCAGCATAGTGCTGCTGAAGATGAGAGATGTGGCTGAGGAGCTGCTCTGGGAGGAATTATTCTGGTGCATATGTGGTGTAAGCAAGATGAAAATGATGTGTGCCTTTATTTAGATTAGGTCCTTGAAAAAAGGGATGGACAACAGATGAGTAATGTTCATAGTAATGCCTTCAGCATGATGCAAGTGATCAAAAGAGCAGAAATATGGAAATAGAAGCAGGCAAGGAATGGGGTAGAATCACTAAGCAATAAACACTTTGGTGAAGGCAATCAATACCTTGAGGTAAATGACAGTTAATATAAAGGAGCTGGAACTGCAGAAAATACCTGCAGTGTTCTTAGTCTGATATTGTGTCTCTGAAGCAGCTGGTCTTTTGCCCATCCCAGAGCCTGTAATGTGACCTGCCTCTGTTGAAAAAAGTTTCCCTGTACAATTATGTATCACAAACCAATTTTCATATAACAAGATCTTCATTTCAAGTGCATCTGAAGGGCTAACTGTGCTGTTTGAATGTATTTAAATGATCCTTCATCTATAATTTATGTACATTGCTTGTGTCAGGTATGTATTGATTACCATTCTGTGGGGTATCAGCTCACTCTCTCCAGAGAAGCATGGAGCAAAGCAGAAAGCTGGTCCTCCTGTTAGGGCTTTGTTAAGTGTAATGATTTGCAGTCATCCATACCACAGCTGCTGTGTAAGGTCATGGAACTTGGGACTGGAGCAGGCAGATCTGTGCTGTCTGCAGCTCAGCCTCTCTATGGAAATGCTTTGCTGTTTCTTTTCACATATCATGGACACTCAGACATGGATGGGCATTTTGCTCCAAAGTTCAGTTATTGTACATACCTGTGTTACTTGAAGATTTTAAATTTGGGCAACTGCTCCTTTGAGCTATGGGCTGCAGTATATTCCCATCTGGCTAGGCAGGTTTATGGCCTGGATCACGTTTTTTTAAAGACTCATAGCATGCACAGCCTTTCCATTCCCTTTCCTTGGTTAGTCACAAGATATGAAATCAGCAGTCTTATGTTGGGGGGTTTTCCTTCATTTTTCTTCATAAGCAGGAAAGGTTTAATGTCTTCAAGATATTTTAGAAAACCCAACACTTTTCAAAGTTGTTGTGTCTTTAGTTATTACCAGTCCTTATTATATACAGTAACACTGAGAGTTTAAATGAAGTCAGGGACTGAATGTGCAAAATTATGTATAAGTACAAAGCAAACCTCAGCTGATTAGCATGAAAGAGTTTATTATCTGGATAGAGTGAAGAGCTGATATTGTAGGGGCTCTCCCTGAAATACCACAAACCAATCTGTTACTGGCCACATATGATCAATGCTACATAATCCATAGCTGTAGTGGGCAGCTGCAGGTACAGTTTTCCCTGCATTGTTCTGAGTATCCATCGCCTAAGGAACCAAGCTGATCTTTCTGTGATCATGTGTGCCAAAACTGAAAGGGTGTTATGACCGAAATTTCAAGTGGTGCATTAGTTTACCATACCCTGTGAAACCCAGGACACACCACTTTTGGATGGCTTTTTTATACTTTTTAGTCAAGTTAGATGAATATCTCTGGACTGTGTGAAGCAGGTTGCTCTTGCAGTGGGGAGCTGTGCAGGTGATGCATCTTGCAGAGCTTAGCAGGACCTATTACTCTGAGTGCAGCACTGCACTGATGTTCTCATACAGGCTGGGACTGTGCTATACTGTGCAGAAGTGCTGCTTGGGTCAGCTCCCATACAAACATATCCTTAACTGCCTGTCCTCACTACTATGAAACCATTAAGAGTTTTTTCAGACTCAGCTTGTCAAGTAAGAAAAGCAGGTCTTGTTTTGTCAAGTAAGAAAAGCAGGTCTTTGGGAGTGCTCTGTCCTTTTGCACGGATGAATTTTTAGTAGCTGAAGTGCTGAGTCATGCAACTTGGTAGATCAAGTACAATTAGAGTTAATTTTGTTTTGCCTCCAGTCCTGACTTTAATCCTGAAAAGAAAGCTTGGATTAAAGAATTTTTCAAAACCATATCCAGAGGAAACAAATACCACTGATTAACTTAACAGGTGAAGAAGCATCATTGTGCTACAGAAATATACCTCTAAAGAGGATTCTCAGTGCTAGAAATCCAAGGGAAGGAGCTTCACAATGACAGATATTTGCTCTGTGTGGTTTATTGTACACAATGAAGCAGTTGTAGGTTTGGGTCTTTATTTTTTTTTAAATGGGATTTGTTGGTTGGTTTTGGTGGTTCTTTTTGTTGGGCTTTTTCATTTTTATTAAGTCTTTTCTAAAACTAAGGAAAGCCTGTGTATTTTTATTCATTTCTTATACAGTTATTTATGCTTTATATATACAAAGTCAGGAAGCCTTATTTAAAATGAAGCAGAATCACTGTGAGAAGCTGGGTGTAGGAAAAGTGGGGAAAACGCCAATTTTTGTTTGGTGCCATTTTTGATGTTTCTGACACCCACATCATTCCCTGCAGTGTGCCAATGAGGTCTGGTTGTGTGTTAAAGTTGTTCTTCTGGCTGGTGTCTCTGTGTTTTCCACCAGGCAGCAGAGCTCATGCTCTGCCTTCCCTGGGCCTGTTTGGGAACCCAGCCAATGATGCCACACTCAGGTTTGCCAGCATCAGCCTGGGCTGTGCATTGGGAACATGAACACTGAGATCATGCTTCTGGAGATACATGTCATGAAACCTTCACAGAAAAAGAGCTCTAACTTCCTCAGTTTGCTCACTTGGTGTCTTCTTAGGACAAAGAGGTGCCTAATTTCTGTGTTTCAGAAGGCTTCTAGGCAGACAGGCAGCAGGTGCATATCCCACATGCCCTGATACTGGGTCTGAAAACATCAGGTAAAACAGAAAGACTGTTACAGGGGTATGTACTAAGTTAAAATATGGCTTCTGAACTTCAGTTCTTTACTGCATCCAGCCCTCCATCTCCAGCAAACAGTATATTATATGTACTGGGACGTGTTACAATTTCTTAGTTTTCAGTACCTTTTACCTTAACTTAGAGACTGCTGAATTATTTCAGAGGTAGGTTGTCTCTCCATCAAATATCTGTTGGTTGTTTTTTTTTCCCAGATATGACTGTAAATATCTGAATGATATAGAAAATTTTGTTTCTGGTACCCCATTAATGAAGTAGCACTTCTTGCAACTGTTTTCAGCAAACCCTTTATTTCATGCCTGAACAATTCCTGGGACAGCTCACATGAGGAATGCCAGCACACTTCTAACTTGTTTGAGATTTGCCCTTGACTTTTAGTTGTACATCTACATGCATTTTTCTCTGCTTCAGAGAACTCAAGCAAGTGGCTTTTAGAAAACAAAAGTTATTTTTTTTCCCTTTCACATTAAGCATTTGGGATAATATACTTTGTACTTGTGGAAATCCAGTGAAGAATTTCCTTTTTTGACACATAAATTTTACCTGCAGGCTACCTGAGAAAAGATGTATGTTGATAATTTCTGGTATTTCTGCACCAGTGAACACCCTAGTTAATGTTGCAAACAGTCTTTTATTAAAGCCCTCTTTTTATCCCATCAACTACATTTTTAAAAAAATTCTGCTGTCTCAAAATTGCCATCATTAGTCTCAGCTCAAAAGTTTTAAAAAAGGTTTCAATTAAATGCAGTCAGCTATTATGCAAGTGGGAGGAGAACAGAAAATTTCTATTACTTTTGTTTTGCACACTATCAATTAGAAATAGTTACTGATGTACTTAAACTGTGGTGAAGGTAGGATTTACACATGCACAGCTGTTCATCCTGTCAAAGCTCGTAGTTGGATTTTCTTTCTTCCTATCACAATAATTAAAAACTAAACTAACCTAAAATCTTATCAAGTTGCTTTCCTTCATTTTAGAAACATTGTTATGGAATGGGAAATGTGTTCTTTCTATTGTATGTGTGAACTAGAAAGACATTCTGGTGTATATCAATATATTTTTTCAAGGTATCCTACTAAGTCAGTATTATTGGGATAGGACATCATATAACTTGTTATGTTTTCCATGATTTCCTGACATGTCAGTAATGGTAAAGGTACAGGAGAAGATAAACCTGGGATATTGCACTGGGATATATTATGTCCTTTTGCTGACCTTTCCTGACAAAGAAAAAGACAAGGTATGTATTTTTAATTTTTTTTTTCTGGTATCCACATCTTAGCACTCTCTGCAACATCCTATAATTAAAATCAAGATTCACATTTGTATTTGTAATGACAAAATCTGATATTTTGGCATTTGACAAAAAAATAGGAACTGAACTAGAGGCAAAACTGTCTTCAAAACCTTTGTGTTAGCTCATAATAGTCCAATTTTTTTGAAAACAGTTGGGATTTTTTTGTTTTCCTGAAAAGATTATGATTCATAATAAATTTTGACTTTACTTTGGAAGTGGTTTTTTTTTCCAGACTTTAATTTGGAAAATTATTCAGTTCTGTCTTCTTTTAGTGGAGAAGCAAAATTAGTAAGTTTTAATGAACTTTTTCTGTAGCACAAGTCTAGATAATAGGTATTCTATGGGTTGTTTTAGTTACTTTACCCATAATGCATAATACCCTTGAACTTTACAAAGGTCACACTAGTATTTAAGCTCTTTCATTGGTACACTAGGAAGACAAGTGAAAGGTTGATTAACTTTATAATTTTTTTAACATGCTTTCCTTTCATTTTTAATATGAGCTTTAAAATTAATGCTATTTACATTATTGTAGGTTTTGGGGGCTTTTAAGAAAGTGAGCTTGCTGTAAACTTTAAAACCTTTAGTTCATCTTGAATATTTTTTAATGCTTTTAATATATAATATGTAGCTTTATAACAAATACACCTGTTTTCAAATATAGCAGTTTTCTATGGTGCCCAAAAGTTTTTCTGCAGAAATGGCCTGGTATTCAAGAGAGTGAAGGATCCTAGATGAATCTGTTCAGCATATGGCATGTACCTTGTTCCAGATAGTGATAAACTGAGATGCCTCCTCCAGATGCTGGATTTTGGACCTGTTTGTAGAGCAGATCTTTCCCCTTTTCAGCAGCTGTCTGCCTCTTTCTTTGTTTAATGTCATGATCAGTCCGTATCTTGTGCGATGACAATTTTTCTTACTAATCTGAGCATTGTCCTGCATTTGATTTTCAGTGCCCTAAACTCTCAAAACTTCTAATTACTTGCTGCCCTTGAGCTGGTAAGTGACAGCAACTATTCCCCCTGTGTCCTTTCCTCAGTGCCAGCGGTGTGTTTGCCCCAGACTGGCTGGGGGAATTTGCCAAGTGGCCCAAGGTGTTGGCACCGGTCGTGCAGAGCCTCAGCAGGGACTCCTGAGGGAGCAGGGCTTTCCTGCCTCGCTGCTGCTGCAGCCCTGGGGGACACAAAGGCCACTGGGTGCTGGACTGGCAAGGACATCTCAGTGCCTCCAGCAAGCTGCCCAACATTACAGGCAAACACTGGGCCCTGCCCACATAAAACGTGATGTTGGGCCCCTTCTTGTTTAAAAGGAGGGGACCAACATCATTCCCTTGTCACTGCTAGGCTTTGAGCTTCAGCTCATATAAATTCTCTTGGTTCAGTTTGCATGTGTTTCTTTTGCTTCAGAACTAAGAGGAGCAATGCTATTGGCAGTTTCATATGTGATTCCTGCTCTTCCTATCTTTTAGGGCTTCCTGATAAAATTTGACCCACAAAAGTACAATTTTACTTTTGTAATTTATGACCTTCAAAAAAAAATCCCCATTTCAAGTACACCTAAACAGAAAGTTTTTTCCAGATGCAGTACATTTCTGCAGATCAGAGTCTACAGCTCTGGAGTGAAATAGCTGCCTCTTGATGGCACTGGAGCAGGTGTTTCTCTCATCACTCAAAGCCACCCACTTGACATCAGGTTTCCAGATGCTCTTAAATGGTACTTTGTAACAGGCTATTTTGTGCAGTCCTGCTTATGTTCTTATCTATTATTCACTGTTTTCAGGACATATATTAGTTTCCTCTTATAAAAAATAAAGGTTGGATTTGAAATGAGCTCATACAGCTTTTTAGGATGTTATAGGATGTACATGATCTGTACATCAGACTGCAACTTCTGAAGTTTATTTCTGTGGCTAGAAATGATTATACTCATGGGTTGGATATCTCAGCAGTGCTTATCTGCAAGCCTTTAATTTCAGCTGTCTGATTAGCACTGTTTATTTTTTCACCTGGCACCCTGTTACTTTTCAAGCTTTCACCTGCATTTGTCCTCTTAGATGTCCCTAATTTCTCTCAATTTTCTTGACATATACAGCAGGTGTCTTTGGCCTGAATGCTCCTCAACACCTGCCACCTTCTTGCTGATTCCCTTTTAATACATATCTCAACTGCTACATGGGGGGTGGGGGGAGTAAGATAATTGTTTTTGTTATGTGAGAATTTGTTGTGATTTTTTTTAATAGACAAGCTAATCTTCCAGTAGAAAAAGAATTAATTCCTTCCCCACCTCATTTTTGCTGGGTGTTTTTTTCATTTTCTTTCCTATCTGTATGTGAATAAAAACCCACCACTTTTCATTTTTATCCTATTAAATAAATGGGAAATGACCAATGAGAAAAAAGATAAGATACTGAGAAAGACTTTTACTTTCTTCTGCAGGAATGAAATGTTAGTATTACTTTGTTTTGCCTTTTCTTGTTTAAGAGATAAGATGTAAAATATACTGGTTTTTGAAATGCCTTTTTCCTTGCATTGCAGTAGGGAAAGAAACAAAACCTTAAGGCTTTAGTTTTCTATCTGCTTCACCAAAAATAAACTCTGTGACACTGGGAGGGTTATAGTACCCTGAGATTCTGAATGTATAGTTGTTCCTCTGTGAAACAATATCAAAAGAAAGTTACTGCAGGTTCTAGACACAGCAGTATTGTTGTGTCAGTGATGGCCTAGGATTTTAGAATTGTAATGTTTATATGGACAGATAAAATCTTTTATGAGATTAGCTAGAATATTCTCCTTTCTAGCCTCTATGACTGATCTAATAAAAGACAGTTTATTATTACAAGTCTATAAATTTGGGCCTTTTTCCATTTTTTTTCCCCCATCAGCCTTTGTCATTCAACATGTGTCATGAACCCTTTCTCTCAGAGCAATGATGACTCCCATGGATTTCAGTGAGAACTGTTTGTACCCAACACCTCTGAAAAGCACTTCTGTCCCAGGCTGATCACATGCAAGCCCAGAGCTCCTTCTCCTCAGTTTGAGAAGAATCAGGACATTCCCTTCTGCTGGAGAGCTTCCAGCTCAGCTGGATTTCACACACCACCCCACCTCCCCACCCCCTGCGGTACCCTCAAGTTATGAATCTACTTTTCTCAGATAGAGAATGGGAACAGTAGTTTCCCAGGTAAACTAGATCTGAAATTAGTTGTAATGATAGATTTATACAAATAATTGTTTCTATTTTCATTTTATTTACTTTCAGAGATTTGATTTCTGGGTTCTTTGGTTTTGGGGATTGTATGACTTATTTGAAGCTGGGGCATGCAAAAATAGCTGCAATCACAAAACATAACTCTGTTTTACTAAAAAAAAATTACTTTTACATTCTAATAATTTGGTTTTGTTGGTTTTTTTTCCACTGAAGCCTGCAAAAATCCTTTGAATATTAAATCTATAATTTGTGGCCGTTCCATTGTCTTTCAAAATTAGAAGACATATGAGATAGTAGTTTCAACAATCTTTGATGAGGGAGAATCATATTAAAGGTCTGTTCCTAAAAAAATAATTTTATGATATGTAAATTTTTTATTAAAACAAAAATAAAATTAAAAACAAGCAAAAAAAAAGAGATAGAAAATCAATAGTTTCAGAACAACCCAACCTTTCCTCCCCAAACCAAAGTTGGCAAGGAGAAGATGGGCATCTTTTATTTTTATCTGATACAACCAGCTCTGTGCAAACCTTACTACATAGTTTTCTGAGCTTTCTGTTTCCTCAGAGGGAATATTTTGATTCACAACAATAAATGCTCTACTAGTCTGGTAGTAGAGAGAAATAAAGGGGAAAAGTATGGGAAATATCTGCTTCATAACAGTATTGTAGTTTGAGCAACATGTCTGACTGGTATCCATGTGCTAAATAAACAATTTGTCTCCTGAATGTTTACAGAGGAGTAACGTGGCTGATTTATTTTGTGAAGCCACTGTGGTTCCTCTACCTTGTCATCAGAATCCTCATGACATGCAACGCTAGGTTAAAAATGAGGAGTGTTTTCTGATGGGTCTGGGAGGAAAACATAACAAACAAAAGATCCAAGTGCGTGATTTGCGCTCCTGGAAGTTCTAAACTCTGAGAGATGGCATTTAAAAATATTTCCTGTTTTCTCTTACTTAGTCTCCATACGTCAGGCTCAGCTAAACGAAGAACTAAATTAAAACTGTCATTTCAGCTCATAAATAACAGATGTCTCACCCATTTAATTATTTATAGTCTTGAATATTTTAAACATGAAAATGGCTATACACATTTTTAATGTAGTTCTTGGTAATTTGCTGCATGAATGATAAGATTCCAGATAATCCCAGCACATAAACATGAAAAATAAAACTTTGACTGACTCGCTTATCTTATGTGACTGCTTCTTCAATCCCCTGTGACTTTTTTTAAATTAAAATTTAAGTGAAATCTAATCACAACAAAATGATGTTCATACACTTGCATTAATAATTTATCTGCTAGAGATCACAGTGACGGTAGTATGGACATTAGTGATTCATTTGCTGCCTGAAAATCAATGCTTTCTTTCTTTGCTAAGATTTATCTTTTCATCTCTGTGAACTGTGTTTGGATGGATCACAATTCTGAAATAACAATGGTGAAAGAAATTAAGACTGTGCCAACATTAAAAAACCAATACCCTACCCCCATGAAAACCACCCAACCCCACTCTCCTGCATTCCTTGGCTGATGATAAAATTATGTCACTTGTCTTAATGACTTCTTCCCTTTTTATGAACACAGCTAATCTAGTGAAAGATGAACTCAGTGGGTTAACAAGGATCCCCTGGCAGAGCAGCTGTGTGTGAGCTGAAAGAGGAAACACCTGAGTGTGGAGTGAGTACAGAAAATGCAACCTGAGTGCTCTGGGGAAGGTGGGATTGCCAAGGACAGGAGAAAGATGTCAATGACCTGAGGAGAGCTGCTGGGCCTGACTTGTGGATGTAAAAGGCAGCTTAGATTTTGAATATGAATTACTGGAATATCCACATAAAACTGATTAAGACTTCTTTGGTACTTAATCAGCTGAATAAATATTGGTGAACAAATGTAAAATGTATAAAAGCATTTTTATGCATGCCAGGTGACAGAGCCAGAAAAATCAGTCTTTTGCAAACACCACCCATCCAAACTTGGCTTCCAGCTCAGTGGGTTTTGTAAATATTATGTCAACATGATGCTGCATAACAAAGGAAAAATAATATACTGGGATCCATTTTTTCAACTGTAGGGAAATCTAGATGGCTATTGTAATTGCAGAATGACAAATCAGGATTACAGACAGATTTCTGTTCTCAGAAATGTTTGTGTAAGGATTGACAAAGGTAAGTAAAATAATGATTTTAAAAATCTGATTCAATTTGTAGCAGTGTCCCTTTAATGGTGTTTTGCACTAGTGCAGAATTACATATTGCAGCTTCTTACTAGACACTGCCCTTTGTAACTTTCTAGAAAATATTTTCCATCATTTTGACATTTCATTTAAAATGAAATATAGAAGATATTAGAAATTCATGTTCATGACAGGTATTATTTGTTTGACTTTGAAATATACAGAGAACGCACATTAATGCACAGTGACTGAAGTGTTACAGGGGTGTGCGTCTGCATATTCATGGGATTCTTCTTTACTCCACAAGAAAGTGTTGTGGAATCAGAAGATGACTGACCTTTTATAGAACTAAAAATATATGTGTGCAACAATGAATATTTTTAAAAAGGGCCAGCTGAAATTCTCTCCTTCCCTATACATGTGTGTATAACCAAGAAAGAATGTTGTTTTTTCTTGCAAAGGTGCACAATTTCACTATGTTTTCTAAGTTACTTCTGTTTACACATTCAGCACAGAAATTGTTATTGAAACTGTTTTACTGTTTTGCCATACAGTTATATCTGCTCTTTTTGGAGTTCCACTTGGGGAATATAAAGGTATTATCCATCTGGGCTGGAAAATGGGTCATTTAAAGTTTATACTGGAGTATAAGGGTTACTAAAGTGGAAGTTTCTGTTGACTTTTGTACCTTTTAATTATTTGAGAAGGATTATTTGCTTAGAAGCCCTTTTAGCATGGGGAAAATTCTATTTCTTTTATACCAGAGAGGAAATAGGGACACTGTTTTTACTGAAACACACACATGTACATATATGATCAGAACAGCGAGTTGGTTGAAGCTGTTACGAGTCTGAAGGCGTTTTGATTGACAACCCCTGTTTGTTGACCAGAGGAAGAAAAAGCTTATTTGAGTTTGAACTGACAATTGCCTTTCTTTTTGGATTAACTGCTCTGTGAAGAAGCTACTCTTCACAGTTTTTGATGACCTGATCAACTCTTTTACAAATCCAACACATTGCAGAGTGGTGAGGGAGGTATTTTCATTTTTCCCTTTCTTCATATCAAATATTTTGTAGAGAATATATTGTTACTAAGGAAAGTTATTTTGATTTATACAACTTTTTCTCAATTTTTCAAGTTTATATTGAACCCTGAGCTAGCTGAGTTCCACGTTTAATGTAGTCACAAAATTTAGTGTAAAAATGTAAAGTTTTTATAATTCTGATCCTGAACTTAAGCCTGTGAGTGTTGAGCTGTGTGGCATAGCATCTGTAGTCTGTAAAATTTAGAGTGGGAAGTTTGTTTATACAGCTGGAAGAATCACAGGCTTTCATTATTACCAGAGATGTTATTACTTTTTCCTCCTGAAACTCTTTTCTGTTGAAGGGGACATTCTAATTGTAACTGATCAGCATTAAAAAAAAACCACCAACAAAAAACCAAAACCAACCAATAAAACAAAATACAAGCAAAAAATCTGTTTTTCTTCAGCTGTTAACACTGGAACTTTGTTAGTTGCTGTAAAAGGTGCAAGACCTAATTATTTTTGTCTCAAGCTGGTGACCCTTCTTCTGTCTTAAAAATGTCTGTTCAACCATAATGACTGCCATGTTATTAATGAGAGCCAGGTTTCATTCTACTCTGTGTATCCCTTTGCCTGTACAGTTATTGCAAGTGCACATGAATATTGAAAAATGATTCGAGTCACTTATTAACTGCTTGTGTGCAACCCCTGAATTTACATGTGCAATTGTACAGTTCAGCAATACCCTGCTTTTGGTAGTGTAGATAACATTGTTGGTGATGTGCAAGAGGCTTCATGAACTAATGCAGAACAACTGACTAGATGATCACAAGGATGTAAAATCAAACAGGATTTATAATTAGATATATTTATAACTTGGATATACTTTTTGAAATATTTGAAGGAGAAGGAATGGGACTTTTTCCCAGCCTGACTGTTACCATCTGGAACTGATGTCTGTCTTTAGCTTTGACGTATTTATAGGATCCCCAGGAACTGCTGAATAAAACAAAAAGTCTGTAGGGAAGGGGCTGCATCTGTCTGATATGTTGATAGAAGTCAAAGATGATAAACCTATTCTGCAAATTTGCAACAAACACCGATAGATTAAAGCACTGGATTAAGTCAATAATCTCTTCTCAGTCTGAGATTTATAAACCTTGTGTGATTGTATTATTTTGTTCAAATTCAAATAGTATAATTTTCCTACTATCCTTTGCTATTTTCCCCATAACTTTAGTTTCCAGTTGCAGTTGTCATAGACCTTACACTCCTGAAAGCCAGTGCTGGGTTTTTTCTCAGGCAAAATGGTTTGTGATCAAGAGCAACTGATTATGTACTCTCTCTGCATGCATCAGCATGTTGATTATGTGAAATCTCATGAACAATTACAGTCAATGTCAATCATTGTCTAGCTGAAGGTCAAATTTTACATTCCTCTACTGATGTCATAATTTTTTTTCTTCTCTAGTAATCTATAAAGAATGTAAGGAAACCTTGGAATAAATGTTCTTAACAAAACGTGTTTATGCTTTCGACTACTGTTTTGGCATGCAAAACTAGAGTTCTGTTCTTGTTCAGCGTGCTATTTCTCTAATGTTTATTGATACCCAAGAAATAAAACACTAAGAAGAGCCTCAGGGCAAGGAGTTTTTAAGGCTGAATAATGATGCTCAGCTATTAGGCCTGTTTTGTGCAAGGCATGCAGTGGGTACTGCAGAGGGCTGTATCTCTGCTCAGTGCAGTTCCCATGGCATTATTCACATTCATGTTGAATCTGCTTCTACTTGAGCATCTGGATTGTGTCACCACTCCAGATGATGCATTGGGGGATTTGTGCCATGTTTGTGCCCTAAAAGTCCCAGGAGCTCAGTTCACTGGCTCAAAAAAGATTGGCCAAGGAAAGTGTATTTAAATATCCTTACTCAGTGCCATGCGTTTTCTGATTTTTTAATTTATATTTAACATGTCTAATGAATTGCTAGCTAGCAATTGCTTTGTATTTGGCTCCTACATGAAGCAGTCATGTCAGGTAGTTAACAAACACTTTAATAAGCTTAATCAGTGGAAGGGTGTCTTTATGGCAATAGCCACAAGGTGTAGTGAGGCACTGTTAACTCATGAAATGTTTGCCTAGGTAAGCTTGTAGGAGATTTGGAAAGTCAAAAAAAAGTGGAATAATACCCCCTATACTCCCAAAAGGAAAAGCTAGAGTATTCATTTCATGTCAGTTCCCTGCACTTGAAATGTCAAAGCTAGAAATTCTGAGAAGGCAGTTAAGCTGTATCATATATATGATGTCTTCATGTTAATTGCAGATGGGTTATCTTACATTAATATTGTTTAATTTGGGGCTATAAATGTAGCCTAGGAAGATTTCCCTGTGGTACTTTATTTCTGTTAATTTGTAAGTAAAATCTGCTCTGTCCCCCAGCCCCATTCCCACTTATCACTTGCTTAAGGACTAAACTTTCCCTTCCAGTTTCTAATATAATAATACCTACCAGTGTTCAGAATACAAAGTAAGTAGTAAATCAATTTTGCACTCTTTTTCATAATGTTGTAGTAACCCCACTGTGTCTACAAGGTAGAAGTGCAACATTTTCCCTGGCAAAATGAAGATGCTTTTATTTTGCTTCCTGTTCTTAAGTACAGCTGTGTAGAATGAGGAGCTCACTTAAAGGGCTGCCTGGAAATGGCCTAATGAGGTTATGTAAGGCTTTGTGCTCCGAGCCGTGTCTCTGCACGTACAGGGACGTTCACATTGAAGGAACTGCAGTCAAAGCTAACGATCAGTTTTGCAGTGGGATATGGCTAATTCAGGAACTTAGAGAATAGAAGTGAATAAAGATTGCTATGCAACACATCTCAGTCAGATATGGAATTTTATTTCAGCTTTTGTCTTCCCTTAGATGAGATATGGATAATGGAGACTGTAATGATTTGACCAGTATTTCTCCAGCAGATCATGGACACATATTTTTTGTGATAGATGCCTTAATGTTGCTAATAAGGAAGAAGCTAGAAGTATTTAACATATCTCTTTTGTACTCATAATGAAAGAATAGAGTTTTATTATTTTTTACTTTTAGATAATTTTCAGCATATGCTGGAAGTAAACTTCCAAAAAAAACAAAAACACATCAAACCTGAAATCAGTTTGAATTCCAACAACTGCTCTAATATATTGAAATTTTAAGTTGGATAGTTTTTCCATCCATGGCAGGTTTTATTCCTCAGGTTTCAGTGTGAGCTCAGTTGATCAGAGAATGGTGCTGATAGCATCAGGATGATGGATTCAATCCCTGTAAGGGCCATTCCCTTAAGAGGTGGTTACAATGTTCCTTGTGGAACCTCTCCTACTCAGAATGTTCTGTGATCCTGGGATCAGATTTGCAGTCCCCAATTCCCTTTATTAGAAGAGAAAGTGGTGTATTGTGGGAGGTAAAATCCATCTGAAGGTACCATTTCACATTTGCTTGCACATCCTCACAGTACTTGTATTACACCCGCAGTCATGCTCTAATAAATATTTTTCCCGTTCTCAGTAGCAGAGAGGAATGGATATTTTACTGAATAGTCAAGATTTCATGAAGGAGAGACATTTTCTTACAAATTCTACAAATGCCAGCTCTTATGGTGTTACTTAAATGAGGATGTGGTAAGAGAAATCCCTGTGTGTTTCTTATGAGAGCAAAGTCCACAGAAATACAGGTTCCGTTATGTGTCAGCAATCGTGGTCAGGTTGCTGCTTTCCTGCAATTGCTATTTTATAACTAACCAGGATTTTACCTACACAAAACATTTATACACTAATAGAGGTTTCTTCTCATGTGATTTATGCCAATGTGATTCTTAGCATTGAATTGATTTTCAGTGCAGAATTTTTTCTTGGTAATATTTAACACTGGTATGAAAAGAAGGCAGATACAGTATTTCTCATTTATTAAGCTGTATGGTCAAATTGTTGCCATTCCAAGAGAGATGGCATTTCTCATTTAATTTCTTGATTTGCATAATTTAGATATAAAAAGTCAGTGTGGTAACAAATGTGGTACCTTAGTGTGGTCTCTTTTGGGACTGCTCTGTCCACTGTCAGTCAGCAGGATGATGGACATGTCTGTTCAGTCCAGAACTGGGAATTCAAGATTATGGATTTCTTTCAATTTAACCATTCTCAGGATGACATTGTACCTAACCCCACTATCCTGGCTTCATGATTTGAAAAAGTAGATTTGAATTCTTAATTGTTGTATGGAGACAGTATTGTTGAAATACTTGTTTTCTTAGCTTGGGGAAATATCCCAAATCACAACTGGAGGAACTCATATCTTTAAGAAAAGCATAACAAACAAAATAGACAGAAAGTTTACAAAATTACTGGATGTGTGAAAATGTTCACCATGTGATTCAATTTTAACCTGAATTTTGCATATAATATTTGTGTAGTGAGTTTGAATATGATAAGATCTAGTGCCCTATCTTAGCCAGAACAGACAAATATATTTTGCTGGGACGAGATCAGGGAAATTTTCTACATATGATTTTCATTTATCAATGCACGTAATAATGTTTATAGGAAGCACTCATATTTTTTGGGAATATTTTTTGAAATTTGAAAACATTCCTTAACTTTTGTAAAGAGCCTGCCTGGCTCATGAAGCTGATCTGAGCCTGTCAGACTCAAGATACTTCTGCATCCAGGCCTGGGAAAGCTCTGCAGCAGGAATCTGCAGCTTCACCCTGAATTAATTTTTTCTGAGTCCCCACCCTTAGAATATTTACAGTTTTTCAAGCAGCACTACATTATCCACTTAAATCCATGTCTAGCATGTTCACAATCTTTTGTGTCCTGGCACAGGTAATTTTGTTTTTATGCAATAACCTGTGCAAACCTGCTTCACAATGGGCCAGATTTTACTTTATAAAATCCATTTTGCTTTGGTCCTTTATGATTAGATTCATATTAAGCAGACCATAGGTTCTTGTGGTTTTTCTTTTCCCCCTTATTAAAGAGAGTTGCTTCATCAGGGAATATCAATAAAACATTTTTTATAAGCTTCTGGAAAAATCAAATTGTGAATATGCCATGAAAAGACTTTTTTTCATGATTGAGCAAGTCCCAGTGAAAATATTGACTGTTAGGAAAAAAAGATCAAAATACAGAAGTAGGAACAGTCTATGCATAGTTCTACTTTAAGCAACTCAAAAAGGCTTAATTTGTTTATTATTACTTTATAAAAAGAATTTTTTTGGTCAGAATTTAAAGTTACTGCTTTTGTATTGTAACTAAGCATGCTTTATAAGTATTGATAAATTGAGTGGCTTTATAAGTATTAAGCCAAGTGTTAATTAAAATGATTATGGCAGTCGTCAAATCAAAGGCTCTCAATGATATTCCACATATACTCACAGAAGATGGGTAAGATGAGAAAAATGTCACTGGGTCACACCAAAATTCTATCTAGTCCAGCAGCAGATTCTCACAGAAAAGTGTTGGAAGACCCTTTTGAGAAAAGGGGCATTTTATGTTCTTAGAGTCTATGGCAATCAGTAGTTTAAGGACTTCTAAGTCAAAAGTTATGTCTGAACTGCCATATCAAATATCCAGTGATAGCCCTGTCCTTCAGGAGTTTGCCTAAACATTTTTCAAGACATTTATAGTTTAGCCCTTGCAGTACCTGCGGCACAGACACAATTTTTCACCATTCAGTTGTATGTTGTGTGAAAAAATATTTCTCTTGCTATGTTCTGTGCTTAATACCTGATAATTCAGCTCCATAGACCTGTTCATCCTCTCTGTGCCCATTTCCTGGCCCTGCTCCAGTGTGGGCCAGCCTGGAACTTGACAGGAGACATGTGCTTTCAGCTGCTCAACCAACAGTGCTGAACATTTGAGCTTGGCCTTCACCCTTTTCTCTGTCATAGATCTACCTGTTGTTGCTGGGTTCTGACACTGGTCTTCATTGGGATTATTAAGGATGAAGGTCTGAACATTCTGAGATTGCAAAAACAGGGGCTGTGATTTGCATATTGTTCAATATGCAGATCTACTGCATTAAAGACACTAAGCTGCATATTTGCACCATAAACACTCTGTGAGCTTGTCCCCTGGGTCACTTCATCCCCAGCAGATCATTTTGACTGGACAGGTTTTCTCCTTAAGCATTTCTTTTTGCAGATATGCAAGTTTTGCCTCCTAAGGCATTATTTCCCTTGAGGTTGCTTTCCCTCTCAGAGGAAATTTTTTATGGCTACGGTAGCTTTGATGATTGTAAATGGCATATACTGCTTTTATAAAATGCTTTTCCCCACCCCCCCCCAGAACATTTCAGGATAAATTGTTCATAGCTCCAAAACTCCCTACCATTCTCCCTGTGCCAGGAAGACTCAGAGAAGAGTCAGTGTTTCTCAATAGCAGCTTTGTGTGAAGCTGAGGATGAAAGAGAGGATAATGTGCCTCTTTCTAGTTCAGCACTTCTGGGTCACCATACAGATTTAAGCAACTGCACAAAATCCTCACTCAATCTGCTTTGGGTTTGACTCAAATCCTTCTAGAGAATGATTTCACAATTTAGATGATATTCACAGTCACCCTTGCTCTTCCTTATTTCATTACATGTTTGGTTTGGTTGTT
>VWYI01040962.1:0-19991 GCA_013399455.1 Anthoscopus minutus
CCTCCCGCTCCGCGCGGCGTGGGGCCGGGCCGGGCTTTGTGGGCAGCCGCCCTCCCTCCCGTCCGCTCCGCGCACTGCTCCCCGTCCTCCGGGCTTTGCGGGCAGCCGGCCGCCCCAGGGCAGCGAGGAGCGGCGCGGCGCGGCCTGGCCTGGCCTGGCCTGGCCTGGCCTGGCCTGGCCTGGCCTGGCCTGCAACGACCTCGGCGGGTCTCGGGGCTGGCCTGCGGTTCTCGGCGAGTGCTGTGGGATGGAAGGCCCTTGAAGAGCATCCGCTTCCAACCCCTTCTACTAGAACAGGTTACTCCAGGCCCCATCCCATCTGGCCTTGAACACTTCCAGGGATGGGGCATCCACAGCTTCTCT
Organism: Anthoscopus minutus; assembly: GCA_013399455.1. NCBI lineage: Eukaryota > Metazoa > Chordata > Aves > Passeriformes > Paridae > Anthoscopus > Anthoscopus minutus. Next base: position 364 of record VWYI01040962.1, read on the forward strand.
AGGCAGCCTGTGACAGTGCTTCAGCACCCTGACAGTAAAGAATATCCTAATAGCTAATCTAAACCTGCTCTCCCTCAATCTGAACCCGTTCCCACTTGTCCTCTGTCACTTCATGCTCTGCCATATAGCCATGCCTCATCTTTCGTCTCAGTTCCCTTCAGATACTGGAAGGCCACAGTCAGGTCACCCTGAAGCTTGTCTTCTGGCTAAACAATCCCCAATTCTGACAGCCTTTCCTCACAGCAGAGCTGCTCCACCCCTCTGATCAACTTGGTGGTCTCCTCCCGACTGACTCCAGCAGGGCTGGGCCCCCAGAGCTGGAGGCAGCTCTGCAGCTGAGGCTCACCTGACTGGGGCAGAATTCCCCCAGGACACATCTGCATTTCTGTGCTGCATGCACTGATTGCCAGCTCATGTCCAGCCTGTCATCCAGTGCTGTGTTCTGTAAGATACACGGCGTGAAGCATGTGCCAGTTTTTTTTTAGTGTTACCTCAAATGTACTTTGTTACTGAATTTCCTACTCTATGACTGTAACCTTTAAGTGGTAATAAAAGTACAGATGTTATGTTACAGCTTTACCAGACAATGCAGAGTAACAGTTCTATCACTCAGTAGTTTGCAATACCAATATGCAGTTCCTTTTCAAATAGAGCGGATAAAGTCTACCAGCATAAAACTGAGGATTTTTTTTAGTCTAAGGAACTGTAATAACCACTGCATTGTAGGAGTTTTAGACCCTTTCTCTTACCATGACTAATGTGAGAAACACCATTTTGCCACTGGTTTTGCCTGTTGTGTGATCTTTGTGTAGCTATGGAAAGCATCTATCTCAATGTATTTTATGTGGCACTGCGCTATTTCATGGAAGAATATTTTAGAAACTGACAGTTCTGTATGGATTTTCAGATGAGATACTTTAAATATTCATATCAAAGATGTCTTGGTCACTAATCTACTTGGAGAAATGCCATTCTTTACCCTCTGTTCTTTTTCACCCTGTTTACACAAAGGGGAAAAATTCAGAGCATGAAAAATCCAACTCTTCACAGCATCACAAACTACTTGGACTACACTTCATTAAATTAGTTTGCATTTCTAGATGCGTAGCTAGAAGCAGCTTTAGGTCATAGATACCAAACTGTGAATTAAATGGCTGCAAATATTATCTTGATACTGTTAGGAAAATTAAGCCACAAATGCCAGAGGTTTGTGTCCAAAAAGGAGACAGAGGATTCCTTTTATTTTATTTGAATAAAGGGAGAGGCCATGGGGCATTCCCCTCTCAAATTTTTGGAGGACACAGCCTCCTTTTTATCCCAATTTCCCTGCCGCATTTCCCTCTCTCTTTCCCCATTGGCTGAGATACTTGAGAGGTACAGACTTCCTGGAATGTCTGATACCTAAGATTCCCCTCTAATGTATAACCTTCCCATTTAATTTTTAATTCTTATGAAATCTATGGCTTTTCCCCATTGTTTATTGCATCTTTCAATATCCAATTTCATTTATCAGCCAACCTACAGTTTGTAAAGGCAAATGTCTTTTCCATTCATCAGTCAGTGGAATCCTTCCCATTGTTTCTTTTATCAGTGCTAATTTCATTTACCAGCAGACCCACTGTTTGTAAGGATAAATCTGTCATTCTTCTCAACACAAAACCGTATTTCTTCCTCACATATTCCCCCATCCTTCAAACTTGTAATATCTGATCTATCAGGCAAATAACATTCCCGTCATATACTTTACAGGTTATAAAGAAAGCATATATTTATATAATTTTCAAACAAGCAAATACAAATAGAGAAAAAATTATCTGGGAAAACAATATTTAAATTTGCAACATACAGACCTTGATATACATCTAAGAATTACTTGTACAAATGTAAGGAACTTTTAAAAAGGTGGTCATGTTAGCATCCCTTATATTAGCCAAACGGTCCTTTTGTTTACTCTGCACCCTCTGCCACAATGTGTAGTGAGACAATATATTGAATTAAAGCAGCAGTTTGACTGCAGTTGCTGTCTTTTCTAACCAATGCATACATTTACTCCTTGTGTTGTGCCCTACCCATCCTTACACACAAACAATGAGGATGCGTAAGGACCAATATATGTTTGTAATGCAGTCTCTTTGACTACTGAAAAATAATTGATCACTTATGCAACTCTCAGCGCTCAGATCTCAAAAGCTTGCTTACAACAAGGATAGTTTTAAGTGAGTTAAGTGAGTTTAAGTTTGCAGTGAGGTGTACATGTTGAGTGCAAAGGAAAACTGGAGTAGGAGCTCTGGGTATGATTTTCCTTTTTGGTTAGCTTTTTCAGTAAGATTTCTTTAGTACAAATCACTTGATTTGGAACCAGAGTCTCACCTCTTGCTCCCATCCTTCCTCAGATGAGAGTACTTTAGATGGTAGCTAATATAAATCCTACAAGCATGCTCATAATGGGTGCAACCAGTGCGGAACAGGAGCTTGTGATTTAGCACTGTGTATTAGAAATTTCTATTTATATAGCACATCATCATCTCTCCTACAAGAGAGATATTTCTCACAACATCCTCTTCTGGGATATATGTAGTCATCCATCTATACTATAGGTTCCACCTGAGAGCATTTGAGCTTAGAATTTAGTCCTGATTTGGTATGTTGCATATAAACTAAAAATTTACAGTGGGATCGGGGAAGTTTGCATGGATAGTGCTTTTGTTCTGCTTTATTTCTCAGAAATAAAATTGGTGGTGTTAAATATTTGAAAATATTGAAAGCATTGCCTGTCATGAGTATGTATTATCATATGATCTAACGATACAGTAGCAGCATTTGTCCTTGTGCTCTTGGCTTTCTTAAAAGCCACTAGATGAACATCACTCGGTGGATCAAGGGAAGCAGATTGTTGCATTAGCTGAGTGCCGCGGTTGCTGTGGAAATTGGAGAGCATGGAATGAAGAAGGGATGATGCTGCTGAAGTGGAATGAATGCTGACCTGAAGACTATAGTTTGGTAAAGACAGTTCTTGTGTATCACCTGGAAAATTATTTAAACCAATTTATTTACAAAGCAGTCCTGTTTGCTTGTTTGAAGACTAACGTCCTTCTCAACTACAGCTGTGAAAAGAGGCCAGCTCCGTTCAGAGCACACACATCAGACTTTTCCTGTTTCAGTGGACTCACATCCATCCTCCTCTTCTAGATTAAATGCATAAAGATAGAAAATCATCTCCCATGGCATGTTTCTTCTCATTCGTAATGAGGGAGATTGGCCAATGCCCCGAACACTCAGCTGAAACAAGTATTAGCAAGCCTTTTCCTCTGAGCATTGGGTTTAACCCCAAGTGGCAACTGAGGTCCACACAGCCTTTCGCAGTGACCACTCTGAACACACTATATGCCAGTCCAGACCTGGTAGCACCTAGATAGATTGGGCTTTCACCTGTTAATTTCCCAAAGGTATGGAACTGAAACATTAAGGTATGATGGCAACAGTGATGGAGACCACAGAAGCCCAGCACAAGGAAGAAAGTCCTTTACTTGGTGCAGATGCAACTTTGAGGCAGATGCTGGCAGGCAAAATATCAATAGAAAGCATCAGAATATATGTAAGTTGTAACACAAGTTCTCAGCTTAATAAAACCTCTACTGAAGTTGGCCAAGCTTTTCCGTGAGTTCTGTGCCATCTGCAGTGGACAGAAGCTTAGCTGCAGGCAGCTGTGTATGAAACTACTCTAGAGCACATTAAATACCACAAGCACATTTCTGCTGGCACGTTGTCTCATTAACAAATCTACTTCCATTTCCTGTGTGGCTTCTGAAAATAAAGCTCAGACACTTTTCAGTGTTTGATCATAAGAACACAAGCCCCTCCCTTCACAAGGTTCAAGATTCTTCTCTAAAGTGCAAGATCTCCAAGGTGAAGGACAAAGCATTTAAAAGTAGGCAAATGCCCAGAGCAAGCACCTATGACAGAATTTGAGGCCTGGGATTGAAGAGTGTAAATGGGCAGGAACAGGTTCCCAGCATACCCAACACAGTGCCGAGCACACCCCTGGAAGGCGGTGTGACACAAGGCATGGAGCCAAGGTGGCAGGGCCGAGGAACGAGTTCTGCACTCTCCCTGCTCACACAGGCACTGCGAGGAACTCCCAGGACATCTGCTGTGGGATTTCTGCAGTAATCCATCTGCCGTGCTTCTCTCCAGTAATATTGAGGCATCCCTCATTTCTTAAGGAGCTGCCTGAGGGAAATCAAGTTGACTTTGGCAGTACAAATGGCATTGGGCTGATACAGATTCCATCTGAGCAGAAGATTGTGTTTATTTTTTTACGTATAATTTAAATATGTATCTGAGATCTAATTTCTTTAGTTTCTAAGAGCCTATACTAATTTTATATAACTTTTTCAAGGATTCCAGGAGCATCTTATTGAACAAAAAAAGGCAGTGCTTTAATTCTGCACTATCCCAGGTCAGGCACAATGTAAGGAGATAAATAAATGTGAATGTGAGTAATCTCTGCGGTGGGGTTTTTTGAACAAACCTAGGAAGATACAATGAACAAATGGTACAGATAAACTGAATGGTTTTCACATAAGGTATTCATACAGACAAAGAGTTATTTTAAATTCATGCTATAGAAAAATACCTTAAAGGTCTCATACGTCTGTTAGCTTTCAACACCAGTTCCATCAATTGTTTACTGTCCTCCAGAGCCTGCTCAATAATGCAAATGCATCAGGATGACATCCAGAAGCACTAATTCATATCATGGGCATTTGACTTTTCCTGTATTTGTTATGTACACTTTATATTACATTATTCCCAAAGGCAGTCTTGAAAATGATTCTGTACATGTGCTTAAGCTTCTTTAAAGATCAGCAGGCTTTATTTCATCCCATCAGAATAGAGCATTTTATAGCCAAGATAAGTAATTTCTCTTCATCACAACTGAACATGGCTTACTCATTAATTTTTGGCAAAAGAGGGAAGTACAGGTATATTTTAAAAACTAATAGGCAGCTCCATTTACATACTGTATCAGAGCACGGAAAAGCACTTACAAGCATCTTGTTTAAAGAAAACCTACTGTACCTATTTGCCTGGAAAACATTGTAGTTGGGGCCAGCTCATCCATTTGATCAAGGAAGGGAAAACTGTTCAAAAGCACTCGAGTAACTCTAGAACCTAAAACTTACTGGTACTATTTCTTTTCTTGTGTCATAAGGAGTAAACCCATAGCTATTTCTAAGCCACAAGTACAGCATATTTAAATTACATTCAAGTTTTCAATTTCACCACTATGATTAGTTAATTAACAAATCTAAGGACAACAGACAATAATCCAAACACAAAAAAATGTAAGAAATTTTACTCTGGTAATAATCTGGGAGGATTAAGAAGGTAATGAAATGGTATAGAGTTATACCATTTCAGATAAAATTTAGGAATCAGAATGCAAAATCTACTTGCCAGCGAAAAAAGGACATGTAAAGAAACTATTGTAAAAGAAGTATTTAAATTAATTTCTGAACTTCCATCTCAAACACAAATGGAAAGTCCCAAGAAGAACTGGGTGATCTAAAATGAATTTTTTCACCTCTAACCTCTGTTATAATATCTAGTTGTATATACTAATTATATCTGTAGATTATTACGATAGTAAAAGAATTATATGTATATGTGAACTGTAATTCTACATAAATGATATAATTTTTCTGCTATATTAAACAAGATTGTTGATAGTCAAAACACTCTACAAGCTACTTCTGCTTCTTTGTTTACTGTAAGCTACAAAGTCATCCCAACTCTCTGCTGCATATACTTGCTTCCAGTTTTATACACAGAATTTTGTACTGTACTGCACACATATTAGATCTTGGTTCTACTTTACTGTCCATAAAGAACTGTAAATACTAACACAAAAGGTGCCAGCATCTCAGAGCATCCTGGTTCTGAAGTGTTTTGACTCCAAAGCAAGTATCCCTGGAAAAATTTGCCATTTTACACAAAGACAGTATACACACTTCACTGATAAACTAAGTTTAATGAGACTTGTGTTAGGAAAATGGCACATTTTATCCTGTTTGGAGATCAGCTCATTACCAGGGAAACAGGAATTTTCTGGCCCTGATACTAGGATTACATTTTTTATTATTGTGTTACTCTTCAGGCTTAGTTATTCAAAATGTTGAGTAGTTATCTGAATTGTGAAATAGGAGACTACTGGCCCAGATTTCCTTTCCTTACTCCCTTCACTTAAAATCTGAATTCAAGGAGTGAGCAAGGCCTACGGAAATGTTTCTGGTCGAGCTGGAACTTTGAGATGGCAAAATCTTAAGGGACAGGGAGATTTTCAGCTTGTTCTGAAAAAAGAAGATCTCGGGACATCCTGTGACCAGAACTAAATCTTTGAAAGCAGTCTTGCCAAGCTTCAAACACTCCAGTTCAAACACTGGGATGCTGATCAGGCTGACCCCAAACTTTGCCATACCCATCCTGCCATACCTCCCTCCTTCTGCCTGAGCACCACACACGGCCAGAGCCAGCCTGGCTGGCTGGGCTTGGGGCACTGGCACTTGTGCTGCTGGCAGGCTGCTGTTCCAGGCAGCTCTTTTGCCAATGCCCAGAGCCACCCCTGGCTGTTCCTACAGAAAGAACTGTCCATCACCTTGTCATGGGGAAAGGAGCAGATACTGTTGATGCTGCTTATAAGCATTATCAATATTAAACCACAAGGTATCTTATGTATAAGGAACATAGGACTAAGACTATTTGCGTACTCCTTCCTGCAAGGATGTGCACTGTGTTGCTTTTGTATCTGTTGTTGGAATATACTGGTTACAGTGTTTACAAATTATTCTGTTCTCAGAGACACCTACAAACATTTCAGTAGTCTGAGAATATATTTACTCAGCTGACTACAAGTTGTCAGGAGTTGTGAAGATGCATCACTAAGGGCTGAAATGAAAAGTGAAATTAAAGAATCCGACTTGCTATCATCGAGACAGATTTGTGGAAAATGTGAAAATGTAGATAATGTGGAAAAACTGTTCATGCATTGTCTGTCAGTGAAGAAGTTATTCCCATCCACCTCTGTAAGCAAACAGCTGCAGCATTTCTTCGTTCTGTAATAGCAAAGACTATTCAGGAATGTTCTCATTCTACAGTGCTGGGCTATGCTGGTCCCCTTTTCCCTATTTGCTATGATAATGTGGTTATCAGTGTGCATGAAATATCACATTGCAGCTCTGGACACAAGACTGCTGCAGCAAACAATCTGGTGGGACAACTCCAACAGCTCCACGTTCCAAGGCTGCCTGAAAAAGCCCCTTGTGGGGAGGTTTCAAACCAGCAGCTGCACCATTGATGCACTGCTTTCCCAAAGTGAACACAGGCCAGCAGATACATGACAATATTTTGAATTATTTTGAGGAGATATTATTAAAATGTAAGCAGAATCCATTTAATTTAAAACTTTTTCAAACTGGCCCCCATTTCTCTCTCTCCCCACTCCTAACTCCCTGGCTTTTGGAGTCACTATGAAGGATTTACATTTCTGGAAAACTATAACACTGACTTCTTTCACATTGGCTTTTAAAGCCAACATATGATTGGCAAAATGTTTACCAGCCAGACAAATCAAGCAAGCTTTTTATGTCTCCAAATAAAATAAAATAGTGCTTGAAGCCTGCCTTGAGTTTCTGCATGAAGCTCCACAGATGGAGATGACTATTTTAATCATCCTGTAGTTTCTTAAGCATAGGTTCTCCCGTTGATTTAGAACAGGCTCAACCCAGAAAACTAAGCCATAAATACATTTGGAGGTGAGGCTGAAGCAGAATTAATATTCATCTCTCTAGTACTATTTTAAAATATACCTTTAGATCTGTTGATGTGTAGCAGTCAGTGAGACAACTGAAAGATATTTTGGAAACAGCTGTAACTTTAAAATATGTACAAATAGAATAATATAAATATAGCTGTGAATGTAATCTATTTTAATATATTCTTTATTGTGTGTTATAGATACTTACATCAAGGTAGTATAGAACAATAAATTTAAGTGCGATAAAAATAGATATAAGAAAATATTTAAATATTGGTTACCATAAAGAATTTTGGTAGTGTTTATTTGGTTACAGGCAGGGCTTTAAAATAAATAATATGGACATAAAAATAGGCTAATATATGATAAATATATGACTATATGGCTATATATATAGACATCAAAAAGAGGATAATAGAAGTGATATGAATATATACAAACAGATCAATATAGAATATAAATAATATATGCATAGAGGTGAGTATAACATATTTTAATATAGTCTGTATTTTGTGTTCTATTTGTGTAAATATATACATCAAGGTAGTATAGAGCAAGAAATAAGAATGTGATAAAAATAGATATTAACAAATTTTTAGATATCGTTTCCCATAGAGGGTTTTTTTGGTGTTTGTTTGGTTACAGGCACAGCTTTATTAGTTGGTATCAGGGGCTTTTTAGAGCATCCCTTTTGGAGGATTTTTTGGAAGCGGATTGACGGCACGCGTTGTTTCCTGCCTCCGTCCTCTGGCCGTGGCTGAAGCACGGCGCAGCCTCGGGCTGAGGCCGGCAGCAGTGCTGCCGCCTAGCGGGCACAGAGCAGTACTGCCGCTACCCCCAAGCCAGTAGCCTGCAGTGCCGGCTCGGGCTTTGGCCACACTCAAGATGGTAGCCTCAGCAGGAGCCTGGCGGAGGCGCAGTCTCTGCTACCTGCAGGCGCATGCGCGGTCGCCACCCAGCTCCAGTGCTGCTGACCTTGCTGACCTTGTCTCCGCGCGGTGGAAATTGGTGCCAAGCACGCAGTTGGTCCGCATCAAGGTGGCTTTTCATTCAGGCAGCCAAGGACAGATGCCACTGTGAGGCTCGGGGTCCTTAAGGGTGCCCCAACAATGATGGCGGCCTGGTCAGAAGTAGTTTCAGCCACAACAAAGATGGCAGCGAGAAAGGGTGGGAAAATATCAAGGACCCTTGAGGTGCATCTGCACAACTGCCTGCACAAAATCACCACGACAACGCCCAGTTCTGGCGCCAGTGGGGCCGTTGGCCACGTCCCTGGGCTGGGAAAGGCAGTGGAACAAGCCCTTGAGTGTGTGGAGTCTGTCAGTGTCAGTGGGATTTTCGTTCAGGCAACTGACATACAAAGATGCAACTCTGATGCGGGGCTCCTTCAGGTTGCCACAACAAAGATGGTGGCTGGGCCAAGACTCACTTGACCTTCCAAAGATGGCAGCAGGAAAAGGGCAGGAAAATTGCAAAGACTCCGGCCGTGCGTGTACTCGACTGCCAGTATAAAATCCCCACGGCGATGCCCAGCTCTGGCACTGCTGGAGCCACCGGCAGAGTCCCCAGGCCTGGAAAGGCAGTGGAATATGGCCGGAAACATGCGGAGTCAGTTGTCGTCAGCCAGATTATCGTTCAGGCAGCCAGCAAGTACAGATGCCACTCTGAGGCGAGGGGGCCTTAACGGTGCCACATCAAAGATGATGGGGGGGCCACCACTCTCCTGACCTTTCAAAGATAGTGGCGGGAAAAGGGCGGGAGAAAACAAGGACTGCGGCGGTGCGTCTACTCTGCTGCCCGTGCATCACCCAGGCACTGATGCTGCTCCAGCGCGAGTTTTCGCCGCCTTTCCAGCTGTGCCAACACGGGCCATGGGCTCAGCGGCACCAGGGCCAGGTGAGAGCCGGGCAGTGGTTGACAGGCAGCGGCAACGTAGCCTCTCTCTGCCGATGTCCCTGCCACGGCCGCCATCTTGGGAGTGGTGCCTGTCTTTTGCCTGCCTGTACTGTCCCATACTGTCCCATCCCACTGCTCCCGTCTCTCCCCCTGCCTGGCAAAATGGAGGGAAGCACAGATGCATTAGGCCAGAGGAGTAGGTGGAGCTGCCTCACCCTTCCCACTGCCTGAAGAGCGGAGGCTACGTGCCACCGGGAGCAAGCCACCGGGAGGATTCAAGTGCTTTCTTTGCCAGAAAGGCGAGAGGTGTGGGCAGGCAGGATCTTTCAGCCAGGCTTTTCCAGCTTTTGGGACGAATTTGCCGGTCCGGACTCCGGGGAAATCCGATCCGGACTCTAGGGAAATCTGATCCGGGTTGTCCCTCCAACTGACTCTGGTTCAAAGTCCAGTGGAAATCCTGTCCGGGTTTCCCATCCAACCAACTCTGGTCCAGACTGCGGGAAAAATCCTGTCCAGCTTTTCCCTCCAACCGATTCCGGTCCAGACTCCAGCCAAAATCTGGTCCAGGTTTTCCCTCCAACTGACGCTGGTCTGGACTGCGGCAGAAATCTGGTCTGGGTTTTCCCTCCAACTGACTCCTGTCTGGACTCCAGCAGAAATCCGGTCTGGGTTTTCCTTCCAACTGACTCCAGACCAGATTCCGGCGGGAATCTGGTCCGGGTTTTCCCTCCAACCAACTCCGGTCCAGACTCCAGGGAAAATTCCCATCGAGGTTTGGAACACCCTTTTTTAAGGAGAAAACTTTCAATACTGGGAAAAACTTGAGAAGACCTTGGAAGCATTTGGATTCTGGAGCCTGGAAAATGGGATTTAGCCGAGGAGCTGGAAAAAAAAATGGGAGGAAACTGCAGGAAATCGGCAGCAGGAGAAGCAGTGGAAGTGGGAAAAATGGACCTGCCCAGGATCCGCAGGATTTTGGGGCCATTCCCAGTGGAATTCATGACCCCACTGGCATCACATTCCCAAAACCCTCCCAGCACAGCTCGTTCCAGGCCTGGAAACTGCAGGAAAAACGTGGAAAAACAGGGAATGAAATCATCCAGATCCTCAGATTGTGCCCCAGAGCACTGATCCTGGCACTGGCATCGCAGGAAAAGTGGATTTTTGTGGCTTCTTGAGGGGTTTTAAATTTGTTTGTTGGTCAGGTGAGGTAACCAATGGATAAATCCCATTTCCAAGTGGGAATTTCTGGCACTCCTGGTGATTCCAAGCTTGGACTTGGAGAAGAATGGGAAGTAATTGGATAAAGGTCAGGGGTGTTGGACAGAAGTGGCAACAGATGAATAAAAAATCATTCCAAGACCAGGATTTTTGGCACTGATCCTGTCCATTCCAACGGATACATTTCCAATAAATTTCATTCTAACGATGAGATTTGGGCACTGATCCCTGAGGATCCCATCCTGGGTCCCTTTGGAGCCACGCACGATGGGCTGTGGGAAGTGGGGAACACATGGGGAAAATGGGAAAAAAGGAATAAAAACTAACAGAAAGATGACATGGAATGGTTGCAGGGGAATGGTAGGATGGGCAGAGGGGATTGGGCTTGGCTGGGGTGTTCCTCTAGGGAGAGCCCCAGATCCCTAAATGACCCTGGCTGCCCCCCAGGGACTAGGGTCCAGCCTCTTTGGGAGGGTCCCAAAGTATTGGGGGATTTGATGGGGTGGGAATTGGGAGACATCAGAAGTGAGGAGGGAATGGGTGGATTGGGGAATTGGTGGGGATGGGGGAATAGGGGACTTAAACAATTGGGAACACACACAACGAGAAAGTGATCAGGTGGGAATGACCCCAGGTTCCCATGGGGTGGGCTGGTTCCAGGTGTGGGAAAGGGTCTCACCGGGGGGCGTCCCTGTCCTGAGGGACCCAATTGTCACCTCCCTGCCCTGAGACCTGCAAACTCCTCCCAGTTTGACCCCAAAGAGTGTCTAGGACCCCCTTACATACTCCAAGACTCCAAATTCCCCCAAACCCACCCCATGAGCCCCTACCTCCTCCCTCCCTACCCCATGATCCCAAAATCTCCTTGTCCATGACACCCCCAGAAAGAGCCTGGGAGACAAGGCCAAGGTTCAAAGGGATCCCGAAGAGAGCCTGGAAGACAAAGTCCAAAGTGACCCCAAGAAGAACCTGGGAGACAAGGCCAAGGGTGAAAAAGACCCCAAAAAGCCTCAAGTGGACAAGGCTAAGGCTCAAAATGACCCCCAAAAGTCCCAGGGAGGCAGCAAGGACCCTCCCCATAGCATGGGTGGCGGAAACCCAAAATTAAATGGTCGCAGAGGAGTTTTTGGCTTCATGTGGTGACTGGGGCTTGGAGGGGAGGTCGAGGGACTGGGGCTCTTTTTTCCTTAAAAGAAAAAAGAGAAGAACTAAGGAAAAATATAGGAAAGGGAGGAAAATAAATTAGAAAAGGAAAGGGGGAGGTTGAGGCTGCAAAAAGGGGTTTTTCCTCCCCTAAAAAGGGGTGTTACAGCTCCAAAAGACGTGGGAATTCACAGGGAGGATCTGGGGCAATGTGTGTGCAAAATACTCAAGCCTGTAAAGTTTCTCACTTTTATACCTACTGAGAAATAACATTCATTGACTTTAAAAAATTGTTTAAAAGTAAAGCTCTGTATCTGCTATGTGATAGCTGTGATTTTGGGATGGAAGGAAGAGTAGATATGGATCTGTGGGGAAAATGTAAATGGGACTTATTTGGAGTGGCAAATGGGACCCAAAATTGGCCCCAATTTTGATTGTGCGTCCAGAATCCTATAATTCAAGCGTTGTTCCAGGAGGGAAACTGCCTGCACAGATGGGTCTGGCTGGGCTTGGTCTCCCAGAGACCACCTTGGAGCTGCCCCGAGAAGGTCCCTTCCTGTGGGAAAGAATTGTTTTTTTATTTCATCCTCCAGCCCTTTCTTTCTTTTCTTCCTGTGTCCTCTCTGCTGCCAGCCCCGCCTTCTGCCTTTCGCCTGTGACTGGGGGTTCTGGGGAGGAGCTTCTGGGGGCTGCCCTCCATTCTTGTTCGGAGTGCAAAGGGGCGGGCCTGGGCTTGAGCGGGGCCATGGCGCTAAAGGAGCAGCGGCTGTGCGGGGCGGTGACTGACAACAATGACAGCAGTGCTGGGCAGCAGCTCAGCTCCGGACTGCAAGGGAGAAGCAGGCTGAGCCGCAGACTGGCGGCAGGCGAAGGCCGAGCACTTCTGAAACATGAGGTTAGAATTAGAAGCTATTAATCATAGAAACTAGAAGGTATTGAATAGTAATAGGCATATAAAATAATGAATATTGCTTAGAACTACATCCTTAGGTTACGTGAGAATATACCGTGTCCTGGCCTGTGGGAAAGGAAGACACTACATGCCAGACAGCAAGAAGAGGCCTGATAAGGAGGAAGGATGTATATGAAAAACAGGATACAGGGTGTAAAAAATGGAGCTCCTTCTGTTTTGAGAACAGATGGATCCTGACCCCTGGCTTGAACCGTGACCAAGGAATCAAGGCGCATGTGCAAAGCAGCGGGGTCGAAAAGTCAGCCCGAAGAAGACCATTCTTACTTCATCCCTTTACGACCCCCAAGGGCTAGGACGACCACCAGAGACAGCTGCGCAAGCGCAGAGGACTGATAAGCTGATTAGCATACAGAGCGGAGAGAGAGGGGAGCCAGAAAATGACCCATGGTGAAACTTAATGCATATGTAACATTCCAGGAGATAAAAGAACACGTGTGTAAGCAAGGGACACGCATGTATTTGTGGAAATGTCCCACATGCGTCCGGCCGAACAAACATACCTACTTTAAAACTCACTCTGTCTTTGAGTTTTAGAGTCTTATCTCTGCGTGTCACTTCAGTGTTTTTGCCAAGGCGCTTATGTTGTCCAGCACCCAGTCGGGGCCGTCCACGTCCCCGTGGGAGCCCCGCCGCGGGCTCTGCACGACCTCCCCTCTCATGGCTGCCGCAGCCCGTCCCTACCATATCGCCGCGCTGCTGAACGCAGACTCCGCCTCTGTGACCCAGACCTGCTGCCGGGCGGGCTGCCGGCTCCGCGCCTCCCCGCCCCCTGCCCTGAGTGCCGCTGCGGCGCTCCGGTTGAGGCTCTGCGGGGGCCTTTTAGCCGGGACCTGGGAATGAGACGGGTCGGGAGCGGGTCCCAGGGGGAACTCGGACCCTCCGGTGCAGCCCTGGCTCTGCCCAACCGAGCGCCTGGCGCTCCCATGGGCTGCATCCTCACAGTTTCCACCAATCCAGGCCCGCCTTTCCCCGCCCTGGCCAATCACAGTCGCCCTTTCCATCCGGGCGCAGCTCCGCCCAGCTCAGCCCGGTGCTGCTCCCCTGTTCGCCCGAAGAGCCGCTCTGGCCGCTGCCGCTTCGGCTCCTGGTGCCGCAGCACCGGCAGGTGCTGTTGGGGCCTGGGAAGGGTAGGTGGGAGCACCCTGTTCAGGTCCCAACCAGAAGTTTTACCTGAGAAACGGGGAGACGGCGGGGAGCGGGTGGAATGGCGGGGCGTGAGGAGACAGAAGGGGGTCGCGGAGGTGAGCGCGGCAGAAACAGGCGGGTTGGGATTGGTGGGCCCGGCTCTGCCTCTGATTGGCTGGGCAGGCTGCCCCTGGGGCATAAATACCGTGCGCCGCTGAGCCTCCGGCGTCAGTTCGGCGGTAAGGCGGTGGGGGGTGGCAGGCGCAGCGGGTGCGCGATCCGGGGAGCACAGCTGCGCCAGGAAGGGATCCCTGTGACTGCCGTTCCGGGGAGCACTGGTGAGCTCGGACGGGACCCCCGCATCTGCCTGGGCCAGGGTCTGGGGCCAGCGGTGTTCTGCGGCAGCGGTGCGGTTCAGGCTAACGGTGGCTGGTGCAGGGCCTGGAATGGTGCAGGGGGACCGGCTGATGCTACTGGGAGCTGTGAGCAGGTGTTTGATGGTTTCTGGATTTAAGATACTGTTTAAAATATTGGGAATAAAACTGGGGGTTTTTTTGCATTTTTATTATTCTACTTTGCTTTTCGTTGAAATAATAATGATCTTTTTTATTACCATATTTGGTTATTTTGCTCATTTTATTGCATTGTATACGTATATATATGTTAATTTATATGTGCATATACATACATTAAGGATTTTTTTAACTGGATAGCTGATGTTAATTCAGTAAAGGTTGTGGGGCTGGGGCTGAAACACCAGTTGTGAGGCCGGTGGAGAAACAAAGTCCCATGGGTGTGGAATAAAGACCTTGGCACTAGAGTCCGTGCCAAACCAAAGTGGAGCAATTGAAATGCTGGGGCTGGATAAATGCTGTGGGAGAAAGGGGTGGAGCTGCAGCTCAGGGCCTGCAGGAGTTGCCTGGGGGGTTACCAGCCCCTGCCCAGCAAACAGAGGCTGAGGGTGTGGGAGCTCAAAGGGCTCCAGGGTCCCAGAACCAGCCCAAGGGCACCTTTTGGGATGGGGAAGCAGGGGCCCAGTGGCTGTTTTCAGCCCCTGGTGCTGCCTGGGGGAGGTGAGGGGGCCTCTGGGCAAATGCTAGGCTGAGATCCAGGGGGAGGGGAAAGGTACATGTTGGTATTGAAGCCTCAAGTGTCCCCAGAGTTGGGATCACATGAGGGTGAGTGGGACAGCTCCTAGAGACATTGAAGTGATGACTGTAACTGATTTGTGGTCTTATCAACAGCCCCAGACTGCAGTGAGCAGCAGGAGCAACTTTAAGTTGCAGGCAGTGAAGCTGAGGAGCTGAGGCAGCAGAGCTGGAGGACAGAGAAGTATGGTAGGGTTTGGGGTGAAACGCCTGAGGGGCTGGGATAGAGGATATGGAGCAGGGGTGTGAGCTGCATTGCTGGAGCTGAAATCACTGTGAGGCCTGGGATAGAGCCCGTTGGGCTGTGGTTGGAGTAAGGATTCTCACGTTGGGGCTAGGGTATGGGTTCAAGAGCCAAGCTGAAATCTCACAGAGCTAGACCTAAAACAAAGTCCTGCCCAGAGAAGCAGAAAGCAGCATTATGTGGCGCTGCAGGGAAGATGCATAGCTGGAAACGAAATAGAAGAGCTGGCAGCGAAATAAAGCTTGTGGGACTGAAGCTGAAATCACTGGGGCCGGGATGGGGAATGCAGTACTGCAACTGTTCTCAGTGTTCCAAGGGGATAGTACCTGTAGCTCTGGGAAGTGACCAAAGAATAGGACAAATGTTAACAAGTGAGAAATGCAATAAAAATGGTGTTGGAATTGGAACAGCATTTCTAGACCTGGAGATGAAACCTCACAACTGGAGTGAAAAGAAAGACCCTGATGTCTCAAATTGGAGCATCTGGACTTAATGGCATGAGAAACAAAGAAGTGAAGCTGAAAGAAAAGAGCTGGTAGTGAAATAAAGCTTGTGGGTCAAGAGCTGAAATCACTGGGTCAGGGATGGGCACTCCAGGGCTGGGGCTGAAATGACAGTGAGGCTAGGCTGGGGTCTTAAAATAGAAGAGACTGTAGGATCTGTGTGCTGGAATCACTCTAGGCCGATGCTATGGATGCTGAGGCTGGCTGCTGTTATCAGAAATGGAACAGGATGTGTGGAGCTGAAGAGGGGACTGTAAGATTGTGCCTGAACTGCCAGCATTGCTGGGATTTTGCCTGGATGTGTGAGAGCCACTGTAGGGCTGGAGCTGAAATCACGGTGGGACTGGGACATTATCTGCAGGGTGGGCTTAGAGACTGTACGAGGGAGCTGAAGTTCACTGTGGGGCTGGGATACTGGCTTTGGGGCGGAAATAAGGGTTGTGGGGCTAGAGCTGAAATCACTGCAGGGCTACGATAGAGACTGTGCAATGGGAGCTGTATTGTTACACAGCTGTACTATGACAGACATCTTGCCCCTTGAATATGGAGAAGTTCCAGGTGGCTGACTTGGAGAAATGTCCTTCTGGAGCAGGAAAAACCGAGCTGGCAGTGAAATACAGCTTGTGGGTCAAGAGCTGAAATCACAGGGTCGGGGAAAGGCACTCCTGGGCTGGGGCAGAAGTGACTGGAGGTGTAGCATAGAATCTGCAAATTTGTCTTCAGGTATCTTAAATTTAATTTTTCCTTCCCCAAGCTCAATTGTCACTTCTACATTTTCAACCAAATTCCTGCCTAGCAGAGATTTGGTTGAGTTAGGTAAATAAAGAAACTGGTGTATTCAATCTTCTTCCTGATTTTATATTTAACTGTTTGCAGGAAGAATGCATTTTCTAGCTGGCCAGTTGCTCCTATTACTTGAATATGTTTTTCACTTTTAGGTATCCATGCTTGATTTAAGACTGAAATTGTGGCTCTAATATATCTCAGGAATTCAACCAGACATGAACACTGGCCCATTTCCATGGGAAAGAAAACTCACCCATCCAGCTTCCTGATGTCAGTTTGTCAGATGCTTTTTGCACTCCAAGGACAGCCAGAGTTCCAGGCAGTGGTGACAGCTTGGGCCTGGGAGGAATCCTGCTCTGTTCCTCATTTTCAGTGGCAGAAGCCTAGTCTTGGCCACAGGCCCCTGGACACAAACTGTGGCCCTTTTTCATGGGAAAAAAACCTCACCAGCCCAGGTTCCTAAGGTCAGTTTGTCAGAGGCGCTCGGCAGTCCAAGGGCAGCCAGAGTTTTAGGTGGCAGTGGTGGCCTTGGGTGCTGAAAGGATCTGCCAAGGGACAAAGCTTTGTGCCAGGCAGCAGCAGCTGAGCAGGTGAACCATTTCATGGGTTTGCAGGGAGAATCTTTCTCCTCTTCCCTTTTGACTTCATCGTTCTAGTGCCTCCCAAGTGCCCCTAGAAAAAAATGGGCATTATGAGGACAAAGGGGGTTTAAAGTAAGGGAAGGAACTCCTCTATCATTATTCCTTTTCCATTTAGTTTAAACTAAAGGAAGCAACCCCTCAGTCTGTATTTGAAATGGAGGGAATCCCCCTTCACCTATGATTTTAAGGATATTGATTGAACAAAACCCTGCCTTTTCCATGGTGTTAGGGGTATCACTTGATAGGGAATCCCCACGTTCCCTTTTAAATGGCAGCAGGGAAACGTTGCCATTTTGTGGGTTTGAATGGAGTGTAACTCTCCCATTTTCATCATCCCAAGGCTTAAATTGAGGGGAAAGCCCTCTTGTCCCTCTTTTTAAAGGATTTTAATTGAGGTAAAAATCCCCCTTCTCCCATCTTTGGAGGGAAACCTCTCTCCTCCTGTTATTTCAGGGGATTAAATTGTCGGGGAGAACTTACCTTTTCACTGCTGTATTGGTTTAGATTGAGCTAAACAGCCCGTGTTGTCTCAGTTAAATTGAAGGAAACGCCAGCTTTTCCAGCATTTGAAGGGTTTAAATCGGGCTCTGCCGCTGCATTTGAAAGTGCTTCTGCTTCTGGCCGGCACCGAATCTCTGGCGGTGGAGCATTCCTAGCATTCGCTCCCAGGGGAATTGCTGAGGTGGACTGGGAATTTTGCAGCTGGGCAAACAGAACCGTGCCCCTCCCGGCCGCTCCGGGCGCGGGGCTGGGGCGCTGCTGAGGTCCTCTCGGCCCGGGCAGGCAGGGGCGAACAGGGGTCTCCCGGCGCGAAGCCGGCCCCGCCTGCCAGAGGAGCCGCCTCCTGCCGGGAGCGTGGGGCCGCCTCCAAGCGGTGCCGCCCCCGTGGCTTTCCCGGTCCCCCAGCACCACGGACTGGCGCCAGCCTGGGAGCGAGTCCCGGCCAGGGGCGCTGCGGAACACCTGTGGTTTCATGAGCTTCAGAGTTTGCTTGCAAAAGTCACTGCAAATGAGAGAGGCAAAAAAACCAACCTCGACCCTCCAGATTTTTTGTCCGTGGGCTTCGTTGATATTGCTCCTTAACTGAACCAGACTTTTAAGTAGTGACGTGGGGGCTTTCTAGAAACAGCGTCAATGTACTTTGCACTCTCTCACGCAACCTTCGGGCTCACCTTTTTCCATTGCCGTGTCAGTACAGCGGCAGGGGAGGAGTTAATTTCAGGTCTGAGCTGACAGCGTCCCGTGTATCTGTTGCTTCTCGATCTGTTTGAGATGTTCATTTCACCTGGATGCAGAGTCAGGCTTTTGGGCAGATGATGCCACTCAGACCAGAATGCTCGTTTAAATCTCGGACTCTGTTTTTTAGAAGACACAGGGTGGGTGAGGACTTTGTCTTGTTGCTGTACCAGGGAGTGGCATTCCAATGGTTTATACAACGTTCACACTGAAGTCGAGATGTTTGAGGATATCGCTGTGATGGTTCTTGCTCCCAGCAGTGTAGCGGTGTGTTGCGCAATGTCCACGTGTTTCGGATCTCCCCAAGCCTCGCGGGGTTTCTGGCTAACCCTAGAGAATTCCGGTGAGAGCAGCAAAGGATAGAGTTACATGAGGGTCAATCTGGCTTTTTCCACACCCCCTCTCCTTCGATTGGTAAACTAACTATTCCCTTCCCCTTGCTCCGCCCTGAGGGATAAAAGAGAGATGGTGGGCGGAGAGACCGGGAGTTCACCCTAGGGTTTCGAGAATGAACATGGATGTCGGTAATGGAATGTAATGAAATCGGAATGTGAAACCTAGGTGCAACTTCGCATCTTTTCTTCACCTCGTTCGGGATCTGCAAAGAGGAACTCAGAAGGTAAAAGACTGGCTTTCTAACTTGCCAGAGGAAGCCTTACACTAAAACCACGCTCTCTTCCGCTCTGACCGCAGCGTGCCCAGACTTGCCTCAGTCACGTGGCCCTGGCTTAGCCGCGGACGCTGAGAAGCCATGTACTGGGGCAGAGCCCCAGGGGAGCGTAAGGAACCCCGATACAGCAGTCTCTAGTGTGGTAGCCTAGGACACGACAAAGCAGGGTCCGAGGGACGGTGGGTGGAAGAGGAATGCTTTCCCCACCAGAGAGAGGAAATGCAAA
>VWYI01040964.1:0-60570 GCA_013399455.1 Anthoscopus minutus
TCAAGCTAAGTGCTTCCAAAAGCTACTCCTTTGTTCAATACCTCTTGAGAGTTTATCCTACCAGTGGTTAAGAAAGAACCAGGTAACACCCCTGCAGGAAGTCATCTCATCTCTCAAGGATAAGACTCAAGGTTATGATCCATAACAAAAGCATCACAATGAAGCCTATAGCTGCTTTTATTATTTTGAAAAGACATTCTTTTTGTTAAATGTCAGGCTTCTGTAAAAAGATCCCATCCCAGGTAGGGGCAGGAACGATGCAGCTCCGCCACAGCTAAGGTCCTGACTATTATGAGAAATCATAGCATTACAATGAAATCTTTGGAAGTGCTCTAACCTTTCTCCAAGAGTTCCCTTCTATAGATAAATACTTTAGTATTGAACTGCATTAGAGATAAATGGAAGAATGTTTATTTACAGACATTTTTCATCACTCACAAACTATATTATTTCTTACTTCTAACTCTCATTCAGGCATTCAGCACAAGCCCCTCTTCAGCTGCAGATGCCTCTTGGCAATGAGTACTTCATGCCTCAGTAGCAAGTTACAACAAAAGTGCCAGCAGTCTTCATATTGCCATTTTCCTTCCTACCTGGTTCAGAAATCGCTCATTCTAGAACCAATAGCTGACTTGCCTCCATGTCTACTGAATCTAGATCTGGCAGTTAGCTCCACACACTATGTGCAGAGCCAGCCCTGAATTTCTTCCAAAATAATTATCCTTTTAATAACATTTGATAATGTCAAAATTCTGATTAACATGAGAACAGAGGGGAGAAAAAATGTTTCATGTTGCCTACTCTACATGTTGAACATCTATTCAGATGCTGTTCTAAAATATTAAGATAATGAAGCCTAATTTGAGACTTCATACAGTACAGTTTAGCAAGCAAACTGGAAATTAGACATTTGGCCAGCCACAGACACAGGCAAATACTTGATCTTTTAACTGAAATTATGGCATTTTCATAGTTGCATACATACACATATCACTGAAAATCATTCAAATTAACTTAGACTAAAATATTATCAGATCTTACAAATTAGGCTCATTGATGTCTCATCATTAAAGTAGATGCTCTAACAAAAACCCAGCAGAGTCAAGTGTTTTAAGATTTCTGCTGTTTGGGGTTTATAGTAAAACAAAATCCCCTTAAAGAATGGAAAGGCACTATGCCTTTAGTGATGATGCATCTCATGTGAAATTTAAGTGCAAGGCTTTCGGATCTTTTTGTTGCTAAAACCCCCATGTCATCACTTTCAGCAGTTATAAATCTTCAGTTCCCTGCACAAACTCCCTCTATTCCATTAATTTACATTTGAATAAATTTTCCTCTGCTTTTCAATTACTTGTAAAACTCACTGCTTTTCTTAAAAGCCTTTTTAATGTTGCAGGCAGCAATTGCTCCACTGTGTTGTCGAAGACAGCTGTCCTACAGAGGTAAATGAAATGGTATTTGCCTGTAACAGCATCAGGATCATTTGGGAGGAAAAGTGCTAAAATACACTGCTCTCATAATTTATGAGAGACGTACTTTCACATTTATACTACTTCAAGTCATATTCCCTAGTCATTTACCATTGTAAAATGAATTTCACTGAATGTGACATAGAAATGAATAATTACCATTTCTCATTAATTTTCAGTATTTTCTGTGTTAGAAAACAATAAACAACTGTATCTGGAAATACCATTTTTCTCCATGTTTAGTAAAAATGTCTGTACTAATTTTCTAAGCTATTTAAATTAAATATTTTCTGCTCAGTCTTACTTCTTGGTGAAGGAAAAACTAATTTACAAGAAGGGAAAGGAGCAATGATTATTTCCAACAGTTCCCTTGAAGTAAAAGAAATGCTTACAGTATCTGTTGCGGCGGGTGTTCTATTTATTCATTGAGTTCTATGTTTCTGCTCCTCTCCCCAGTTGGTTTTCTCCAGTTGTAATTCCCACTTTTATTATGTAATGGTTCTTCCCCTATGTGGTTACCATCCCTTCCCTCTAAATCAATGTATCCCCTCCCCTGTTTCTAGCCCCTTCTCTGTCCTTCCTCCCTGGGTGTCAATCCATTGTTATCCTGTCCTCTTTACCATATTAATCTGCCCTAATCCCTGCCCCATATTTCCAGAGAATTCCTTGTCAATCCTCCCCAGTCTCCACCTCTGACTCTCCACCCCCTCTGGAAATCCCCTAATTCTGGATGCCCCAGTGGGTGGCCCTTTTGTCCCTCATTCTCTACTCCACCCCACTTGTACCTCATTCGTTGCTAGATTGTAACTCCCTCCTATCAGACCTCCAAATGTCCCTGATTGTTTTTTGGATTGTATCCACCCCCGGACTTATATCCCTTTATAAGTTGAAGTTTGCCCTGTTTTTTTGCTTTTGGATCCTGCCTTCTTATGAGGGTAATGTGCCTGCAGATGCAGCCTGAAAGCCTCCCTTCATCTTTTTATCTCGCTGCTGACAACCCAGTGATTGTAGAACGCATGGCTCTAAGCCAGCACCTGGGCGCAGACCTCTGCCTGGGGCTGGTCAACTGTATGCCTGAGATACCTGCCCACTGAGCTAGCCACCCGTTTTACACCAGCACCACATCAGTAATTCCTGGGTAGATCAATGATCTTGTGGCTGAGGTGAACTAGTGGCACATGCTAGCTGAGGAGAATACTTGAGTGACAGTCCTCCACTTGCCCTGGAGTCAGATATTGGCATTAGCATTGCCTGGAATTTCTGTCTGATACAAATGACATCTCATGAACTTCTGGGAATTGGCAGGAAAGTTAGTCCAGCTGGAGGTTCTGTTCATACATTTTTTAATGTGAGAAATGTTAAATTATCTGAGGAAAGTGAAGACAATTTACATACAATGAATGAGACTTAGCTGTGTTGCTCTCTGATCTTTGTAACACTTGGGCAATAAGTCACTCTGTGGAAGTGAGCCTTTCTTCCTGAACTGTAAATACTTATGGAATGACTAACATTGTCTTGGGTTTGGCCTTTCTGTGTATGCGGTGTATACAGCTACAATTAATTCCTTCAAATTGATGGAGAGATCACTTAGCAGCACTATTTTGTCACAAGACTCCAAAAGCAGCTTTAGTGATCAGCTCAGATGTGGACGGCTAACATTTCATCAGATGATTGAATCAATGTTCTCAAATTTATTTAATCATTGACCTATCTATTTCCAGTTACTAAATATCAGAGAACGGAATATATTAAAAAAGGTGTGCATAACTTTGGCATGTTTGTGTTTTGTTTGCACATCATCATCTCAATTGCATTGCCAGAGAAACAGCAACTGTTCTTAACACTTAAAAAATGTACATATATATTCTCACAGTGCATCTCTGTGTCTTAATTTTATCAAATAACTCCAGAACCAGATAATACTTCTGATAGGTAATGACTAATACTCTGAATGCAGAATTCGTACAGTTCCTGGTCTTAACATTGAATGGATGCGAGGCAGCTAACATACCTTCTCTATTGCTGTGTTCTCACAGACTATGGAGAAAAAGTGCATGGGTTTGGCCTAAATATCTTTTCATCTCCTTTTCCCAGCAAAATTCCAATGCATGTATAACCAGTTATATTGCAACTATTGCAGGTAGCTGATGTAGCTAAAATCCTGTATTAAGCCATCAGATGTTTTACAAAACAGTGTCCTTAAAATAACAATCACATTTGTTTCATTTTTAGCTATAATTAGCCATGAAAACTGGTGGTTCACCTGTTACTGTAGAGTTTTGTACTTATATGTAAGATCATCAGCTCTTCTGGATTATTTTTTTGGTTATAACAAATAGATAAACAGAAGAACTATGCCAGAGATATTTAATTCCCAAAAATGGGGAGAGGAACTGCCTGGAATGTCTGTGACAGATCGTAGTCATGCCTTGTGTCTTTCTCATGGCAATTTCTCAGACCTTTGTCAGCAACTCATTCGCCTGTATTCTGACTTTTTGACCAAGTGGACCCTACCACTTGGGTGAATAATTTTTCTTTATCTTGTTCAAAAGTGAATTCTCACTGTGAATTTTTTATGACTCTTGTCCATCCCAAGTAAAATTTAAAAAAAGAATCCATTGATTCAATGGCCATTATATTTGGAGTAAATTAGAGCTGCTCTATTGTCAGGAGATTTGTTAGACTCAATTTTTCCACCAGAAGTCAAAACAAAAGTGTTCTGCGTATTCAAGCAGGATATCCCATTGTGTGTTGCCACAAAGGCACTTAAGAGTGTGGTAGTTGCCGAATCAGAACTTCACCTCTCAATGAAATAATTTTCCAATTTTTTTTACAGTGCTGGAGGGGGTTAGTGGGTGAACATCAATTTCTGTCATGATGTTCACTTCTGAACATTTTGATACTTTTGAGTAGATTTATGCCACGATGCTCATCTGTGAGGTCCTGGAGAAAAGAGAGGAAAAAGAAAGAATAAAGAATTAAGCACAGAGGAACAGAGAACTACCAAACCGCTGTCTCTATGTATGCTTATATAGTGCATTCAGATGTCACCATTTAGAGGGCATCCCCTCTGCAACATAAACGGTTCTATACAAATCCAGTCGTTGATAAAGGCAATCCACCTAACAGGAAAACCTGAATGACTCACATTTTTCATCACTGTCGTGTTTATAATTGATTAGAATTCTTTCTGCTTTTCACTACTGTTCCTGGAAAGACAAAATGTCTGAAATTGGCAACTTCAGAACTCCTCTCAGAGATGGGAAACATTACTGTTACTGTATTTGGAGGTAGTTGTTATGTAATTTGTAAGTTGAATGTGAAGCAGTTGGCTACTTTTTGCTGTGAAATAAAACAATATAAATTTACCGTATGTTCAGTATAGATAATCTGCTCTATAAAAATAGCTTGCTTTTTTGCTTGTTATTTTGCCTTAATTCTTGCATTCTTCCATCCAAAAGTAGCAAGAGACAATGAATTTATGTGTATTATGTGAGAATTTGGCAAAAGTCACTCATTTCCTTTCAGTGTGCTGAAACTAGTGAAATACTAGTGAGGCAGCAAGTTATACCTAGCAATATATATCAGACTGTATTGAATGAAGGTTAAAGAAATCATTAATAAAATATCGTTGAGCTTAATATTCTTACAGTGTCCCTTGAAGCAAAAATTATGAAATACATTGAAATCTGCCTTATTAACCAGCTGCTTCCAAGGACCCATGAAGTGCTTACTTTCTGCACAGGCTGCCATCATGCATCAATTGCCTTATATGGTATTTGGTCTTTACATCCTGTACATTTAAAATATAACTGGCCCTATATGAAAAAGCTCTTGCTGTAATTCCAAGACATTTGTATTCCAATGCAAAGTGCCAGTTCAATACAAAAACGGATGTGTATGCCATTACGCACCAGCTGTCTCATCTAGCTGTTTGCAATTGCAAAATATAAAAAAGCGATTAGACATAAGAAATGAGATTACAATTTGGCCAGTTTTATGCTGAAAAGAATCTTTCTTGTAACTGCAGAGGAGCTGTGTACTTCTAAGGATTTCTATCCAGAGCACTGACTAGAAAGGTAATATTTAGAGGTTTCTGCTTGCTTTGAAACATAAATGCTTACTGTTCTGCTGTCTTTATTAGATACTTTGTGTATAGCCAGGGAACAAAGTGTGCTGGGAGAGAATTGTTGTAACAGGAGAAAAGAAAAATAGATAGAAGGTAAAAAAAACCTGATCATACTTATGAACTTATGACCCACCCCCATAACCCAAATTTCCCACCTGCCACCAACAAACATCAAACCATGAACCTGAAGCCTTTTCCTTTTTTCAGATGGGGTTTGTGAGGTAGCATGAAGGAGAATGTGCAGAATAGATGTATAGAAATTAAAAATAGGTGTGAAAGGACTAAATGTCATTGCATTATAAATTATTAAGACATGATATTGCAACTGTAAAATCCTAATACCAAATTTTATGTTTTAGTTTTATATGGTTTTAGCATCTGGTCATTCTTCACTTTATGACAGGAATTCATGACGTAATTCATAATGCACAAATTCATAATTATTTGACAAAAGTATGTGAAACCCAAACAGATGTTGTGCATTAATGCAGAATGTAGACATAAAGTTTAGTGTGCAAACATGCTGTGATTCTGGAGGTCTAACAGAGTTGCAGATTTATAAATGGGCACTTGCATTTTGCTATCAGCTGCTGGGTGCTACGCTCTTTGAACAGTGACTGATGACCTATAGGACTTGATCACAAGAAGTGCAGTTAGAATATTATTCACATACTGATAACAACTATCATTTAAAAATAGAAAGACATGTTACAAGATTCTTTTAATCACCACGATTTTTATATGTTGACTTAGTGTACTAAGGGTAGTATTTGTGTGGTACATAAGACCTCCCTGAATTGACTGATTTCTTGAATGAAGCAATATAGTTCAGCATGAAGCCTATTGTGTCTTTTCAAAGAGTAAGAAAACAGTCTCCTTCAGGTGAGGAAAAGAACACCACAAAGTAAGCATTCATGGTTTCACCTGGTAAAACACTGAGGTAGTGAAAAGGCAAGCAAATAAAAACATTTTATTGTAAATAATTCAGCAGTAAATTTAAGCTCAGAAGTAAGGAAGTTTAACATGCTCTGCAATGGAAAGCCCTGTTGCATCAAAATAGATTAAAATTTGTAACACGAGTTACGGGTTATGCTGCTCCGTGTTGAAATATTCAACTTAATATGGCAATAAGAGTTTTGTTTTTAAGAAACATGGAAACAAGTGTAATATGTTGGTTTGAATAACAGATCAAGAAACATTTATACTTGTTCTGCAATGGTGATCATTCCCAGCAATTACCTGAAGATGGGACAAGTACAGAAACTGACACAAAACAATCCATATTGTAGACTACCATAATATGTTAAGCAGCTTTTATTAATGAGTTAAATACAATTGCTGAACTATTATTATGGACAAAGAGGCAGATATCCACCACCAACTTCTAACTGATATTTTATTAATTGTATTTGCATAAATTTGCTATTATATGTATTTTTATGGACGTATGTATGTACATGTCATTGGGTGACCAGGATGAAAAAGCAAGCAGATAAAAAGCATTTTATAGAAATAACTGCTACCAAATATACTTATCAGAACCATTGCATAGTGCATCACAAATGTGCATTAGTTCAAGGTTAAAAAACAAACAATGCATCCCAAGAATTTTTGGTAGCTATTTCCAAATTTTGAAAATATATCATTAACATTGTGCTGCTTTGTGGAGAGAACTGCTGATTAAGTCCAGTAATATATTCTCCAAGATTTTTGTCTCTTCTAGGTTAATAATACTACTTGTACCATGTGATTATTAAATTTGATCTTCATTTAAGACTTTAAAAAAATTGTATTCAGCATCTTAATACTCACAGCTAAAGTGATCTCTTAGAAAGCTATTTAAACCACAAAGTCTTGGGTTGTACTCAAGAACGAAAGAGATTTTTAGCAAAGGAATTAAAACAACATAAACAAAAACTGTTACGCCTTTCTCAAATAATTTCATCTTTCCATTCATTTCAAAGCACTCTACTATTGCAATGCAAATATCAACTATATCCTCAGCTGCCCTGTGATATCAGCCCACATTGTATAATTTCAACACAGATTTTTCATGATTTCTCCTATGTAGCTCTCTAATTTTGGAGGATTTCCTTCTTATATTGACTCATTATCCAGTCTATCATCTTTTCTCTAATGTCAGTAGAAATTTTGGCAAAAATCATGCTGCTGAAATGTTCAGCCTAATGTCTTTGATGATGACTCATGCTGTCAGAGAGTCCCTCTTTAACCTCTCTCATTCATATATATCGTCTATTCTGTGTATCTCTGTATTTCTGACCATGTGTGTCTGTATGGCAGCTGGGAGTTCTCTGGAGCTGCTTGTTTAGCATGAAAGGCACAGCACAATGGCATTATGGTGGGGAATGGTAAGCCTCTGACTCTGCACCTGTATTCCTCCATTCCTGTGAATGCCTCCATTCCTGTGCTGCAAGAGCCCAAGCTTTCCTATATTTTGTCTTCCTGTCTTCAACAACCTTCCAACTTCCTCTCTCAAAACTCTTCCCTGTTTATCACATCTTTTATATTTGTATTTTGATATTATCTTTCATATATTTTATATTTGGTTTGGAAATATAAACCTGGAAGCTTTACTAGAGGAAGGATGACAGGAAATGATGGGGGGAGCTCTTAACTGGGAAATCCTTTGGTCCTGTGGACTTAAGGAAAGAAGAATAATCAAACTCATATACTGAGATTTATCAGGTTTATCAGGAGCTTTATTAACTGAGGTTAAAAAAAGTACTAATATTCCTTAAAACACACGAGCAGCTTCTACTGAAGTACTGCAATATCATCACCAGAAAATGTCATTATTCCTTCTGAGCTTTGATGCTATCAAATCTGAAATCCCTGTAAGAACTATTACTTTTGTGCTGGCTATCAGGCTACATTGAGATAATCAAATACCAATAAGAATTATATCTTTCCCCCGGGATTACTTTAAATCAGTCATTTCAAATTCATAACTATAAAATTGTTTGTTTCAGCAGAAATCAAAAGACAAAAATTAATATTTTTCATTTCTGTTAAAAAGGCAAACCTTTCTAAAGCCAAGGCTGACAGAGAAACCATTTGCAAATGGTTTTAACAATGAAGCCATATTTGAAAACCCCTTGTAAAATTAATAATCATATTTACATAATTATTTATATATATGTCTCATAACACATTTAAAGTACCTTCGTCTACTGACTAAAACATCTCTGTCAATTCACATATAGTGTTATCATGAAGATGAAAATTATCTGAAAAAGATTTAAAACTTTAATTTAATTGGAGTAGCTCCTCAAAAAATGCCTTATTAGCTCTAATCATCATTCCACCATAGACTCCAAATTACTTTGTCATTGAATTCCAAATCTTGAATTTCAATCGATTGACAGAAATGAACTATTCTTCACTATCAAAGACAAATCTTTCCAGATCTTGCTGAAACTAAATTATTAGTAGTTGGTATTAAACTACATGCACAGGGTTTAGGGCCATTCTCTTTGAATGGATCAACATTCTCTTCAAAATGTGATAAAAATTACAGTCTCCAATAGAGTTCTCTGTAAAATAATTTTCCAGTATTAGGGTAGTTTTGTTCCTGAATAAAATGAGGAACATGACTGTCAAAAGCAGGATACAACGAGAGTCTTTCAATAGTTGACAACAGATACCGACAACCCACAACGAACTGGAGACGGCATGACATTACCTCTTAGGTATTTTTTTCAGGTCACTTAAGAAAGCTTAGTTTTCAAAATTTAACATGAAAATTACCAGAAAGTTTGGATGGAAGCTATATACTCCAGGATTCTCATCCATTCCTATTACCCCTTATAAAGACCTGGGTAATTACACTGACAAATCCTAGTATGGCTTTAAGAGCTATCATTGAATAAATCAGGAAGAATTATCAGTACACGGGGGCTTGCTAACCAAACAGCTGGATGTAGCAAAGGGACAACAGGGACAGTCTATTTGTAAAATTTGCAAAAGACACTTTGCTGATGCAAGGTAATTGGCCCACTTTTTTTTTTTTTTAATTCATAAAGAAATAAACATAAATTCCATCAAGGCTGTGTAGGCTCATAATGTAACAAAAAAACCTCAGCCATGTTATGGACTGCTGCAGACGCTATGGTTTTGATAACACAAAACACATCAAAATCCAAGCTGCCTAAACAGCAACTCCAAATAGACCATGTGGGAATTTTGGCTTGTACAAATGCACAGTGTTGTGTGCTTTGGCTGCTTGCATTCAGAGCCATCTGTGAAGCAGGCAGAAAGCCTTATTGCAACTCAGCATGCCAGTGGCGCAGGAACTCCAGGGCCAGCCTAAGAGAACTTTAGATAGCAATCTGCATGGCTACCCTAAGTGCTGTCTGTCCTGCACAAAGCAACTCTTGTCTTTGCTAGTCTAGATAAAGAAATGGGAAGACTTTGCATGAGCATTAAAATAGATGGTATGCATGTGAATACCCTATCCCATATCAGATGGGATAGGGTAGACTGGGAATGGTGTGGGCTGAATGGTACACACATTCCAATATACACAAGAATGTATATATGGTGTGTTTGATCACAACCTGCAAATCATACATATTTGTATGATCAAGGAACATTTTTAAATGTTAAGGTCACTTGGGCAACTAAGAAAGTCTTCATTATAATTAGTTATAACAGTTAAGAAGTTGCAAAAATCACATAGCCTATGTGTGTTTCATTACTATGTTAAAAAATTCTTGGTATAAATGGGTACATGTGATCTTTGGATTTGGTTATCTGAAAGTATAACCACAGACACACGACTAAAAACATATATATTCTATATGATATCATATAGTATGAAAACCTTAAGTCTTTTTCTAGTGCTGCCAGAATTTTGCCTCCCTGAAAACTTTTGCACTATGATTGACAAAATGTAAATACATTGTATAAGAAACATCAATAATTATATAGTTTTAACTATGTGCTAAATCACAAATTAGGCTAATTTCATAGTGGATTTTAATGAGAAAGTAGTGCTTTTATATGTGTACTATTTGGAGAATATGGTGTGCTGATTTTAAGTTGTAGTTCAGGGTTTAATAACAAACCTCCCAGTTAAAATATGAGTAATCACAGAAAATTGCAAAAGCCAACAGCAGTCTTTAACCCTGATGAAAAGAAAAAGAACATGGCACAGATCAAATGAACTAATATTGAGAACAGATGAATCAATATTGTGACCTGCACTGTTAATAGATAAAAAGACCTTCCAGTGCAATCTGGTCAATATGTTACTATCACATACTCTTCAAGCCACATATTAGGCACCAAAACGGACTGTCACAGCTTAACTCCATCTGGCACCCCACACAGGCACTCGCTCATTTCCTCCCAGTGGGACGAGGGAGAGAATCAGAAGAGTGAGAAGACTCGTGGGTTGAGACAAGGACAGTTTGATGAGGAAAGATGCACATACGAGCAAAGCAAAACTCAGAATTCATTCACCACTTCCCACGGGCAGACAAGTGTTCAGACATCTCCAGGAAAGCTGGGCTCCATGATGTATGGCATTCACTTGGGAGAGAAAAACACCATCACTTCAAACACCCACCCCCCTTCCTTCTTCTCTCAACTCCCTTCCCAGTCACTTGTGTACTTCCAGCCTCCTCAGGATGCTGTGAGGGGCAGAAAAGGCCTTGACCCTGTGTAAGCCCTGCTCTGCAATAATGGAAGATCTCCATGTTATAAATACTGCTTTCAGCACAAACTGAAAACACAGTCTCATACTTGCCTATGAAGAAATTTAACTATCTCAGTGAAAACCAGCATATGTGGTTTGTAAATTTGTTTCAGCTATTATATTCAACAAAATATTCAGGATTATTAAAGAAACTCCTGGAAAATATCTGTATTAAGCTAAGAAACTGTTAACATAAGTCTTGTTTTTTCTTCATAATCTTTCATGCTTAAAAAACTATCACTTTTTTCCTTGGCCATTGGTTTATATCTTTTCATTTAATTGTACTTAGATACAAATTTATAACTATTTGGCTGTTTTTTTAAAAAAATGCTGATGAAGGTTGTATCACATCAGACACTCTTACAGTGAAAGAATTTTCATGAGTTCATTCTGAATTTTACTTCAGCATCATAAATAGGAAAGGACTGACTAAATGATAGCTGCCTAATACTTTTGTTAGCTGAAGTCACACAGAATGAAATCCAGAGTTGTATCAACCAGTACACCTATTTGAATTGGCCAGTTGTGTAGATAACATATTTATTGGCAATATTACTAACCACAGACAAAGGAGCAGTTCTACAGGTCTGCTTGCAGAGTGGGTATGTGTCTCTTTACACTGTCCCAGGGGGATTATCTAATTGCTGATTATGCAGGACGTAAGCCATATTTTTCCATAAATTTGCCTGTGGTATTGTAGGAGATCTGTATTCAGGTAGCAGGAATATAACAAGCAGTTTGGTGGTTGAAGAAGAATCATCTTTAAAAAGCACATTTTTTTGTCAGGAGAATTGCTGAGGACTTGAGTTAGTTAGTCAAGAGTACTTGAGGGACAGCCTGAAAATGAGGCTGAGTCAAAGGCTGAGGTTCAGGGGAAAGACAGCAGCAGCCTGCCAGGAGGAGGTAAGCTGGTTAGCCATTTAACATTTATTTTACAATTTAGTTGCACAATCTAGGCAAGGGCAGAACCAAGCAAAAAAACAGCTGAGAGGGAACTGATTTCTTCACTAGAGAGAATAAAAGAGGGGAATTAGAGAAAGCTGTGTCTGGAATTAGAAGAGATGAAACAATTTTTTAAAAACCCAAAAAACCAAAAACAAACCAAAAAGCCCTTTGCATGTTTACATGATTTCCGCTGTTCAGTCAGTCTGCAAGTGAGCTCTAGTTCTTTAAATGATAACTTGGATTATTCTGCTCTAGTTAAACTTCACTTGTTACTTTTATTTTTTGTCTTTGCTTTTCATAATTTCTAACTAAATAGGACAAATGGGATAACATTTGGCATGGATAAAATAAGGTCTTGGTCTGAAAAATATGACAGATTTTATGCAGTAAGCAGCAGTATATTGATGACAAAATCCTTCTGCTTTCAGGGATATGCCCTTTTCAATAAATGTGCCAGTAAATGCTGGGTAAATGAACCTAGGATAATAACATTTGTTTTAATTCTCCTATCTTGATAAGCTGTATTCATTTAAATGTTTCAGTGGGAAATCCTTTAGCAGGTGCTGCAAGTTACTTCACTGCTTGCTGTTCCAAGTGGTAATGCAAAAATTATAACTTTCTTCTCACTATGCTTACATAAGGATATATAAGCTGGATAAAATATGTGATGTTCAGGATCAGTCATTCAGCAGGGAAAGACTAGTTGCTGCCCTAGATCTAACAGTTTCTAGTTGTCGTTGGATTAGTGTCGCACACTTATGGACTTTGGTGCCTCAGAAAGGCTTCAGCTATGAATGGGGCTTTTCCCTAGGTTAAGTCTTTGCAAAAGAGCATGTTGTTAATTTTTGTGGATTCTTTTTTATGTAACACCATGTCCTCAAGCTGCAATTTTTCCTTTACTCAGCTTTCCAGTTTAACAAAATGTAAAAGAGTTACTTCCAAGATCTTGGCACTCTTGAAAAGTGTTGAGTTTCTCCATGAGTTCAAAAGATAAAGAACTTTCCCAGCATGAATAAAAATGTACAGAGATTGCATTGTTCTTGTATTTAGAGAAAAAGAGCATACACACACATTCTGAATGAGAAGTTGCCCTCAAAAATCCACAATGCTTAAAATTTATGCTTGCAGTAATATTGATTCAATATTGACTGGATTGGTTCAATAATGGACATAATTTAAAAGTTTTAAACTGTAGGAAAAACCTTCCACCTGAATTTATAATAATAAAAATACTGTAGAATTAATATTTTTATTATAAAAGAATAAGTTAATAAATTGGTTATTTAAATGGTTATTAAATAGGTTATTTCATGGTTATTTAAATGCTGAATTGAAATTTAGCATTCAGTAAGCTTGAAAAAACCTACCTATTGCCTTGCACATTTCCTGTCCACCTGACACCTCTCAGTGTTACAGCCTGATAAATGTTTTGTTATATATGATATCACACCTGTGTCTTATACTAAACCCTGCACCTGAGAAGCTCTTAAGACTGTAACATTCAGGTCAGTCTTGTTGGAAGCCACTGCTGTGAGGACAGCACTTACAGCAGCAACTATGAGTGGAGGCAAGGGCTGTTGGGAGGCTCTGGTGGGCTTGCAAAGAAGCAATGTGGCAGGAATGGGCCAGTGGGAATGGGTCATGCTGTTTGCAGTGTTGCTTTGGAAGCATGGTGACAAGGTTCTGATCAGCTGGCAGGACCAGGCACGGTGCCATGGAGGCTGCTGGTGCTGCTGCTTGTGGTTGCTGCTCTCAGTTTGGATAGAAACTGCAGGCTCTGCTGCCAGTTCTCCTGGGCTTTACCTATGTGCAAGCTGCTGCTGGGAACCATAGACTGAAACACTGGAGCTGAGGGATGGTGGATAGACACAGCCACTGTGACTGCAGTTAGTGAGGAGAGGCACACAGAGGCTTGCCATTGCTGCTCAGGATTGTGCAGGACCACATGGAGACAGTACAGTGATGGTCGTAGGGTGCCACAAGACACAAACCTTAATGCTGACTGATGATAATTGCTCTGACACAGAGAAGACTGGCCACTGCTTGGATTTCATGCTGCAAATATGTCCTGGGGCCTCTTCTGACCTTTTGTTCTGACCAAGGCACTGAGCTGCTGGATGAAACAGCAGTGAGGAGAGCTGAGAGACAGCACAGCATCAGGGAGATCCTTTGAAGATCTTGAAGCATTATTTTCAGGAAAACCTGATCTATACTAAGGAAGAAGACAGTAGCAGCAGCTGGTAATCAGGTTCAAACAGGTGAAGGAGAAAGACTTCAGACAAAATAGACTGTGACTTCTGGCAGGAACCTGCTCCTGCTCCATCTGCAAATCTGAGACTTGAACATATATCTAATGCTATGGGGCGTTGGTTAAGGCTGAACCAGACCCACTGAGGGCTCTTTCAGAGCAAGCTGAGCCCAAACAGATTTAAAAAGACGTGGTAGTTTTAAGAGACCCCTTCCTGAGGCAATGAAAGCAGCTATCTGTCAACATGACCTGATTATTTAGGCTATTTCTTGCCTACCATTAGCACAGATCTGAGATGTTCAAAAGTCAAGGCTCACCTAACCTTTGGACTAACACCCCTGCTTCTTTTTCCAGAGTGATATAAGGGTAACCCAAAGGGCATCAAGGGTTCTTCAGTGCCCAAGGGATGCAGTGAAAGGTAAGGCAGACAGGTGATGATTGCCT
Organism: Anthoscopus minutus; assembly: GCA_013399455.1. Classification (NCBI taxonomy): domain Eukaryota; kingdom Metazoa; phylum Chordata; class Aves; order Passeriformes; family Paridae; genus Anthoscopus; species Anthoscopus minutus. The sequence goes on from VWYI01040964.1 coordinate 14,955, forward strand.
TTCCAGTAAGAGGGTAAAGGCTCCAGCAGAAAGTCACTCCTTCAGTGAGGAAACACAGACCTGATGTTGGGAGCAATGCTTTGGCTTCTATGATCACATTGCTATGTGACCAATGAGCACTACTGTGCAGGGATGGGACATCCGGCAGTGAGATAGGAGTGTCTTTGCCAACAACTTGCAAATGTAGTGACAAATACTTTAATCTATGTATGTTGGGTAGCATTTTCCTAAATTGCAGTGAGGGCACAAGGGGCAAAATAAATGTATCTCAGCAGCAGCATCGCAGGAGTTCTTCTACATGGAGAGACATGGGATATGACTTGGGGGCCAGGTCAAATACCTGTATAAAAAGGGATGTAGTATAGATAAGAAGTCTAAACAAAGTTGCAGAGCTATAATGTCACTGGGATTATGAAGACAAGATATCTCTCTATAGTGGAGTGTTGCTGTGGATGGGTAAAGGTTGGAAAGCAAGGACGAGATTGTGTTTCACATCAAGGAATGGTTCAAATGTACAAAGCTGCTTTGAAGCCAGAGAGAAAGCAGTAGAGAACTAGTGAGTAGGAGGTAAGGACCAGAAGACAGACTAGCATAGGTGATCTCTGCTAAAACCACCGGATCAAGAGGAAATGGATGAGGCCTGCTTTAGATGGCAGGAGAAAAGCTTGCTGCCACAGGCCCTGGAACTTGTGGTAGGCTTAAGTCTTCTTAATGTCTTCTGTAAGGGGACTAGAGCTGGTGCAAGGAATCTGTGAGAATTCCAGAATATGTTGAAGGCAATTTTTGACATAGGTGATCAATCTACTGATTAGAGAAGGTGCTCTAGTGGAGTGGACCTGCTGCTCACAGAATCTGAAAAAGCACTGAATAAAGTCAAGGGCAGGCTTGGCTACCACAACCATGGGACTAGAGTTTAAGGTCCTGAGAGATATAAGCAAAGAAACACAGTAGAATTACTGGACTTCAGATGAACAGATATTCAGGAACCTTTTTGGCACAGTCCCTGTGGGAATACACAAGACAGAGAGTGCTTTAGACCTTATTAGCATAAAAGATTTGATAAGCGAGATGCCTTGGCATATGCAAATGGAACCCTGAGATTAAACCCAGATTGCAGTTTTCCGGGAAAAGGAAATCCCATTTGGCTCTGCAAGACAAGGAATGTTATGATATGCATAAGTTTGTGTATTTGATGATCAACCCAATCTTTGTAGTAAACATTGTTAGTCTCCTGAAACAGTATATAAGTCCTTTTAAGTTCCCAATAAAATCGGATTCTGATGACCAGTCAGTCTCCCCGTCTCTCTTCATCGTCGATAAGTCCAAAGACCATTTGTACTGAAAAGAAAGAGGCTAGGAGACCTGTTTGGATTTTCAAAATTGACCCTTGAGCTTTGAAGACGTTCTCCTTGAAAAATCAATCAGATAATTTTTTAAAGATGGAAATAAGAGCACGAACCTTTTTTCTAATCTATTATAACTACTAAATCTTTTTCATGGATTCATTATAAAGAACAAAACTTATTTTATCACAATTTAAAGCCTTTTGCTAATGCTACTAGGGAAATTTATTCTTTATTTTGATTGTTGTACACTTCCTGTAGTATGTCTGTCCTGCTTCATACTTAAATTTCTTGAGTACACACCAAACCGTCTTTGAATATGTAAATTCAGCAGTACAAATGGAAGTCTGAATGAAGATAATACGCTAACTACCAGAATAACATTTTATTATACAAGTAAAACAGGGCAAACAGCACAGATCTATGCTAAGCTTAATGATTGCCTGACTTTTACAATCAATAAAAAAATTTGATTTGCTTTAAGCTATTTATGAGCTGATTTTTATGTTAACAAGCTCTCCTTACTTACTTTTGGCAATTTTTTGCACATTTGTTTGTTTGTTTGTTTGTTTAATGCTGCTGATATTGAGATAGTGTTGGCTTCTTGGATTCTAACAAGCTTTAGTGTAAGAAAGGTGTATTCTTACAAAGAATAACAATTCCAGTTTTAATACTGACCCCCAAATTATTCCAATTATTTTAAAGATAATAACATTTATTTCTGTAACCTAATCCTACAGTTTACATATCTGAAGAAGCTAGAGAAGACATTCAGTGTCCTGAAAGATATTACTACAGAATTGAACAGGATGTTTTTACATCTGTTTGGGAAATGGATCTACATAAAAGACTTTAATATATCTCTATAGCTAAAGAACACAAATCCCAAGTAATCATCATCTTTTTCATTTTCCCTTTCATAAATTGACTGTTAGTATACCCAAAGATATATAAAACCTAGCACTCCTATTATAATTTTTTCCCACTTCTTCTCTTTTACAACCTGAGAAAGCAGACATAATGTTCCAGACAGAACTCAGCACCAGACAGCTGATATTTTCTTTGCTTCACACATTGGTAGGCAAGCTACCTTCTTATTACCCAGTTAGAAGTTTGAATATGTGCTCACAATAAGGAGTAGGATATTACCTTTCTTCTTGCAAAGTCTTATACCCAGCAAGTATCAACTGATTACCTTCCACCACTTTCATCAGTAAATTGGAGAGAATTATGTCTTTCAAAATAAGCCAGTTCTAAGGCTGAGGTTCTTCGTTATTTAAAAATTCCTTGAAGCTCTGGAAGTCTTTGCTAACCCAGATCTGACACATAGTCTCTTACCCAGTGTGAAATACAGCCTAAAATCTGTTCCATATATGCTGATGCATGTATTGCGAGCAAAATTACAGTAAATTGTCTCTTTATTAAAGATGAAATTATGCAAATCCATTACACAGATAAAGAAGAAAAACATGTCTGTGAAAATTTGTAATCCCCAAAACAGTGCCAGGTTTTCTAAGGTGCACAAGCTTATAAGAACATTTGATCTAGCACATGAATGAAAAAAAAGAATTTAAAAAAAAAGAAAGAAAAACCAAACAACAAAACAAAAATACTCCCTCAAACTGTGTCATATCCATGATCATTATTTTAAAACATTAATGAGAATTCTGAGTTTACTGAAATGTTTCATGACAAAAACATCTCCTGGAAGTCTTCCTTCCACTCTCTTGAATTCACCTTGGCTGGGTGTCAGATCCCCTCCAACGCTGCTTTGTCACTTCCCTCTTCATCTGGGCAGGGGAGAGAAAATACAATGATGAGCTCATGGGTTGAGGTAAGGGCAGGGGGAGATAATTTTGCAATTTTCATCAAGGGCAAAATAAATTTAACTTGGCAAAATTAGTTTATTATCAACCAAATCAGAGTAGGATAATAAGAATTAAAAATGAAATCTTAAAACGTCATCTCCCCTCCCCTCTCTTATTCCCAGGCTTAATTTCATTCATGAATTCACTACCTCCATCCCTTCTAGTGGTGCATTCATCACACATTGTCTCTGCTACTACTTTCTTTGCACATTCTCCTCCTTCTCCATGGTGGGGTCCCTCCCATGAAAGACAGTCCTCCACAAACTTCTCCAGCATGGGTTCTTTCTACAGGCTTGAGTTGTTTGTGCGCTGTTCCAGCATGGTTCCCTTCTCTTATAAATGCGATAGCCAAATTGGAATTATGAAATAATTTATTTATAATAATAATAATAATAATATGCGGAAAGCCGCCACCAAAAGAAATAGTGCCGAGCCAGGGATCAGCACAGTGAACAGAGCATATGTCTCTCTTTCTCTCGCCTTCCATGCTCTCCTCTGTTCACAAACACCGGTTTTCCAAAGTGTCTTTTTATACAGTTTTTTTGCCCTGAGGCTGTGTCGAAGTTATCTCACTGCTTTTGACTTGGAAACACAGTCCNTTGGTTTCTGAGTTGGAATTCCTGAAAGTCTTATTGTCGTACAAGCTATTTTCCAAATTCCCATGGGTTATAGTTTTTGGATACAAGAAATATTACTATACCCAACACCATGAAACACCCCAACTTTAGTTTATTTGCACGAATTACCCATGCATATATTACACCTTCCATGAGGTGCAGTCCTTCAAGGACAGACTGCTCCAAATTCGGTCCCACATGAGGTCATGGGTCCTAACTGTTGCAGTGGGTATTTATTTTGCTTGTTAAGTTAAAAGTTTCTGTGTCGTCCTCCCTTCCCTGCCTGCCCCGCTTTTCCCCTCAAGGCGGGAACAGCAGAGTGGGGCCGGGCCTGCCGTTCCCATTGCGCTGAATCGGAACTGCCCCTTTCACATCCCCCCATGGCTCCACCATTCCCCATCCCTGGTTTCTAGCAGGTTGTGGGTACCCCATCCCTGAGGTGTCAGTCCATAATTAAGCCTTTCCCCTTTCCCTGCCTGTCTCCCCAATTCTAACCCTTTGTTCTTCTCAAATTCTCATTCTTCCATCTCTCCACCCCCATCTCTCCATCCCCTTTGGGAAATCCCCTAATCCCCGATATTTCATTAGAAGATCCCTGTGTCTGGTACCCCATGTCCCAACCTGCCTGTACCCCATTTGTGGAAAGTTTATAATCCTACCTGCTACTTCCTGATTGGTTCTCCGACTGCCTTTCCCCTCCTGGGTGTTAACCCTTTATAAAATGAAGTTTGGCATGGTTTAGGGCTTTTTCTCGAACTTTTCCCCCCTTCAGAATAAACGTGTGGACTGCAAACAGAAAAAGCCTCCTCCTGCTTCTTCACTCGATCTCGGACTCGTGCATACAGTAGGGCTAGGAGCTCTAAAGTCAGGACAGGACCCAGCCCTCTCCTGCTGTGGTGCTGGAGAGAGATACGCTGACCTAGCCTGCTTTTACTCCAGCACGACACCACTAACAGCAAACGTGTTCCAGCAAGGAAACCTCTCTCCATGGGGGCAGGCTTCCCATGGGATTACAGCTTCCTTTTGACATCCATTGCACCACCATTGACCCTCGTGGACTGCAGAGGAACATCTGGCTCATCATGGTCTTCACAAAGAGGAATCTTCTCCAGCCCCTGGAGCACATCCTCCCTCTCCTTCTACACTTACCTTGCTGTCTGCAGAGTTGATTTTCTTAGATATTCTCACTGCTCTCTCTGGATGCCATTGTGCAGATTTTTTATCCATTCTTAAGTTATCCCAGAGGTGTTCCACTGATGGGCTTGACTTTGGCAGTGGCATGTCCTTCTTGCAGCCAACTGTAATTGGCTCTGTCATGCATAGACAAAGCTTCTAGAAGCTTCAGAGTGTATACATCTATCTATCTATCTATCTATCTATCTATCTATCTATCTATCTCTTTTTTCAACTATATATCTACCATGACAATCTATCTCTAATCACTACTTCCTAAGTTATTTTGCAAAACTCTGGACCAGCAAAAGTTAGGAAAAGGTGTTAGGATGGGGTAATACCTTATTTAAATCAGAAAATATAATTGGAAAAATCAGACTGACTCTGTGGCTCTTCCACTGGTCAGTCTCGCACACCCCAGACGGTTGTGACCTTCAGGGACACCTTTCCCTGGGCGGAGGCAAGGCCCCTGGAGAGAGGTCCCCACAACGGCAGGATGTGGAGGGAGGCAGGTGAGAGTCAGGCTCTCTGTAGAGCTGCCTTGGAGGCGCAGGGAAAGGGAGGACATCCAGAGCCAGCGGGTTCGGTGTAAACTGTAACAAATTTATTGTTGTGTTCAGTACACTGAGGGAAGCTAAGCTCGAGAACCTTGAACAGGTGTCTGACACTTTCTTATAAACTTGGGGGGGTTGGTCTCTGAGGCACCAATGAATACAATTCCTACCATAGGAATAAGGTGGGTTCAAGGGATTGACATATGGGAAGGCCAAGGGGTACACAGCAATTAGGGGATTTCCAGGAAAGGGGGAGTGGGTTAGGAGTGGTTTGGGTGATTGATAGGGAATTCTCTGGAACAAAGGGAGGTACCAGAGAAGGGAGAGACATAAAATGAGGTGGGGTCAAGAACATGGACAGGACAAGAGCTAGATACAAGGAACTTTCCAGAAAAAGAGGCTATAAAATACAAATATGGGATGAACCATTTAAACATGGGGGTGTCTCGGGTAAAACTGCCATAACTTAGAAATATTGAAAGAACCTTCCAACCACTGCAACATCAGACAACTTTTCAGGAATCTTAATTTTATCTCAGGTTAAAATAGATTAATATTTTGAGGCTAGGTACCTTTAGGTACCTGTGTATTCTTTAGGTTATCATCTCTGAAACAAAATATACTTGATATATCTATGACTGTAAAAAAAAGGACTAGAGGAGAATGCAAGAGACAGAATGATTTGGAGACTCGATAAATAGTTATCTCTTTGGGAGAAGAGAGAAGTAGTTCATAAATTGTGGAATACAAAGAGATTAATGAATTGGGGACATGTTGAGGAAAATGACAATGTGTTACAAAATCATTCTTTTTACTGAAGTTGTGAGGATTGGTAACCAGAAGAGCTATGAAATTTTATTTCAAAGCTTATTTTTGTAAAGGATTTTGGGTTTGAGAAACAGGATCAAGAGATTGGAGACTGAGCTATCTTCTGAGAAACTTCCTGTTCAGGAAGTTGAGGTTTTTTATTCTTCACTGATAACCTGTCCAGGTACGTTCATGTAGAGAGGGATATCTTAGTTTTACCTATATAGTTACTCTTAGATGACTGTTCACAATATAAGGCATATTGGATTCCCAGAAGTACAAGTATAGAAATGTGGCTGTTCTGCTTTAGATGGTCAGTTGTCATCACAGTGCTAAATGTATGTATCCCATAAAGGAATGTCCTTGGTTTTTTCAGCATACTTAAGACTGGAAGGGTTGGATTCTGATTGCAAATGGGTCCTGGATACTCCTTGGAAGCAGTGATGCAAGTTATGTAGAGAGGGATTCATGTGGCCCAACCATAATTTTATACAAACATATTTCAATTAAATACAATATACAACTTCTTATACAGTTACATAATTTCAATATACATGGAATAACAGCAACCAATCCAAGTAAATATGTATGAAAAATAGAAAAGGGCTCATTTTGGTCAAGTATGAGACTACCTTTAGTGTCACTGATGTAGTTTTCAGTCTTCTGAGAAGTTATCAAAATCAAGTGAATGACAAGGCTATTCCTGGAATGAAAGCCTAGGGTATTTCTAATGATAGATATAAATATGCAGTGTAATTGATTTCGGGAATCAGGACTTGACAACCTCTTTTCTAGAGATATGTGTTTTATTGCCAGCTGGGACACATAGGGGCATATCTCCTCCAAACCATGCATACCTGGTCAAGACAGATTCTAGGTGTAAATACACATTGATCCCACAAGCCCACGCTTCCCTGCCCACCCATCTCAGCCTTCTCTTGCTTTGTATTATAATTAGCTGCCACACCTGCTGGTGATCATGGGCTAGGGTCTCTGGGATGAAGACCATATCTCTTCCTCTGTTTCTGGACAGGCGCAGTGGAGGTTTGGCTCTCCCTCAGGCCAACTTGTCTTGCTCGACACCACCCATCTGGTCCTGGCTGGTTTCTGGAGCCACAGGTTCATGCTTTGTCAGATTTTCACAATACCTAGGTCTTGCTTCACTGAGTTTTTGTAATATATCTAATCTTAATGGTTTTTCCTGGTGACTAAGTTCCTATGCAGTTTGTTACATACTGTTTCTACTATGGTTATTTTCCCTTCCACCTGCTTCAGCATATTTTAGGTTTCTGAAATTCTGAATTTTCAAAACCGTATATGTTCCTCATCTCAGTGGGATAAAGAAAACAATTTCAACAGTGATTCAGCCATTGATTATCATTATCAATAGATGATACATTTCAAAATCTTTTACAAAACGCAATATATAATTCACCATTTTTTCTAAAGCAATATCTGCAAGAGAAATAGTAGAAAACCCCCCAATCAAAGCAACAAACAACACCAACTTAAAAAAAACTCACTTAAACTAATAAACCTCCTCAGACTGTATTTTGTTTAAACAGATCTTTTCTGCTAGAATATATATAAAAGAGTTATCTATCAGAAACAAAAATTAATTTTTATTATAAAACACACATGCAAGGTAAAAAAATGAAAAAAACTAAATTTTCTTTATAAACATTCAAAAATTTGTCATTTTCTGACCAAATGGAAAAGTTTTTAAATGGATAGATTCAATAATACTGTCTTTTAAAATATTACAGACATTTTACATGAGAAGTTTTGTTACCATTTGCTGAAAACTAAGTTTAGACTTCAGAGAGTTTTCATGTATCTCAAATAGATTTATTATAAAAATTAAATATGTAAATACTATATGAGAAGAAAGTCAAAGAAATACATAGGTGAGTGCATGCATGTGTGAAATAAACTCTGAAAACATTTTCTGAACACAGCTATAAAATTCTGCTTTGTGACAGGGACCTGGAATTTGGGACATTTCTCAAAAATACCCTCATATTTCTGTGAGGAGCATGTGACTTCCCATCCCTGTGAAAGTCCCTATGAATTCAATCAGCATATAAACCCTTCATGCTTAGCAGATACTTTTTAGAACTAAAACCACTAAACCACATAGGACTTATTTTACAATAACTGAACCCACATCAGCCCGAAGCTGAACAGACAGACTTGAAGTTTCCTGTACCTATTGGTCTTGGTCTGTGGAGATTGAAATAAAATGTAGAAATAGTCTTTGCCTGTAATCAGGAAGCAATGCAGAAAGATAAGCCTTAATAGGACACAGAAGGAATGATACAGATATCTGAAGAGGTATCTGTTATGAAGTGGTGCTTTTCAGATGCACTTGATGTTCAGCTATCATTTCAGAAGGGCATGTCTCCTGTAGGTCCTGCATTGTATCTGCCAGTCTCATGCAGATATCTCAGATACTACCAAATTTCTAAAAGAGTATGTTTAGACACCTTAAACTCTGCCAGAATCTGATAAAAATAGAAAACAGGAGAATGAGGAAGAAATTCTGGAAATGAGACAAAAGGCACACAAAATTTTTGAAACTGTAACCAGTTATTTCATAGTGCACTAAGAATAGTCAAGGATTAGGAGTGAAGTGAAATGAAGTGAAAGATACTGGGGGATTAGAGAAGCAAATTGGGAAACTGCAAAGACAGAAGGCTGCTGGTACAGAATTTAAGAAAATACAAATGAACAAACAGCCCAAACAAACGGCAACAACAAACAAAACCAAAACAAACCAAAAAACCCTAACCAAACCAAAACCAAAATCAAAAGCCAAAGAAAAACCCCAAACAAAAAAACAAAACCCAAACAAACAAAACAAAAAAAACCCTCTGGAAATAAGAGTTTCCAGACTGTGATTAGAAGCCTACAGGAGAAAAAAACAAGGAAAAAAAGAGAGCCAACATGATAAGCAGTATGCAGGACAGAGGGAAGCGAAGGTGCCTGAGGTTAGTAATATGGGTAAGGTAAAAGTAATCAAAGATCTGAGCTGTAAGGCAAATTTGGTAATTAGGGAGCAATATGTAGGGGGGTTTTGCAGTGGAATTTGAAAATAAGGGGGAAGAGGCTAACAATGCAAATTAAGTGTTGTGGGAAGTGAGTTGGATAGAGGTTTTTGTCCTAGAGAAACATGTCTTAAATATATTCCTCATCAAAGTATACTGATGAAACTGACATCTTTCTTACCTGGAATAAGCATAAGTATTACATTTTGAATTTTAACTTCGTTAAACTGAATGGGAATCAGCATTGGGGAAAAAATACTTTACGCATGCTAAGGAGAAAATAGTCTTCACGTGATTAAGGCCCAATTCAGTCAAAATTCTTTCTTTTTCTACAAGTTAACTATGAGTTGTTTTGATTGTAGTGTTAAACTCTATTTTCTATACAAAGGGAGACTTCCATACATTCGTTGTGCTCAAAAATGGCAGGCATACTAAAATTACACTGTGAGCACAAAAAAGTGTTGTGCACAATCTGAATTTCAAAATTACTTGAAACAAAAACTTACTTGCAGAATGTTTTGGACAATTTTAGACATGGTAGTCATTGCTATTTCTGCACTCATTAATTTCCAGTTTTGAATTCAAAATAATCTAAAGATCTATTGTGTTTTAAAATTTTTATATTCTTTTCAGTCTGAAAAATATTTCAGAACTTTTTCACTGCATCTAAAGCATAATAATAAACAAGAGAATCTGAAAATCTTGCTTAATAAAATTCCAAACTTTGGTAATTTCCTGCCATAAATTTTGTTTGTTATTTTTAACTTACTGAGAAACACAGGTGCTTTTAAAGTGGATATTTCTAAAATCTATCTGTTAAAATAGAACATTCCTTACCTGATAAAATAAGAGTGCATAATTTGTATGGATGCAGTCACATTAGAAATTCTTTTTATATTTTCAAACTGCTTTCCTATGCCTATCGTAAAATTAAGGGAGATAAATGCATGTCCTGAGATCTGAATAGAGATAAAGAATTAGAATTCATCAGAAATAAGATTCTCATCTCTTTGCAAAGATTTTTAATTATTCAGTTTTAATTATTCAGATTCCTTTTATATAGGTTACATTTTTGAGGATAGTTCTAGTCTCCAGGATTTTACTCTATAATTTAAAATTAATAGTGTTTTGGTGATGTAATTTACACCACACATTTTATATAAATAAATTAGATGTTATAAAAAAATTTGTCTACTCAGAGTGTAGTGAGGCAGGGGAGTATTTTTTCCAGGTACGTTGTAGAAGTTCTATCTGTCTCATCCCTGGAATTCTTCAAGGCCAGGTTGGATGAACAACCAGGTCTAGTGAGGTTGATAGCAACTAGAAGACCTTAAGGTCCATTCTACCCAAAACTTTCTATGATTCTGTAAATTCAGCTCGGGTCAGCAGCAGAAGAGGTACAATATAAGTTTCTTCCTTCCATATTTAAATATATATGCATGGAACTAATCTACTAAGTTTTGGAGTTTAAAAGTACCACCTTATCAAACAGTAGAAAAGTAAGTACATACTATTTAGTCCAGCTTTCCCCAAACATTATTAATAACATTTAAAGCCAAATGCTCATTTTGAACAAACTCTCTGATTTATATTTAGTTGGCTTTCTGGAGATTTTAATCATTCTCCTCAAATAAAGCCTCCTGGATTTTACATATGATATGCTGAATAATGACTGTAAAATTGAGTTTTTAAGAAGTATATAATGGCTTTTTATGCAGATATAAAATAGAAGCCCAGCATAAATGTTATCAGTAATAACACTGATTTATTTTAACATTCCAAATATTAAATATTTGAGAGTATTTTCAAAATAAGGTGTTTGAAATAAAATTTCAGTGAAGTTCAAAAATGTTTCTGGAATATCTACTTTTTAAGAAACTTTCATTAAAATGAAATTACTACCTAAAACTATGCTGTAAGTCAATACTAAGGTCATCTTGGAATGATGTCTAAGTTATCATTAATTTTTATTTTCATTATTTTAATTTTTGCATAGACCTTATGTTTGAAAATTCTTCGTTTATTGCATTTTTGAAAAGCCTATTCTGAATAATCCTATTTTAAATACAGTTAATATTATTAATCTATAGCTGCCTGTATGTAACCAGTTAGATTTTAAAAAACGGCTACTTCATGTATTATTTAAGAACCTATCAACAGTTCACCATCAACAAGTAAATTTACACTATCTGAAGTGTTTAATGTAAAGAAATTTCAGAAATTCCAAATTTCTTAACCATGTCTAGAGTTAGATGCTGTATACACAGTCATATTATTTCCTCCTATAACTGGCACATGAAAGTTTGAATAACACTACATCAATCCCATTCCTCATTTCTAAGGTGTGTTGTGTGGTATCAGTATGAGGGAAAAATTGAGGAAGAGTCAATATTGTATAATACACTATATATCTCAGAGATGTTGAAAGATAAACCTCATGTTTATCATCATGATAATCTAATATGGATATCAAGGCACAATCAGTCTTCAAAGAAAAAAGATATTTAATTATAAAACTTCAGGCAAATCAGACCTGCCGTCTTTTTGTGCTTGAGCCAGTAAATCCAATTTTATAGGCAATAACTCTGGGAAGAATATATGCTATGTAGTACATATCTTGCAAATCTGCAAGATCTACAAAAGTTAAACATAATTTGAAATTATCAATAAACTTTCCTGTAAAAAGTATCTGGCTCAACAGCTACTGTGCTACTCTTTTTGATTTCTGAATTATGGAGGGATCACCATGGTTCTAGATGGTATTTTAATACAACTTACGTACCACTTTTGCTGTAAATTCTCATTCATTTTCTGTATGTTTATTTATCAATGAATTCATATTTTTAAGCTGGAACCTAAATGACATTCTGAAGAGCGGGGATCATAGGTAAATGAAAGTAACAGTAAAGATGAAGAATTTTCTTAATGGAGTGGCTGTCAAGTTATTTCTAATAAAAATAAATAAATTAAGTAGAATATTCCCATATAACCGAAATCAAATGTGCACAATAGAAGACTGATCCACAGTGTTAATTATCTCATTATTTCAGGGCCTAACAGCTAAACATAATGAGGTGAAACCAAGTATGTAAAAAATTTCAGTTGCTGTTATTTAAAAAATTGCTTCTGTTAAGGTTGAACTAATTCCAGGGTGATTTCCTAAGATAGGTGACCTTCACAGCTCTTCCACAGGTAATAGTAATAAAACAGTAGAGACACAAATCTAGTCTCTTAAACCTAGAGGTTTAAGAGAGGCTAAGAGGCTAAGATTCTCATCTCTTCTCTTTGAAACAGAACTTGCTAGCAAAAGAAGCCAAAGTGCCTGTAAGTCTTATTAAAATAAATTGCATTAACCGTGCATAGGTATTGATTATAAATAATTCTTTCTTAGCCAGAAGAAACAGTCCTTCCAGATGTTTATCTGTGCAGCAAAATCTCTGCTGAGTAATAAACCAGATAATGAAATTTTCAATATGTGAAAACATGTCGCCAGGTAAATATTCTGGCTGATTGTATGGTTTCTTATAAATTGAATTAACATTCTAAGATCTCAGTTTTATTTGTTTCCATTAAACACAATTTGCATCAGAGTTTATTAGCTATTGTTAAATAGTTACTGAAGCTTAATCCAAAATGATATAACCATATTATCAGAGGATAAAATAATGATACTCAGTATAAGTAGGTGTGACACTTTAAAGAACAGATAAGAGCAATTGGTTGTTAAAAACTTATAAAATGTTGTCTAGGATAATAGTGTACCATCTCTGCAAGTAGTGTGGCAATCATTTTTTACCAGGGTATCTACATAAACCAGCAAAAAACACCATATAAGTATGAAGAAAAATTATTGTAGTGTGGATAAAAAATTCAATGATATCTGATATCTATAGTTTACAGATGCAGAAATGGTTAATAATGTGTGATTCAGGAAAAATATTTTTCTGAAAAAATATGGAGTTTTTAACAGTGCAGAATGTGTGGCATATCATAAATATTTAAATTCAGCAAATTATTCTTATGACAAAAAGAATGGATGAAAAGCAAAGATGACAACAAAATTAAGCTTCTGGAGTGAATATTGACAGGTAAAAATTATGCATGTAGCAGTAACACATAAAAATATGAAATTACAAGAAATCTGAATAGTTTTATATTAAAAGAATTATAGCCCAACATTCATATGCTGTTTAAATGTCTACATTGTGTAAATGTTAAAGTCTTCCATCCAGACCAATTGAGTAGAAGCTGAAAAGCGCACCATGAAAAGCGTTTCACTGTCTGGTGAAATACCAAAGCTAAGCACAACATAGAAGCCATAAACATTTTACTTTTCTCCCTTACCCTCACCTTTTCCCATATGAGTCAGTGAATAGCCCAGTTTTCATCTGTAGTAACAGTACTTAGGAAGGAAGTGACACTAATATTGCTAAATTTACCTAAATGATTTATTGGGATGTGAAGATGTGTAAGCAAGTCCAGACAGCACTTCTGCAACCTAGCAAAGGAGGACAGTCAAGGAAATCCAGAGTGCCCTGAGTCTGACTGCTATAAGTGACTCATCCAAAGACATTGCTGTGCCCTCCTTCCTGCCAGCCTGTCTTCCCACCGTGACTGTGTAAGGCGCTGCACAGCTGGACATTAACTTTAGCCCAGTGTCAGGATATTACTGGATTTCTTAGGGATTTTTTCCTAGATAATTGTACTACTGAAATTACTTGATTAATTATACGGCTGGCTTGTATTTATTACTATATTGTTATTTAGAGATTTTTCTTTTTTCCCTAAAACTTAGTCTGATGTCTGCTACCATATCCAAACCTATAGCTTGGCAAGGTTATGTTAAGCACGTACTTCTTCTCAGGATCTCCTAGGGAAAACACAGGAATTCTAATCACTTGAATTTAATTTTCTAATGATTAATCATTAAACGAATGGTGCCACTGTTACAGTAAGTTATGCTTCCAGCTTTCCTTCTGAAGTCCACAGAAAAGTCATCAACATAAATATTTTATTAAGACAGAATAGATAATATAATGTATAAAGCTTAATTTGAATATAGCTATAGGTGAAGTCATCCATCTAGAAACAAGACACATAAACCAGACCTACACTGTAAGTTACATAAATGTAACTTTGCAAAGGTAAGGGTGAAGGTGTTCATAAATTGAACACGGCTTCTCAGTAGACATGGTCTAGTCAAGATAGTTCAGGTTGTTCATATTGATGGCAAGAAAATGCAGCCTTGGAACAATCTTAAAAAAGAAGTTGATGCAATTTACACACTTGATATGTAAATATGGAGGCACTGTTACCAGTTTAAGTGTTCAGACTTCAAAAAGATGCTTTAATATTCAAAAGAATATAGAAAAGAGATAGAATTAATTGAAATACAGAGACAAAAAAATTGTGCACTGAAAAATTTAATACGTTCAATATACTGAATTTATCTAAAAAGAAAATATGTAGATCAGAATTTATTGGAAGTATTTCTGCTACTAAAAAAAACCCTATTTAATTTTCAAAAAAGCTGCATAACAATATTTTGTGACAGAGAAAATCAGTTAGAAAAACATTGTGCTTGCATTTTCTCTTAATGACAATGAGAAGGAACACTTGTCCCCTGCTAAGCCTTGTATTCATCCTTCCTTATAGGAATTAATTTTTCTCTCTTTTTTTGAAAAGGTTTTTCACTTAAGCAAAAATCAGACACAATGTGAACATTCTCAATTTTATATCTATGATTTTTTTATACACAAAAAGGTTTATACAATTATTAATGATTTATGCTGTGTTTATTTTCAAACAGAATTTGAAATGGCCATGCAACCAGAACAGCCAGTTCAAAACATAACAGAAGATATTTTTTCCCAAGAATTCAGATTCAGATCAAAGGTCTTAAAAGGATCACAAACAGGCATCTAAACACCAGACAATAAAGGTGATAATTTAAAAAAAACCTCAACACCTTAATCCAATTTTTATTTGGAAGATAGGAAAGAAACAGGGAAAAATTCCTGAATTTTTCTATGGGATGTGATATTCTTAAATATTTTGACATTATCTTATGTGTTTGGTTGAGGTTTTTTATAAAATGCATATGTTAATATCTGGTATAGAACGTACAGTCATGATATAGGATATATGTATTAGAAAACATTTTTCTTATAACTATCAAAAGAAACAATGATATTGATTTCAAATAAAAGCTTTTATTTTTTTCAAATCATTATTTTTTAGTGGAAACCTCCTATGATTTTGAGCACATGTGGCTTTTGTTAGTTTAAATCAAAATTGTTTGCGTTCAGATATTCATTATTTTAAATCATTTATTTTGATGCTCAGGTTCCACAACTATATTAGTAACCATCAACAATTTGATTTATTTATTGGTCAAATAAATGAATTTATTTATTGGTCAGATGAAACTTCTACTTAAAACAGTTGTCTTTAGTTCTACTAAATATAGGGTAGAAGGGCCTTCAGATCAAAGAGTTTGGGAAGATAATTCACATTTGGCCATGTTCAAAGAAGAATATGATTCTAATGATGTCACTTTGCTCAAGCACATGAACTTGAATTCAGTTTGTTACAATTGGACAACTGGAGGTAGAATTTTAGTTAAGAGCACTAATTAAAACAAAAAATGAGTGTAATTTAGTACAGTGGTAGTGAAGCCAGTGTTGTGTACTTACAGAGAATACTATGCAGCAGGAAAAGTGCATAAAATATTACAGATGCCTACTGCCTGTCAACCTCCACAGCAGAGACTTTGTGTAATTATTGTTCAACTGCAGACACAGTGACTGTGAAGTCAACTAGGATATCTTTAAAAATAAGCTAATTTTCTACCCTGCCCTGGGAAATAGTTTTGACTTAAAGGCTGTTTAGTGGTATTATCAAAGACAGATCATTATTATTCAAGTAACCAAACCAGTCTTTCTCTGAAAAAGATTGATCTCTTACCTTTGGACAAATACAGTTTTGTTTCAGAACTGTTGGAATTGCAGAGAAGAAAAACAATCAAATTCAGGTTTAAGATGCTGTCTATACTATCTTAATTTAAGATAATATCTATACTATCTATATCTATAGATATAAACATATCTATATATATATGAACAACAGTAGTTGCAGCTCTGATTTTATTGAATCATGGACTGATAACCAGTTGCTACAGAGATGCAGCACAGTAGCCTGGTAGGGTAAATCTTAATGATTCAAAGAAGACAATGTCTAGCTTAGACTCTCATTCCTCTTGCTGGCATAATGCTGTCATAAAAACGGCCTCTGGCTGCCTCCCAAATAGAAAACTCCTCACAAAAGTTTCCTGCTACAAAATACACGGGGATTCTTTGACATATTTTCAGTTTTAATTTTGATTAGAGATCAAGGATTCACTTCAAGATGTATGCATGTAGAAGGGTTCTGTCAAAAGTAGCTGTTGATTCAAGCACTGCAGGCTTGAAGCTACAACCCACAAAAATCGGAAATAAAACATATGAAGAAAAAAAGCACTGTAAAATCTGTGCTATCAAAATATTCACGTCCTAGATTGCCAAAGACTAAGTACTCCTGTCATCTAACAGCACTCCTGGAGCTCTTGTAAAAACATAATTGTACCAGGATGTAAAGCAGATGAAATATGTATTTTCATCAATTTAACAAAATAGAGAATAAAAATGTAATCCGTTTTACTCATTTTGTTGCCTAGCATTGATCAAAGCCAGTAACTGCTTGCCAAAAAAAAAGAGAACAAGACAGATAATTTTGGTCTTCCTATGTACTTTTATCACATTAATGAATATTTCTGCATATCTTCCTATTTCCAATTTTCATGAAATCACATTAATTCAGATCATACTATGGCCTTACTCCAAATCTAAACTCTAATTGGCCACAAGAACAAGATACCATATTTAAAGGAATTCAGAAATTCAAAGAAAGGCTAGTGGGGGAAATAGGAGTGGTCTGTAACTTCTAGCTATGGTGATCATATTTAATCTATAGAGCAATCTAAGTATGATGGGACTGCAGAATGGAAAATGTGGAAATCCTTTTAAAAGACCACTTCCAAAACCACAAACTAGTAAGACTGATGTATGTGTGAGGCAAGTTAGCAGAAATTGTAAGAAAAATATAAGTACTGGACCCTTGTATAAATATGAAAAATTGAGGAATAGTCAACATGATTTCTATACAGGATAGCCCTAAAGTTCCATATCTGGATCTCCTTCTCAAAGAAGGATCAACTATGAGGTCAGATCAGGGGAATTGAGTCAGTGAGTAGGACACGGTGGGATAATTTGACATAATCTTTGATTTTAAGTAAGCACTTAGCAAGTTCATTTATCAGTTTTATGATAAGGAAAGAGCCATAAGATGAAAGATGTTGCAGAGGATAAGTGCAGAGCGTGATTTGGATAGTACAAGCATAGGATTTGATTATAAAAGGGTGCTTAGAGATATCTGTGTCTCAGCCAATGCTTATATTAAAAGATTGTATGAATCACCTGGTAAGGAAAACAAGGGGTGAGGTGATGCTGATGGTCTCAAATTACTCAGTTTGTTAATATGAGAGCTAACAGTAGATGTACACAGACTTTCAGAGGATCCTTCTTTTTGAGGGCTGGTATCTGCTACACTGAAAATGGAATGTAATGAACAGCTCTCTCCACTTTCTGGACCCTTTCTTATGCCTTTATAAAAGAAATTATGCTGGAAAAGTGACAAAAAAGAGGAAAGTTGGTCTTGATTTCTAGCATCTAGAAAATATAAATCTAGCATTCTAGATTTTACTGAGCATAAGACAAGATAGAGACTAAAAAGGTCTAAATTATTTGGAGGAAAATAGGTATTATGGAAAAAAATTGATAAGGTTCTTACCTTTCAAACATGAATTAATCTCTCCAAAATTGTTACTCAATGAGCTATAATAAAACTCTATGAAATATTTACTTTGCAACTTATTTCATGCCTAATGACCATTATGTTATGAATTAGCCAGAGAAGGTAAGAGGTTCATTACCTGCTGGGTTGTAGGAGAGCACTTTCTGAAGTCTGCTTGTTTGTTACCATTGCTACTAGGTTCTCTAAACTTCGTATTACTTCATAAAACCCCACTCAGAAAAAAGGCATAGAAAATTTGCCTATGTATGTCCCTTTTTGTGATACTTAAACTCTCATCCTGCAAAGGGAGAGACCAATGAATGATTCATGCTCTGATAAAAGAGAATTACATGGTTGATGCATTCGTTCCTTGTGCATTACCCAGCTCATCTGCTTTCCCTCATTCTTTTTGCATGAAAAAAGGTGTTGAGTAAGGAAAAATGAGGCAGCAGTGGCTGTGCTAAGGTAATTTGCAATAGAAGTGGTAACTTCTGCATGGAAAGAACTTTGATTTTTTGATAGTTTGGGTTTTTTTTCCCAGACAAGTTCTCAGCACCCTGTGGTGACTAACAAGTTTTACTGTCAATGACTGCTCTCCCCTGCAGCCTCTCTTCAGCCCTGCCTGTGGGCCCAGGAGCCCATTTCTGCTCAGCCTGAGGACTGAATTCAGTTGTAGGTGTGCCTGTCTCTGACCTGTTTCCAAACTGTTGTTTGGATTTCCTGGATTGACCTAGGACATGGCTTGTTACCTTGCTTCATTTGATATTCACTGGACTCTTGATGGGATCTGTTGCTGTCACCACCCTACTCTCAAGCTCACGATACTTTGGGATAGTGCAGGGACTCTCTCACCTGTGCTGGGGTCACCCTGGCTCCTAGCACACTTTTTAGTAGCAACTCTTGCAGCTGCCTGGCACAAATAATGGTACTTTCCTTTTCCAGTTTCCTGAGGCATTTAACTTGCTGAAAATAACTTCAGGCAAAAAATGAAGCCCTAAAAGGGTAGGTTACATTTCCTCTGCCTGCTAGCCGCTCTTCTAGGATCAAAATGGTCACTGCTTACATTCCTGCTGACAGATACTTCTTTGAAATTTAAGGTTGCAATCAATGGGGGAAAAAAGTATTGCAGTTTCATAACTACTCACGTAACTTCTTATACTGGGTTTAGTATAATTCTTCATCTCTTAAGGGATGCCATTGATGCCCCAAAGAGCTGGAACAGAGGCTAAATGGAGTTAAGAGGAATAAAGGATATTTATTGAGGCCTTCAAAGGCCATACCCAGACAGCACCAGAGCTACAATCGGTGCTCTGCCTGGATAGCTCCAAATTGAAGGCAAAAAGGGAGGGCCCAGTCCCAAGACCACACATTTTATATGTTTCAGTCCATTTGCATGCAGGAGTCTCACTTGCTTGCCCTCCTCCTTCCGCATTGTTTTTACTTTGGTCCTGAAGTTTGGAAAAAATGTCTTTGAGTCCCCAGTTGGAGTAGGATTCTTGTGTCTTCATCACCCTGTGAAAGGATCTTAGTAACTCTGAACAAAAAGCCACACACCAATGCAGAACAGAAAACAAAAAGGCCCAGGGCATCACCATTATATGAGTTCTCACAAGCAGAGGACTATATGCTCTCTATCAATAGAACTCTTATTAGTGCAAGAGGTGTATGCATAAAAAAGAATTTTATTTATGCAAATAAAAATAGTTCTAAGACAGAGAAACAGGCTTATGGTTGAATAAGTCCTGTTAATGGCAATCAAAAGCAATCAGTTAATGCATTGTCTTTTAGCTCTATAATAAAGATACTTACATTTGAGAATCCAGTAGGTGCTAGATGGTTCTAGCAGAGTCTTGCTACTTTAAGGTCCCTGGTCCGACACCAAGATTACTTGTGATATTTATAATCAAGTTGTCTTCCCCTTCTTTCAGTGTAAAAGAAACTGCCCAGTTCCACCTTCTTTGCTTCCAATGTATCATTATCATTTTTACAGCCTTTATTTTAAGAAGTTATAATATCCCTTTCTGCAAGGAGAGAGCAATGTACTTTATTCATTAGAGAGAAGCACTGATATATTTTATAGATGTAAGACAGGAGTTCAATGACAAATTGGTTAATAGTTTAATAAGATTCAATGGCAAGGTACACTTGATTGTTTACTGTCTAGAAGACCAGGTCAGACAATACTGTTAGGGAGGTCTTCCTGTTGAGCTGTGAGGTTCAGAAAGGACACCCTTGAGTTCTAAACTTCTTTGCAAAGTGGACTTTAGGTGCATCTGACTCCAGACCTAGTGCCAATTTGATAAATGATTTATATCTAAAGGATAAAGGATTATGTATGTGCAATCAGTCCTTTATATCACTGTTAAGATTCAGTGTGTTTATTCTATGTTACTTCCTGTGTATCTGACACAATAAGGATTCTCTCAACCTCAAGGAATAACCTAGAGAGACATCCCTACTCAAGAGGAGACACAGGCATGCAGCCTGCTGGGCTGTTCACTGTTTATTGAACAAGATGATTGACTTAAAGGCACATTTGCACACCAGCAATGTGCTTGGATGGTGCTTGCTGAACTAGCACTCAGCTGTTGTGTTGCTTTCTGTCTCCCCAGCATCCTGCTGAAGGAAGCTGCAGCCATCATGATCATTGTGACTTCTCCTTAAGCAGAAAGGGGGCGGGGAAGCGCATCACCACACCTTCTTGTCTTTTGATATAAGAGCAGTCCTTTTTTCACCTAATAATTCTTCTGAGCCCTTGTTTGAATGGTCTTGGTGAAAAAGAACTGCAGTATAATATAATCTGATGAAGTTTATAATAAGGTTATACTTTTGAAAGTGATCAGATTAATATCTCAGCAGGTACAATTCATAAAATCATATTGCATTTTATTTAGAGGTAACTATATGGCATATTCTTTGCATACTGCATTTAATCCTTTATCAGAAATCCATCTCTCTAGGAGCAGCATTGCTAATCTTGAAGATTTACTTTTCATTTTCTTGGGGATCTTGAGGGAAAAGAAGAGCTGTCTTCAATTTACTGTTTGTACAGGGGCAGCAAGAATTGGTACCTTGTAGGGTCAAGTGTGTCTGAAGAGGAAGTAGATGAAAGAAGAGCGAGAATGCCTGAGAAAGGATCTGGAGGAAAGAAGGAAACAAGAAATGAAAGAAGTTAGAAAAAGTGGGCATGTCAAGAGCAAGATCAGGAAAAATTTTGTACGTGGAATGTTGAATGTGCCAAAGGGTGACACTTTGTCCCAGCTACTTTTACACAATAGGTCAATAATACCAAATTCTTCTGCCCCAAGGCTCCCCTCTTCTCACTACAGGAGAAATCTGGACTCAATAAACTCTGCTCAAGCATTATGGAAACAAAAACTACTCTAAAGGTTGGCGTCAGCATGGAATACAAAGAAGAACCATCACATACTCTAATTTGCTTCAGTGGATCAAGTTGTTTCTCCCCTCAATTCCATCATTATGGTTGGTGTATTTTAAGAAGTGAGATACAATATTATCCTGTTTCAAACAGAAGAGGTTTTTGTGTTTATTTTCCTTTAGTTCAATTCACTGTCAGTTGCATCTCTCCCTGCAAATGGATCTCATAGTTGATGACTGTTCACCTTATATATTATATATTTGTGCAAAATCATTATTATACCTTTTCATTTACACCCTGGACTTCACCAAAATTGAATTTTAGAGGATTTTTTCTTGGCAGGCCATTTATTATTCTGTAATCAATTTAGTTTATCTGCATAACTTTCATTATTTTATTTTAAAAGGAAAGTTTGCTTTCCAGTTTTGCTATCAGGAAGAGACATGTTACATTTACTTAATTACAAAGAAACCTACTGATAGAGCTGAGAAGATGAAACATGAAAGAATATTCTCAATTGTGAAAGAATGATGAAAAAAATACAGTTCAATCTGAAAATTCAACAGAATTTCTTCAACTGGAGCAGAAAGAGCTGAAATGACAGCATACTGGATTTTCCTGGATTAATATTCTAAAATACTCTCCCTTTCTACTTGGCACTGCTGATGCCTTACCTCAAGCACTGCATCCATTTCTGGTCCCTTCACTTTGAGAAAGACATTGAGTGATGAAAAGGGCATTGAAGTGGTTGAGATGTCTGGAGAGTGAGTCCCATGAGGAGCAGCTGAGGGAGCTGGGGTTGCTCAGCCTGGAGAAAAGAAGGCTCAGGAGTGACTGTATCACTCTTTACAACAGCCTGAAAGGAGGCTTTAGCCAAGTGAGAGTGATCTCTCCTCTTGACAACCAGCAACAAGATGATACTCAAACTACACCAGAGGAGGTTCCGGTTGGATACCAGGAGGAATTTCTTCACAGAAATTCGTGTTAACCATTGAGATGGACTGCCCAGAGAGCTGGTCCAGTCACCATCCCTGGAGGTGTCCAATGAACAAATGTGGCTTTTAGTGCCATGATCTAGTTGACAAGGTGGTCATGATCTAGTTGATCAAAGATTGGACTCAATGACAGCAGAAGTCTTTTCCAATCCAATCGATTCTCTGATGCTGTAAAAATATTTTTCTCTTTGTATTACCATAACTATTCTTTTTTCTGTTTTCAATGGTGATACATCAATGTTGCATTTGAAGAAAAATTCCATTATATCCATAGAGCTAAAACAATCTACTTTTGAGTCTGTCTCAATAAGCAGTGCAAGACACAATGAAGGTCATCTGTACCGGTAACACTAAGAGTTACTACGTTCGTGCAATATATGACATTCTAATATTTTTGTTCCCAAGCTGAGATTTCAAGCAGTGAGAAGTCCAACTGTACCAAGTCTGGAGAATGAATTAAGGACAAGTCTGCATACATTTGAGCTACACTGACTGTTTAGAAATCTTCATTAATGCAGGAGTGATTGCTCAGCAAAAAGGATTTACTTACTTTTTGCATATGAGAACTTGCATTTTTGATACAACATTTGATTTAAAATAGGCATTGATTTTCTTAAACAAGAAAGTTTTTTAAAAGTCAACAAATTCAAAGTATTGAAAGAATTCTTTTTATTTCACTGTTTCAATTATCACTAAATAAACCCTCATTCTTTATGCAGTTGTATAGTGTGTCTAAGAAATTATGTAAAAGGTCAAGCTGCTACTTTCTTTGTTTTTTAGCATTACTTGCTAAAGCAATTCACTTGCTTGTGGCAACTTTAAAGATGTTGCCAGTAAATCAAGACTGACAAAAGAGTAGGGTCAGCATTACTCTGCTGGCAGCACAATGTTTGCTGTCCCACACTACCTAACAGCTTAGACATTTTGATCGATTGTGTCAACACACTAAGAAACCAGAAGAGAAAACACTTGCATATTATTAACATAAAATAAAATGAAAAGTTGATGTGGTTTGTTTGCTGACGAATTAGTTGAATAAATGAAATTTGCATCATAAATTTATTACATTTTTGTAAAGCAGTTCCTATAGAAAATAGTAAAAACATATCCTGAAAACAAATACTGTTATAATTCTAAAATTAAGCTGTGTTCAAATGAAACAAAAGGAAAATAATTAGATGATTACTTCATATGTGTCTTGTGCATTTTAGTGTTGTACAAAAATACTTTGCAATTAGAGCTTATCGAAAGGCACTGCCAAATCAACAGAAAATTCTATTTTGTATTATATGTTACAGAAAAGTAATGAGGGAAAATTTATTCTTTTTTTATCTCATTTGCACTGGAGCATATAGCAAAGGCCTGCTTGCTGGGTGTTCTTTTCTCTGCAAACCTAAGGGAAGAGATCGCAAAACTATGGAGATTAAGAAACAGAAATATAGACTGAATATTAGAAAATGCATAGACGCACATTCCCATTTACAACATCTTTTTTTTTTTCCCCTTTCTAGGACTATATTTTGTATCACGATAAAATGCAAAAAATACCTTGCAGACATCTAGTCTAAAAAATTTTATTTTGTGATGTCAGAATTACATTTTTACTATTAAAAGGCACAAACACTTACCTTTACTCACCCTCAGGTTATAAATGACAAGATACACTCAGGGGATGGAAAGACTGTTTCTTCCAGTGTTATTCTGCTTGATTCCTTCCAGCCATCAAAATCAGTTCTTTACATCTTTGAACAAAAACTCTACTGAAGTCATCCATGCCAAATGATACCCTGAATTCCTGCTTACTTTCCTACTTGACACCAAATTTCCTTCCTCAAAATTCACTAAATGTACTATTTCTAAACATTGCCACAAATTCCTCTCCTCCAGCTCAGTCTAAGGCAGTAGTTCACACATGTAGGACCTATAAAAATGTAGCCATTTATCAACATTATAACAAAAGAGAAAAGGCCAAGAGGGTTATGCTGAAAATTCCTCAGTTGTGCCAAGTGTCACTGTTTTACCTGCAACCTATATGTGGCAGACCATCATTCTGGGCTGCTTCTCCTGACAAAGTTTCATATATTAATAAGAAGTGGAGGCAGAAATGTGCATCAAGTTCTTCTTAGTACAAAAAAAAAATTAAAACATGTATTTGGGTTGAAGCTAGTATATTATAATTTTGGATTTTTATGGTTTTCTAATTTCACATCTTACACTAAGAAGTTAGAATATAACTTTGTAGTACAGAATTTTTTAATAGAAGTAATCTCTATCCTGCAGCCAGGCCACCCTCAACTCCCCTTTTTTAAAAAAAACTAATTGTCAGATTTCATAGATCTACTGGAAATAGAACTGGGATTGAAACTCAGGCAGTCTACATGAAAACACGCAGCCAAGTCTACCAACCAGAACACTTTCTTGTCATTCACATAATAACCTTGCATGCTTAGCAATCCTCGTCCTGCCCTAGTAATGCCATTCTGCCAAACAAAACCTAAAAATCCTGAAATCCCTCACTACACTTTTATCTCAAACAGTTTTGCAATCGATGGTGCATTTCACCTTCTGAAAGCTGCTTCACACAAATTCAAGCCCCTGGTTTCACATTTCTTTATCTTTTCCTGGTCATTCCTATAGGGCTCCAAGTTTAGCAGCACTTTTAGCACATGAACACCATCCATGTCTTCCTATGTTTCTTTTGATCCTCCCTCTGCAGTCACGCTCTGAGTAAAATGGTATGAGCTCTAACTCGGAATTTCTGTAATATAGCAAAAAAACAGTACACAATTATTCACTGTCTATATGCATACTTAATCTTCATGATCTTCTCTAAATTATCACCATTCTAAATTATGCAACTGTGGAAAATCAGGTGCTGTTTTTCATCTTGTAGTAATTTCTATTTCATGTTGCTGTCTGGGGCAGTCATACTGCTCTGCTCAAAATCTCACACTGCACTTACCTAAGTAAACTAGTTGTATTGTAGCTTCTTACTTTTGTTGGGTAAACACAACGTTGTTTAAAGTATCACTATACTGGAGGAACAGAGCGAGTCATAAGCATTTACACTTTTATACCAGTGTGATATCATGAACAAAACCAACATAGTTCTGTGTCATACTAATTTCTAAATAACTCTTATCACAACTTATAATTAGGATATATTTCCATCACTTGAAATCTTTAGACTATGGCTGGATAGTTGATATATATGCTACAGGTACATCAGAAGTTACAACTTTACTATGGAAACAACTGTTAAATTACTTGGGCTGAACTATGGAATACAAGATAAACTCATATGACCTTTTGTCTTTAAATTCTCTAGATTTCCAAGAAGTTATTTCTGCCTGCAAACACTGCTTAAGTGAGACAAGTATAATTTACTAGCAGCAAACAAAGAAATATCTTAGTCACCATCATCACTTTTATTTTTTTTCAATATATGCTTCTGCTGCATTTCTATTTTTTTAATCACCATACTTCTACATTTGGGGAGAAAAAATGCTGTGAAAACACAGATGTGACTTCACATCAACGTAACATTTATAGGAAAACCATTTTGTAGCTGGACCAAATGCTTTGTCTAATTTTTCATAACACTGTTTTTCACCGAGCCATCAACCACCACAGACTTTCAGCTGAACGCAATATTAGGATCTAAAATACAAATTTGCAAATGATACAAAATTGAAAGGCTGGTTGAAGCACCAGATGATTGCGCTGCCTTTCAGCAAAACCCAGAAAGCTGGAGAAATGGGTCAACAGTACCCTTATGTTGTTCAACAAGGGGAAATACCAAATTATGTACCCTGGGGAATAACACCATGCATCTGTACATGCTGGAGGTTACCAAGCTGGAAAGAAGCTTGGCAGAAAAAGGCCTGATGGTGCTGGACAACAAATTGACCATCAGCCAGCAGTGCACCCTTGTGGCAATGAAAGTCTACAGTATTTGGGGCTGCATTAGGGAAAGCATCAGCAGCAAGTCAAGAAGTATGCTCCTTCCACTCTCATCAGCTCTGGCTGAGTCACACATTGAGTCCAGAGTCCACTTCTGTGTTCAGACCAGGTAGGCATGGACTTCTCTCTGAAAAAAACAATCATGGGTTTCCTGGAATAAGTCCAGCACAAGTCCATAAAAGTGATGATGAAATAAGAGTACCAATCATAAAAAGGTAGACAGAGAGTTAGGACTGTTAACCTGGAGATGTAAAGTATCAGAGGGATTTTAACATTGTGCATAAGTACTTGTTGTGGGGAGAATGAAGAAGATGCAATGGAACTTTTCCCAGAGGTACCCACTGAATGCACAAGGAGAAAGGGAACAAACCAAGAAATTCCATTTCTGAAAGCACAAAACACTTTTTTTTCTATTGTTTTCTTTGTTTATTTGTTTTGGGTTGGATTTGGTACAGCAAAGGTAGTAAAATGATGGAGTGGGTTACTCTGACAGATGGTAAGTCTCTGTGAAGATAGTCAAAACCCAGCTAGACAATATCTTGAATAACCTGCTCTAGAAGACTGCTTTGAGCAGAGCATTGGACTGAATTATCTACAGAGGTTCCTTCCAAACTCAGTTATTCTGTGAAATCAAGCAAAAAGTAATTTCTCAGGTGATGATCAGAGAGTCTCTAGAAGCTAAAGGACTTGATGAACACCATTTCTTCCTTCTCCACATGATTTTTCTTATCTAAGGCAATCATGCAGTAACATAAACAAAACCACATAAATTATCATCCAACCCCCTAAAAAGAAAGCTATGTAGAACAGAAATGTATCATATTGTTTTGTATGGCAGAATGTGATCAGATGTTTTGATGATAAGTGTGGCATAAAAATCTACCTTAACCAGAGTTTGATCCCTTTCACTTAATTTGATTTTAAATATAAAAATGGATATTAGGAAAGTACTTTCTACTTCAGGTTCCTAAATGTATTTATTATTAAAATTTAATCAGATTTTGCACCATACCTTTATAAAAATTGGGCTGTGACAATACAAAGACTAGAGATCCCAAATGCAAACATCTACTTTAAAGTCTTGACAGAATAATGTATTTACTAATGAGGATTTGTTAAGAAAAGATGAACTCCTCAAAGAAATATTTCCAGAAAAAAAATCAGCAATTTCCTTTTATTTGCATTGAAGAATGCTCATTGAATACTCTCATATCCTGAACTGTGTATCCAGGTCTAATAATCAATCAAAACAAATTGCTGTATGCAAGACTGTTATTTGCAATATCAATAATTGCTTTGTTTTGTTGGGGTTTTTTTCTGAAAGTACTTCAGACTTCACTTCTGAAAGAAAATCACTGTCTGTAGGATGCATTAACATCTTGATTTTCCACGTTTGCTTACTGTTGCATATCTAAGCTAGGTATAAGAAGAACAAGGGTAGATAGACTTGATATGTTTATCAAGAGATGATTATCAAAAATTGAATGAGTTAACTGGAAGTGCAGTGATGCATCTCTAAGGATTTCTGATGCACATAAATAAATAATAAAGGGGACAATGCAAAACAACAGGAAAGCAGTACACATGAAAGCATTTATGGCGTATTCACAATAATACAGTCAAAAAACTGTAGAACACCAAGCTTGAAAGAAAGTTTAATCCTCTGTTTCTCTTTTCTATAACATGAAAAATAAAACCAGAATTTAAAGACCAGTATACATGACTTTAATGGAAAAAAGATATGTGTTATAAGGGCTTTATTTATTTATTTAAAAAATATATTCCTTTGAAGATTTACTAGTAAAGTCATCTTCAGAGAATATTTTCTTTAAAGAGCTTTTAAAAGAAAATATGTACATTTTAATTTTTATTTCAGTGATCATCCAATGTTATTTTAAATGAAAGCAGTTGACAGCTTTTTATTCACAGAGGCTGAATTCAGGAGGAGAGGGGGAAGGAAAATATAATTACACGTCTCTAAGATCAGCATACAATGTATCTTCTTTGTGATTGAACTGGCAAAGTAAATTGGTGCACAGTTAATTAAACAGATGTTCAAAATATTAAAAATTTTAATTTTACCAGGATATTAAAAACTCAAAACAAAACAAGAGGACATTGCATTTCTCTTTTGTTTACAGTCAGTTCCAAAGCAATTTTTCTTCTTCTTGTTTGTACTTAAATGAAACACTGTGAAATTCTGGTATTTATTTTGATGGGACAATTTGTGTTTCCTTCACATCATGCATAAGCTAATGGTAATTTTCTTATCTGAGTCTCATTGCTTTGCATATATTTTGCTCAAAGCATTAATCATCTTACCTATTTGACCTTTATTAAAAGCATTATGGGGTAAGTCTTACCAGCCTGTCAGAGCACTTTAGGAAGGATTGTTTTTTTGCCATGTTTATCCCTTGTCCCTAGATATTTTTAGTCCATTGCCTTGAAATAGATTTATGAGTATTATCCCTGTTTAGTTTTATCATCTCTATTGCAGGCTAGTTGTGAGTGTCCAGGTATGTCCACTTCTTTTGGTACACATAAATGGATAAATATTTTGATCCTGCAAATGCCTGCTGTTGTAATAAGATCACTTCAAAATTGAAATCACTTTAGTCCTGAAATAGGAAATATTTTGTTCGCCAAGCAACATGATTTCAGTCTTCCTTCTTTTCATAGTCAATACAAAGAAAGGCTGTACTTTAAAACTTTTATCACCTGACTTCTTCATTGCTACAGTCCCTATTTTGATTATAACACATAACATGGGACAGTATATAAGCTAAAACATTAGGACTTCAGTGTTCAGCTAGTGCAATAAATGTTCTACAAACACTTCAGAGGGATCATATTTAAATCTATCAAAAAGTATTTGTGTCCTATAGCAAGTTTAGGAAGATGTGGATTTGCCTTTATCTAGTATTTCTACATTTACTTTTAATAATTCTCTCTCTCTCCCTCTCTTTCTTACTCTCAAAATGCTTTCTATATTCTTCCTCAGTTTGCTGACAGAATATAAGCTTCTGGACAGACTCTTGCTGTTCTAGAACCAGTATGGCATCTAAGAGCACACAATCATTAGCAGAGAAAGTCTAATAGGTTTAGCCATCACTTGTCTTGCATTTAAGTCTTCCTGGCCTTCCTGCCGCTCTGTGTTTTCCTGGCTGATTGCCACACTCTCCCTCTGCTGCCCTGCTTCTGCTCATAAGATCTGGGGAAGCGGATTAGGGGCCGATTCTGCTGAAAAAAACCCAACTGTGTTCTGTTCTCTGTGTTACTCTTTTGCCTCAGCTCCCTGATACAGCCAGTAAAGGGTCTGCCTTGGCACTGTTAAAAGAAGTGGGAAGTGGGCAGGGAGCAGTAATGGGACACAGTCAGCCAGGAACTGCAGGTTTTGGCAAAATGCTGTGTAAATGCAAGTCAGGTGGCATTTTTGAGAGTAGTTATTATGGAAACCAAAGAAGTGTTACTTTCTTGAAGTTTTATCCTTTGGAGTTATGCATTTGTACCTCCACCAATATCTCCCTCCTCATCTTTGTGGAGAAAAGCAAGCACCATTAAAAATAGATTTACTGAATGTAACCGTGAATCAATTCTGAATATGGCTGTTTGCACAGAGTTCCCACTCAGAGACAGACTGTAAATTATTTCTCTGAAGAATACATTAGTGTTTTGTGACTAATAGGCTATTTAAATTTTAACTTCTACTGGAGGAGTCACAGCAATGAATTCTTGTGCCTGATATACTTAGTTGTAGCCATAACCAGGCTTAAACCTATAGCCACATATCAATTATTCCTCAAATCCTACACTCTACATCCTCAGCTCTGGTAAGAAAATGTGGCTGTTTCAGCACCCCTGAGCCATGCCTGGGCTACCAAACTACCAGCCCACAGCCCACCCATACTCATGGGGTCAGGGGTCTACAGGGCCAGGGCCTGATGACACTGGGCAGGTGGGACTCTCATGTGCCTGGGGTGGGCCAGGGCTGTGTGGTGACCTCAGTGGCATCTGACATGCTGAAGGGATGTGCAAAAGTCGATGCAAGCCATCCCAGGGTAGAGGAGGAAGAACCTTCTGACACCAGAAGATTTCAGTGTGCTGGTGCCTTGGGGCAGCCACAGCCATCTTCCCCTGGTGGGGACCAGGGACAGGATCCCTGTGAGGGTGTATATCCTGCCAGAGGAAAGGGAAAGGGACTGAAGGGTGTAAAAATACAGTCTATATTCTGTATTTAATGAGGCTTTTCTCATTCGTTAGGCAACTCGGACTTCTAGGTTGCTGAAGGATTGATTGGGCTGATAAAATGTTTAGCTCTCTCTCCAGATATATGTACACAAATATGCAAACATACAAGTGTATGTACTTTATGTACACAAAGGCATATATTAATGATATACATGTGACTTTTTCCTTTACCCTATTTTAAGGCTCTTTCATTCAACAGAACTTCTGACTTGAGCCAGATTGTCCTTTTTCACCCCAAAACCCTGTGAATTCTTCACAACTGACGTCCTTATAGGGCTTGAGATACATGAGAGAAAACAATCAAAGTTGCCAATAGTTACACTCCACTTTTGTTTTAAATTGATTTAGTCATAGTGAGGAATACATTCTTGTAAATGTAGTCTTAACAATACAGCAAGAAATAATAAAAATCATCTATAGATGTACATAACCTACCTGCATCCTAACCCTTCGTAGGAACAGATACCTTATGTGCATTAGTCCTTTCTTGCTTTCCATATGTTCAATTCCAGAGGAAGAAAATCTTGTTGCCCGTGCTACAAGAGAGACGCTCCCAGCATCTGCATGATTTGGAAACTAAAATTCCGCATTGTGCTGGAGTGTGTTGCCACAGATCAGCCTAAACATATAAAAACGGAATGTGTCTAATAGAATAGATATTGTCGCCGGGAGAGATAAAACTCCACACTATTAGGAATACAGTCCTTCTAAATATCTTAAAAATTTATCTAATTATCAAAAGAATGTTTTATGTCCTAATTATTACTAATAATTCTCTCAGGCTGTGTATGTACAGGATGAAGTCCAAGAAGAAATCCTTGGAGTCTAGATAAAATTCCAACCCTGCTTCTCATTGTATCCTGGTTTTGTAGGGGCCATCGCCAGTCTGCATATTCTATACCTCCTCTGAATCTCATGGGGAAGACCTATGGCCTTAGAAATTTTATTTTTGATATTTCTATTGCAAGGGCTTGAAATTCTTCTACAGAATATTATTCTGGCATCATTATGTTAAATAGCATTTAAAAGTTACGTGCTATGTATTATGTCCCTTGGAAATTGGTGTGAGAAGGTTTTGAGGGACGATAAACCCTGCTGAGAGTATTGGAGAAGTGTAACAGCACAGAGCTAAACACAGTGTGGGTATATTCATGCTATCTATAAGGACCAATATCTGGAACAGACCATCCCTAAAACCATGGTTAGATTTTTCTTGTAAGGAACTATTTGGTTAATTCTGAAAGATAATTTTGAAAAAATACACAAGCACACCAAGACAATCTGGGAAGGTAAATTATTGGGAAAAAAATTGCTCAGCTTAAAAATATATACTTTCATTTCCCAAGCTGACAAACTAAAAGAAAGAAAAAATATCTGCCTGAGTCCTGAGTATCAAAACTGTAGTCTTTCATCCGAAGTTATGAAGAATTAAAGGCCTGAAGTAAGAGATACCACTGTAGGTGCAGAGACCACTGAAAGCAAGATGAGAAGAAAACATATATATTCAACTAGATTATTATATTTTACAGACATGAAAAGCTTAAATTGTAGGAATCCCTATTAGTAATAGAATTGCATATTTTCTATTTCCTATTCACTCCAATAGAAGGGATTTCTCAAAACACTGCACAAATTAAACTGTTACTGCAAGACATTCCATATTTGAATGTACTGACTCAGTTGCTGTTGGGGGTTACATGGTTTTTTTTTTCGTTTCTTAGCTGTTAGAATTTTTCCCATTTAGCTGAGAGAGAAAGCCTGATGGCTGGTACATCATCGGTACTTTAAAAGACAAAAGGATCGGCTGAGCCCCCGGGGGGAGTGGGGAGAGGAGCAGTTTTTGGGTTTTGGGTCCTTCTGGGAGGGCAACACAGACACTCTCGGAGCTGTTTCTGCTGGGAGAGGGGGTTTTTTGCCATCATCCAGATGGAGCGGCTGTTCCTTCTGCTTCTGCTTCTTCCTCTCCGTNCTCCACGTTTTTTTTTCCCGTCTCGGCCGAGACGGGATCCCTGTTCTGTTCCGTTGTTAATACTGTAGTTATTGTTGTTGGTTTACCTTAATATATATATATATATTAGTAAAGAACTGTTATTCCTATCCCCATATCTCTGCCTGAGAACTTCGTGTTTTCGAGATATAATAATTCAGAGGGAGAGGGTGGGGGCTTACAATTTTTTTCTGCCTTCCCTGACAGATAACTGTCTCTAAAACCGGGACAGTTGCCTTAAAAAAAAAACCAACAATCACCATAATAAAGTTAATAAGTACCTTAAACAGAAAAATAGAGTTGGTCTTTGAAAATGATCTGAATTTTTCAGAGCTGCAGGCTTGATCCTCAGAAGTTTTGTTTTTACCATATGTTTAATTAACACTGTAGCCATGGAAACTTCAAGCCCTTGTTGTTGTTCCTCAGAACCACATTTAATAGTCTTTAAAAGGCATGTCATTATTTTTAATTTCTAATCTACTCTGAATTTCACCAATATTCTTAATGGTTAATGTGTCACCCTTTGCTGTGCAGCCCATGACCTGTGAAACGGATGTTCAGAGCAACAGCTGTTTCAGGCTTCCTTGGAGCAGGTCCCTTTTAATCGTAGCTTCTGATTCCGCAGCATGTAAACTCCATGTTACAAGGTCACAGGCTTCTTCCATTCCTATTCCATTCACTACTGTGACATCAATGCCCCAGAGATAAATTCCCGTTCTCTCTTACCTGGAAAATTATTTCTTATCTGTTTTGATTTTCCAAATATTTTCTGTAATTTTGCAAGAATATACAGTACACTGACAGCCATAGAGAACCACAAAATGTAGCTTCGTTGTTTATATGGTGAAGGATCTTGCTGTGGAGTTTTAAACAGAAAGAAGGGAAGAGAAGTTGGTTAGACCTTCTTTCAGTATATCCTTTCTTGGAGGAAAATACATGGATCCCAAGATACTTAGTGAAAGATGTGTCCTTGGCCCACAGACATCCCCTCCAAGAATAAAAAGATAAGCCAGAAATGTACTTGTAAGCAGTGCTAGTATTAGAGATGGCTTCTTTATGAAGCAAAATGGCCTAATTAAAGGAACTTCAGCTGTCATTAAGAGGTAAGTTTCTTCCAGATCGGTTACATCAGATAGAGCTACTGTTAGCTCTAGAGCTACTGATAGCTGAGAAATGAGGAGTGGATGGCCTTCGTGCTGGTAAGGGAGCATGGGGCTCCCAGTGGAGATCTCTGTAGTTTTACTAGACTGTGAAGACAGCTCTCAAGAGACCTTTGTAGTTTGGGTTTAGAATTCTATCCCTTTCACAGAGAGAGGAAAAACTAGTCCCTTTGCTCCTTAAATTTATGATCTCAATAAACAACTTCAGAATATTATGTGTTACAAAAACCATTTTTCTTCCTTGAGACTTCCCTGCTTTTAGGCTTTTCTACAAGTATCCAGCTTAGTTTGATGCAAAAGCACGTGCTATCTGCCTTGTATCACAAATCACACATTATTCTCAAGCTCCCACATGGTTATTTTTCTTAAGAGAAAATATGCTGTTAGTTTTGTTCAAGGAACAGTTGCTAAATGATTATTATTTCCTACAGATTATATCATCTATTAACAGCTTCTTCACAACAAGTTAATAAAATGCAAAAGAAGGCATCCAAGTTCCATTTAAAATAAATAGCGAATCTATTAAAATTTAAAAAGGCTTTAAAAATATCTGCAGCCTCCTCTGTCAAAAAGGATGGTGCATAATATTGTGGAAAAGCTGATGGAATTTTTTCTTAATCTGTTTATCCATAAGGTTCTGTGAATGCTTTAAGGCACCATAATTCAGTGGTGGTGCTGGAGGGAGTAGAAGCGCCACAAACTCTAAAGGGCACTTAATCCACTGATAAGTTTTAGTCTTTCCATAAAGGCTTGCTGCACTTGAAAGCTTAGTATGATGCAAAATGGCATGGACTAATTGGAGCATCATTCCTTTCAGTGGAAATTGATGCTTTAACATCATGCTTGTAAAATTCTTAGAAATGCTGTGATCTGAAAACAACCTCTTCATATTGATTATACTTGCATCAAAGCTGCATCCTCTAAATTCTGTAATTAAAAAGGCATAATTTCCTTTTCTAAGAAGCTTATCTTCCAACAAAAATTCAATCATGACTTGTAGTTTATAGAGTCTTCCCTTTTTTTGCTATGAAACTATTCACTTCCTCATGGCAAACTGAGAACCTGTGTTGGGGAATCATCAATGTGCTTGTAGGTGTGGAATAAATGTCCTTATAGTGAAGAGCTTTTTAGAAATGAGGTGTTGGGATTGTGAACTGTGATTCTTATAAAAATTTAAAACGCTTTTTCTATTTATGAGTTATTTCAGTTGTACTAGAGATCCGGGGACAGTAGGTAGAAAGAAAAAGGCACACCAATATAACTGAAAACAAGCAGGAAGAACAGTGTGGAGACATGAGCCACAGGAGAGACATTCTCTAATCCACATAGTGCCTGCAGCTGAGTCACAAATGCTTAGACAGCTATGACTCTCATGCTGCATTTTATGTAGATAGTGTCAAGTCCTTGTAGATATGAAAGTCAGTCGCTGATTTCTCCCATTGTGGCACCAATCCAAGTCAGATATACTGATTTTCATGCTATTTTTTTCATACTCAGAACACTAAGACTAGAAGTTAGATTCTTGCATAAAGGTGCAGATGAGCCTGATTATTGCTCAAGATTTTAATTTTACTTCCTTTTCCCTTCAGAAGGTGGCAGACATGTAAAGGCAGGAGGAGAGTAAGATTGGTTTTACTTTAAAATGTAGTTAGAAAATGCCATATAGGCTAAAAATAGCTCAAAAAGATGAACTCCACGGGTGTGCTAATGCCCATGTTAAGTCAATACATCTTGAGATGTTAAGTCAATATACTTTGAGATTAGTGGGTAATAAATAAGTTATGAGACTATTTCCCCCAGGAATTCTTTGCACTTTTCCATATAGCCTTTTTTTAACTGGTGGTCACAGATGGAACTGCCTGAGATAAGTACTTTATGCAGGACTGAGTCACAGATTTGTGTGGATCAAAAGCTGCTTCCCAAGTCAATGACACAATATAATGCACTATGTATATATAATATACTATACAATTCCTACTCCACAAGAAACTGCAGTCTCACTTCTAAGCACCGATGACTTATGTCCTTGGAAGCCCCTAGTTCAGTTTCTTGGAGGTTTCAGAAATTTTCCAGCAACTCTATAAGCAAACAAAACAAACCCAATTTTGTACAGAAGTTTCCCTGCCCATGAGGCCATTTCTTCTCCCTAATTTAAACACATTTGTTCTGATTAATAGCTCAAAGGTCTTTTTTACTAAGTAAAAATTAATTCCTTCTGACGGAGGCAGATCATACTCAGCCTCCCACAAAGTCATGTTCAATAGGGGATAGCTATAAGCTAGCAGGAAGTAATTATGTTACTCCCTTAAAAGTGGGAGTCTTTCTCTAAAAATTGAAACAATGGCTGTGCAGAGCAGAACACCTCGATGACTGTGAATGTATATAGACTCATTCTCCTTTAAAAATACACCTCTGTACAAAGAGCTAGTTCAGTTCCCTTAAGCTTATGTAAGAGTTTTTGGTGGAGACTTTGTGCTTAGTCTCAGTAGATCCCCTAAAATAAAAAAAGTTCTGAGTAATCTTGTCTTTAAAGGCTTGCATTTAGGTGGGGGAACTGTACTGGATTATAAGATTATATCTATAAAGCAGGAGGTAGTATCACCAGCATGGAATTAAATGGTGGAGCTGTATCAAATAAGCACTGTCATATAGCCACTCAGGCTGCTCAGTGGAAATGTTTTTAGAGTCCAAGCTGTAGAAACACAAGAGAGATTGACTGTAGATGTCATACTCCTGTGATAAACTGGGAAGAAAATAAACACATGAGCAAATATCAGAGGCTGTGTTTTAGTCACAAGTGAAGACTCTGCTTCCTACTGCCCAGGAATTCTATTGGTCCAGATGAAACAGAGAAACAGAAAAATTATATGGAATGAAAAAATTTAGTCAAAGACAAAAACACTAATAGTTTCTTAACTTAAAAGAATATGCTTGTGTCAATGTATAGGTTAGAGTACTTGAGGGGCACAGTGACTTGACTTAAAAATAATGAAGGTAAGCATTGGACATGCCTGGAAGTTATTTCAGAGGTAAATGCAACCAAAAAAGAACAGAAAACAGTAGAATTTTTAATCTGGCTTTTATTACAGACTTCAATACTTTAAGGTTGCTGAGATGTTTTTATATTCCCCAGTTAAAAAGCAATGCTTGCCAGGTATCTACCAGGAAGATATAGGAGGTTTAGAAGTGCTGGAATATTCTTGCTAGAATTTCATCCACTGAAGTCTATGATGTCTACAATTTAATTTCAGGTAAATGACAGAATTGTGAACCCACTATTCTCTAAACTGTTTTTGGTTTTATTTTTGGTTGGGTATTTTTTTTCTAGAAGAATAGAGTTAGTAATGTCAATCATATATAATCATCTCTGTAAATATGAGGAAATTGTGTCTTTTAAACATACTCCCTTCTTGCAGTAGCTTAATTTATACAGGATTAAATTTATAGAAGTATATACATAAAAGAGACATCATGAAAGATAAGAATTTTGTCTTATATAGAAACAAGGAAGTGTACTGTACAGGATATTCCAAAGTGATGTGAATAAATCACCATTGCACAGAACTTTGGTGAAGAAATAAATGTAAGAACATTACTTGTTTTTCCTTGAACAGTGACCATTATCAGAATAATTCAGGCCACATTGTCACTTGGGAAAAAAAAATCATCTGTGGGAGAAAATCCCACCTGTTCAGAGCAGGTCTAAAATAAAGAGCAGTGGTGGGACCATGTGTTTAAGCAAACTGTACTTCAGATAATACAGCTACATAGAAGATCAGCTGCTACTACAGGAGTATGAAATCAAGTCACGAGCGCTAAGCACTGGCAAAGCTTCATAACTGTAGATGTGTACGGCAGAAACAATATGCCATAATTCTGTTTGCTATTTTAAGACTGGGTATATTTAACCGATTCCTATATTTAACATGTGAATCCCAGCTGAAAACAGCAAGTCTTTATATAATCAAATGAAAAGTTTTTGACAGGTTCTATCCTGTTAGTACCACAGAATGCACAGAATGATCACAGAATAATGCAACTTGACTTGTACTTGGTATTATATCGGTTCTGACCTAGATAGCCCATAGTGATTTGAGGGATAAATGGACACAAGATTTAAAAATGCTTGCATTCCAGGCTGTTACGTTCATGAGAGATGAAAGGCTAATCCTGCCTTTAGCTGCTTAGAATACAACCAAGATCCAAATGTCAAATGTCTTCACAGAGTAGCAGTGTGTTTTTCACATTTGCTAAAATTCTAACTCCAGTATTCCATTATGTAAACCATATGTCTTTTAAGTGGAAATTCGTGATAACAAAATGCCCGTGGTAAAACTTTCATGTACAAATGAATACCATTAATAAGGAAACTGCCTATTTGGCTTGACAAGATGAGACATGTACTCTGCAAGATCTGTTTCCCACATGGTAAGCTTTATCACATAGTCTGGCTCTAAGCAGTTGCATTATTTTCTATGTCACTAAAATGAAATAAAAATGTTAAGAAAATCTGCCAGCTGTAAAAAAAAAATCCAAATAAAAAATTAAACATCCAAACATGATTTATTGTTTAGTGTGGCAAAATGTTGTTAGAACAATGAGAAAGCAGTCTGTCTGATCATTTATTTTGTACTGTGAACATGCATAGTGTAATTCATCAGTAAGAGCAGTCAACTTTCTCTTTTTGCATATCCTCCACAAAACCCCCACCAGAAAAATTAAACCATCCTGTGCTGAGGATAGTAACTGATGTCTGCTCATTTCTGGCTAAAAAGTGAATTTTGCTCATGTGGGAAAAGATGCAGTAAAGTAGGTGTAAAACTACATGGCTTAGATGGTTCAGATTTATCAAATTTAGGACTTATATGAAACAGTAGAATATACATACAAATACAGTTTTTATTTTCATCCATGGTATGCTTACAGCAAAACTGTGGTCTTATCCAAATTATCACAAGCCAATGCAGTTTAATCTAAGCCTAAGGAATAGATAATATTTCAAATATATTGAAATCAGAGATGAAGGTCAAGCACATAAGCTTACTCTTAATGTCATTGAGGTTTACCAACAACTGTATGTCACTTTACATGGCATATATAAAAGACTGTGCTGAGTATTTTCATAAACTGAATAATTGATTCATGCAAATCAACTATTGCCACTATCACTACTTTAGTCCTACTTTGTAATCTTTTTTTCCACTTTTTTTTGTGACTAAGAAGTAGTTCATTGAGAAGATAATTTTGTATCTTTTCTACATGTGTCATGTTGAGATTCTGAATGTAAAGCAGAAGTGAAAAGATGAAAATATTTGGCAACTGATTTTAAAATGCAGGACGTGTAGAAAAGAAGTAGTACTCTCTCCACACACATCCATCAAAGATGCCTACAAAGATACTATGATATTATCTAATGGAATGTATCCTCTACAGTGACCTAGGACACTAAGTCATAGAATATATATTTTGGCATGTCTGAGACTGCCCATGCATGAGCTTTACAGTGAGGTCACAGTTAGCTTCCGGAATAATTTCCATATGTAGCAGTACCAGTCAGGAAAGGGTAGTCTTGTTCTTCAACTGGCAACAATTATCTGTCATGGACATGAGAAGGAAAATAATGAATGTGAGTTCTGCTAAAATAACAGTACAAGTGCCTTCTAGCTTTTATTTGCTTCCCTGGTGCTTTTTTCCCCCTGCAGTCAGGAAGAGGCTGGATATTATTAAGCTTTGCAATATGTGTCCATTCTGTCCTCTACCAAAAAAAGCAATAAAAAGTTGCCTGTCTAATCTTTTCTATCTTAAGATGAATCTTTTCTTTACTACCTTTGCTATGAGAGATCCAATAAGAGCATAAATTCTTCAGGCACTGTTTGTTTTCAATGATCAAAGCAGTTGTTCCAAAACTTAGTCTTTTGCACTTCAAAAAGGGCAAATGGAGTTGGGATTCAGAGAAAAATTCAGGAGCCACAGGTTAAACTAGTGGTTTTTTTCTCTTGCTCTCAACTACTTTTATAATTTTCTTCTTATGCAAAATGCATAGTGTGTCCATGAATAGACAATAAAAGCAAAACTGCTAGAAAGAAAGAGGTGCATTAGTCCTAGTAAGCAATTTGAGAAAAGAAGGGACCACTATGAAAACTAGTAGGCAGATGTCTGGCCCAGCTGAATATGTGCAATTTTTCTCTTCTGTGAACTATAGATGAAGTAATTAGATCTTTTCTGGCGACTAACTTCCAAGGACATAGATTGTTCTTCCCTGAGAAGTGAAATAGAGTTCGATGCAGCGTTTTTCATCATACTAGGTACCTGAAGTCCAGGCTTTTTTAATGCCTGATAAGACTTACTTTCCTTTCTAAATTTAACTTACTAACATTTTTTAACATACCTAGAGTCAATAAAACATCAGTAGTTTATTATCGATAGTATTTCAATTGCATGTTGAGGTTTGCCAGTTTTAACCTACCATGCAAATTCCACATAGAATGTGCATAAACACTGACATTGTCCTCAGCTTTGTGTGTAACCAGTATATTTACAATATTAAATATTTATATGATTTGTTTCACTTTGAAGTCATGCAAAACATTCTGTGATTTGATCCTCCCCATGTTTCCTGGATAGCATAAAATCAGGACAGAATGACATCCAACCACACTGGTAAACAGGCTTCTAAAAGCTGTAGGTATCTGTAAAGACTGCTTTTGATAGCATGGGCAACATCAATGCAAATCAAATTTTCTCTCATTAAAATTGTTCATTGCTTATTCACAATCCTTTTCTGGGAATAAACTTGTAAAAAGAGGACATTTTCCTTATTGCTCTTCTTTGGCATAATTTTAAGCAACATTGGATAGTAGATTCTTAAGAAATTTTGTTCAACCTTCCACTCTCTCTTACAGCAAGGCTATAGTCTATAGTGCTGGCTCAACATAGGCAGCTCTATAATAATGAAGAGCAAATAATAACAAAAAAGCGCATCATTCTTAAAGGCCAATTCAACTCTGTGATTTCTTCACAACACTGCAGCAAAGGGAGAGAGTTTTCTTCAATTTTCTGACTGTGTAAACAGGAAACAGCTATATGCATCAGAAAAGAAAAAAATATCATTGATAGTTTCCCTGTAATATTGATGTCAAAAATTTCTTTTGAATACAATAAATATTCATCAGTTAAGCAGCTGGTATAAAGAGTTAGCTCTTCTGCTACTTGAAGAATACATCTCTCTAGATAGGATTTTTTACCATGGAGTAAAACTTTTAAGTCATTTGGCAGCTCAGTGTTTTCTTGTATGAGTGACTTTTATTTATGGTGTAAAACATGTTATGAAAGAGTTAAAGTTGTCCTTACTGCTAGTGCTAAAGCCCTTATCTCACAAATTATGTTTTAACTTTATTTCATTCCTATCCCAAATTGTATATAAGAGCATTCAAAACTAAACTTTGAGGTATTAAGTTTCATCACATATCCTGAGTTTGCATAATGTGGTTTATATGAGACGCTATATAAATTTTGCTGTTATGTTATGTGCCCTCTTGCCTTATAACTGTGAGTTCATTGATTTCATTGCAGCTGTTCCTACACAAAAGAAAGTAATGTTGAGCATGATATAGTTTCCAAGCAGGCATCATTTTGATTTCTAATCATGTAGTTAAAGACTACCTAAAGAAGGTCACTTCTGTGATAGTGTCTAAGAAATCAGGCATCATATACCCCACCATAATGCTGGAAACTACTACAGTTTGATTTAAAATCAAAGGAAGAAAACAATGGCAGTTTTTATAAGAAATTTTAAAATTAGCCCATCTGTGTTTGTGTCTGTGTATATGTACTTTCTACTGTACTGCAAGTTCAGTGTATTTTAGTTGTAATGAAATGGATATCACCAAACCTCCTTCAGGTAATGAAAGAAATTATCTTATGTCTTTGTCAAAAGAGCTCACTATTCTGTTT
This sequence comes from Anthoscopus minutus, assembly GCA_013399455.1. NCBI lineage: Eukaryota > Metazoa > Chordata > Aves > Passeriformes > Paridae > Anthoscopus > Anthoscopus minutus. The sequence continues at coordinate 56,938 of VWYI01040964.1, forward strand.
TCTATAGGAAAAAATTCCAGATTTAAGTTTAAAATCATTACTCAGTTTGGAAAATACTATTTTGAAAATATCCCAGTCTTAATCAGGTCACAGTATGTTGTATTAGTTGGAAATCTGAACAAAATACTTTTTTGTGTTGGTCATAGATATAAATTTAATTTAAGCCCATTTCTGCTTCTTGAAATAAAAATTTTTAAAATAATATCAACATTTTACATGGTGCAAATTGAGACAAACTTACTTCAACATAACTGCTTTATGTCTTCAGAAATCTTATATATACTTTTACTCGCTGTTTAGACTCTTTACCCATTAAAAATGAAAAAGAAAAAAAGTAGTAATTGGAAATTAGGTATTTAAAATATTGAATAATGTCTAACCACAATGGATTTTGCAGGCATTTAATTCCCTGTACAGTCATTTACAGGAAATGTGAATTTATCTTACATTTTTAAAATTATGCCCTTTCCTGTGACAGTTAATGAAGACAATGCTATAGGCAGACTTCACTTTCACACTGAGCTAACTGATCCAGGATAATGATTTAGATATTAATTTTTTTTCCTAATTTGCTGAAAAACATTAAATGGCTATTATGAAAGCAGAATACAGTGAAAAGTACAAAAAGGAGACAAGACCTGTTATTATCTAACAACAAACTGCTTGCTCCATAGCATGATAGAAACTGACAAAATATATCTAAGCATTCACGGTTTCTACTAGTTTTAAATGTCAAAATATTTAACAGTAATCTTCATTTCATAAAAGACTACACTTTTCTTCTGTGTCTGAATTTGAGTAATTAAATTTTACAGCTTTTTCTTCAGTAGCATCTGCTTCATATTTCTGCAGTGTAGTTAAGCTATCAATTTTTGGCAATGTAATAACCCTTTTGAGTCAATAGCTACTGTTTGCTCTGACATTATTGACTCAGCAGCAAGTTCATTGTTTTGCTTGTTTTTACAGTACGTGCAATTCAAACGCATGATCACTTTTAGTAGATAGAGCGTATTAATAAAAGCTAGACTTCACTGGAACTAGTAGAGAGCCAAATGTCTCCACTGAGTGGTGACACTAAGAAAACTTTTTATGAAACCATGGCTGGAGATCATCTTACAGTGTATTGAGTGATACAGCACTGCTGCTGTATCTTGGGCTTGAATATTTCTTTAAACTGGGTCAGGTGCTATTTGTCCTGTTTCAAGGAACTGTCCTTTCAAATTGTTCATTACCCATAGCCTCTACACACTTAAGGACTCTAAAATCATAGAATCACAGAATGCTTTGGCTTGAAAAGAACCTTCAAAGTTCATCTAGTTCTGAACCTGTTCCCCTTGGCAGGGACACCTGCCATTAGACCAGGTTTCTCAAAGCCCCATCCAAACTGTCCTTTCACTGTCAAGGAGAAGGCATCCATAACTTCTCTGGGTATCTTCTTCCATTGTGTCACCACTCTCACTGTAAAAAATTTATCTGTGTAATCTAAATCTATCCTTTTTCAGTAAAATATTGCTATTTTTCCTTGTCTTATTGCTATGTCTTTGTAAAAAGACACTCCCTATCTTTCCTGTGCCCCACCTTAGGTACTGGAAGGCATCTATAAAGTCTTCCTTGAGCCTTCTCTTCAAGCTGAATGACTCTAATTCTCTCAGCTTGTCTTCATAGGGGAGGGTTCTATCCCTCTTATCATTGCTGTGGCTCTCCTCTGGACTTGCTCCAATAGGGCCATACATCTTTCTTACCCTGGGGACCCTGGAGCAGAATGCAGCACTCCAAGTCGAGTCTCACCAGAATGGAGCAGAGGGACAAAATCCTCTTCCTCATCCTGCTGCTACACTGCTTTTGATGCAGCCCAGGATACATTTGGTTTTCTGGGTTGGTTTTTAATGGGTAAATACCCATTGCCAGTCCAAGTCCAATTCTTCATCCACCAGTTGCCTGAAGTCCTTTACAGGCCTGCTCTTCATCTTTTAATGCCTCAGCCTCAATCGATAACAGGTATTTTCCTGTCCTGGCTGCCAGGCTTGTCAATTTTTATGAGGTTTGCTTGAGTTCACTCCTCAAGTCCATCAAGATCCCTCTGGATAGCACCTATTCCTTCAAGCAAATCATATGTGCCACTCAGCTTAGTGTCACCTCCAAACTTGATGAGGTTGCACTCTATCTCACTATATGTGATGTTAATAAAGATATTGGATAGTATTGTATCTCATAAGGACCCTGGGGAACACTACTTGTTAATGAGCTCCATTAAGCCATTGACTGCAACTCTTCAGATATAGCCATACATCCAATTCCTTACGTATCTAACAGTCCATCTATCAAACATATGTCTTGCCAACTTACTCACAAGGCTGTTGGAGCCCATGTCAAAGGCCTTAAAGAAGTCAATAGGTGACATCCCTGGTTCTCTTAGCCACCAATGCAGAGTCGGTTCATCATTAGTGTTAGTAAACACCATGACATTAGTGAAGCATGATTTGCCCTTTGTGAAGCCATACTGGCTGGCTGTAATCAGCTCCCTGTAATTCATGTGATTTGGCACTTCTTCCAAGAGGATCTGCTCCATGCTTTTATTGAGGCTGACAGATTTGTTTTCCCCATAATCCTCCTTTCTCCTCCTTATCAGAAAACAGAGTCAAAGTGATATTTGTAATTGGTTTCAGATTTCTTTCCTTTAAGTGCAGTGATTTCTCATTGCTATTGTATCTTGCTTAGCAATGTAAATAGAACTGATAAAAAATCCACCATACAAAGGGTATCTTGCTGCACAAATATTCTTAGACATCTAAAGTTTGCCCTCAGCATGTCAAAGCAAAGACAAAAAATTGTGTCTTTTCTGAATTACAGGAAAATCTGTGCAAGTGAGAAATGTCTCTGTGAGGAAAATATACTGTGTCATTCAAGTTATTGCGAGGGAAGAGAAGCAAAACCATATATTTTCTTTCATTCCTATTCAGTTGTTTAAGGCAATAAATTGTATAGTTTCTACAGGTTAAATAAAGCACTACTATCCTCCTCTGGAGGTAAATTAAAGTAATAGAGCTTACCATTCAGGACTAAGAGAAATTACAATCCATGTTTTAACAGAAATCCATCAAAATGAGAACTACCACCTGGAAAAAAATATATAGAAGTCTTTGACATACATAAAAATTATTTTTATTTCTGAAGAAATGCTTAAAGTTACAGAGAGATAGTCATACAGAGAACATGGGAGAAGGAAAATGTTGTTACTAGTCAAAACTTTATGCATTTTGCATTTGGCAGGGCTAATGAGCAGTTTCTGATTTGTCTTAGGTAGAGAAGGAAAAAGGAAAGAAGAAAGAATAGGCATAGAGTATTTGCTCCCCTTCATATCTAGGTCAAGTTCTTGCTGCCTAAGCTCCCAAGTGTTTTGAAAGATGTTATGGCACCATTAATTTCACTAATCACACAAAAGATAAATGGGTCAGATACAGGTGGTCCGACTGCCCTGGCCAGCTGTCCATGGCTAGTATTGGGGACAACATACTTCAGGTCTTACTCAGTTTATATTTCCACAACACATATGGAAGGCAGAGCATTCATCTTCCTTCCTTCCTTCCTTCCTTCCTTCCTTCCTTCCTTCCTTCCTTCCTTCCTTCCTTCCTT
>VWYI01040965.1:694-73065 GCA_013399455.1 Anthoscopus minutus
TAATGTATCTTTTTGAGAAGCTGAAGAATCACTGAGAACATGCCCTAGGACATAATCTGGTCAGTGATAAGGAAGTGGATAGGACATGTATACTGTGAAATCTGCAAAATTCAGTCTGCAGCCCAGCATTCCTGTTATTTGTCTCCTAATAAATCTAAAGGAAGGTGATAATAATGTCCACTTCTATAGCTGCATGTTGGCAAATTGTAATTGCTTTAGTTTTTATGATTTGTCTGTCAGAAAATGCTCCAGGAAAGTCTGAATGATCTCTAATTTCCAAGTGGACTCTTATTAAGCAGAGAATTTATAGGCATATGGCAGACGATTACAGCACTGGAGAAAAGCTGTATCTTACAGCCTCTAACGTCAAAGGAGTTATTACCAGTGGCAGCCTGAGCATATGTCTGGGTGGTTTGGAAGTTCTGGTACATGTGGAACATGTGGAACATCTACGGAGGCAGCTCCCTCTGCCATGGCTTCCTCTCAGACAGTAGAAGCCAAATACTTATTTCCTGCTGCTAAAATGAGATCAGGTCATAATGGTGTGACATTCTCTGTTTCAATAATAATGCCAAATATTCCCAGACTGAAATATAAAATGAACTGTCCAAATGTTGCTTTAGTTAGTGTAAAGGATGCTTCCTGGTGTGCTGTGTTTAGGAGTGGTAAGATCTTGCTAACACTGCTCATGGTAAAACTTACATTTACTCCAGTAAGTGGGATAAGACTGCTGAAATGTTTCTGGTAGTAAAACTTTATGTTAGCACCCCATCACTTAAATGACAGAGGTCTTATTTAATATGATGATGCATAAAAAAAAACCCCAAAACAAAATTAAGCCAAAAATTATGCACCTTCAATTTCTGGATTACACTAATAACTAGAGGGATAGAAGCAACTCCTTTTCTTCCAGAAGGACAATTGTTCTAAGAGAATATTAATACATTTAGGAATAGATTACCAGACTGATATCCCAAAGGGAATGAAAGCATTTCTCTGACATCCTGAAGGCAGGTGCCTAAGCTCTGTAGAAGTGGGATTTCTCAAGCACCTGTATGTTTAGCATTTCCAAGTAGTTAGTTCTAGGTAACCATGCACATAGTTTAAGTGATTTTTCATGCACTGTAATAGGTTCTTAACCCTGGAGACCAGGGTGTTTTTTACTTTCAAGTTTCTCTGCTATGCTACCACCTAGAAACTTTCTGAATCACTCACTGGAGTCAGTCTGTAGGCAGAGAAAATATCTCTCCCTATCACCTGTACAATGCATGAATATTTTCCCTCTCTGTCTCACTCTTACAAGCTCACACACAAATTAAATTTTAATTATGAATCTGCATCAGGCATTGAATCAAAATGCTAGCTAATAAACCACAGACAACAGCAATAATCCTCTCTGCCTGACAATCCCTGGTCCCCTGTGGACAATTGGGCCATTTATTACTCCACTAGTCTAAACAATTGCGCAGTAATAGCTGGAGTGAAACATTGCCTCATAACTGAAGGTGCTTGCTTTCTCTAGTGTCTGCAAGGCATTCAGCTCAAGGTGATGTCAGACTTCCTAGTTGGAGTACAGAAATGTGAAAAATGTCAGGGAACTTGCTGTGTGCTGTGTGAGGTGCTCAGCAGAAATTAGACCTTAGTATCATGTTGTACAAAACAGACATTGACACTGAAAGCATAAGGATGCAAGAAACAGGGCCAAATTGCTTTATATTATTTTTTAGTACACACCTGGTGTAGATTTGTTTGTGTGCAATTTCACCGTATTCCTCCTCACCCATTTCACCACTGTGTTTACCTCCTGAAATTCTGGGGGATAAATCCAGAGGAATTGTGGTAAGGAGAGATTGTTTGAATATTGCTGGTGCTGAGATATGATTGAACTGGAGAAAGAGAGGCTTAGTGGACCAGCATCTGACCTTCTTTAGGATGACAGGAAAAGAAGAGCAGCTGCTGATTTCAGTGGAGCTATTCTGTGCTTCTACTGATGTACAGAGGAAGCAGAATAAAGCTAGTCACAATGCTAGGATCTTAATTTCTGCAGCACTACTTGCTGTATTTCCAAATTTTCTTATGGATATAACTGGTGAAGATAAAGTGGGCCAGAAATATTAAATAATTTCACTTGGAAGTAACTGATTTTAGGATTGATCTGAGCACTGATGAGCTGAGTATATCACAAAGGAGGGCAAAAAAACCAACTGAAAAAAGCTTAGAGAAGCAGGATCCAATGAAAATTGGTTTGAGAATGAGCTAGAAGAACGTTTTCACCTTTATTCACTTTTTTCCATGCCTATCCTGCTAAGCCAAGGATATTCTCAGTCTGTTCATTTTGCACGTGCTTTACCAGTGCAAACCTGCTGCCAAGTCCATGACAGCAGGTTCAAAGCCTTGTGCAAGGATGCTGCTCTGAATCTGAGGGGGCTGCAAACAAATCGAGGAAAAACATTGTAAAAGCAGACTTGCACTTAAAATCAAATGCAACAGCACTTTCTAGATGCTTTCTCAGTTAGTACTGCCCTGATGCTCCAACACCCTCAGCAAAAGAGTTATCTACTTCCTCAAATCTGTTCCTGTGTACATATGCTACATTCTGTCCTTCACCTACTCTACTCTCAGCCTTTTTGTGTCTCAAGGAACAGGCAAGGCGAGATCCAGGGTGCTTTGGTCTACACCTAGCCAAAAAAAAATCAAATTATTTAGGTTTTAACTTGCTGCTGCTGCCTCTCATCGCTGTCACACTGCTTTTATCTTGGGCATGTTTCCCAAATAATGACATAAAGTACTCCTTGGAGAAAAGGTTCAAGAAGTAACTAATGGTCAGGTTCATTAAGAATTGTGCTTGTGAACACTTTGTAGAAGAAAGTTTCAGGTTTTTTCCATAACCCTTCACCAAAGCAAATGCATCCTGTGAGTGAAATTTGTGATTTAATTTGAAGTTGCATTGTGTTCTATCACTATCAGTCCATTCTCCTACTTTTTAATTTTCTATGTTTCTGATAAATTTATGGGGAAAAAAGGTTTATTCTCCATTAATGCAAAAAACACAAACATAATAAATGTTCTCTTCTCCTATTAGATGCCTGGTTTTTTTAATGGATTTTGTCATGAATATAATGTCATAACTTATTTAAATTCCCCATCTGTATTTCCAGCACATAGTTAATGTCAGCCTGGGAAATATTCCTTTAATAGTTTATGTGATCAAGAAGTTGATCTCTTTGTCACAAGGCTCAAGTTCTACGGAAATTAAAATTACTCTCTTTTTCGCTTTTGGGTCCTAAAATCACAGAAACATACTTTTTAAAGAGGAAAAAAATGGGCAGAAAGCCATCCAGGTCTCTGGGAATAGAAATAGGGCTCCATGATCAACCAAGCCACTTAGAGTAGGCTTTTTCAAGAGACTTGTAAAAAAGTGTTCAAATAGGAGCCTTGAACTGACTTTATTTTCCTGATGGTTCCTATACTTTCCAGATTAAAAGATGTTTTCTTTTATTGAAATCGAAAAGTGCCAAACATTGAACTTGCTTTGTAGGACATACATCAAGAGAGAAAATATTTCAGTGCAACGACATGACCTGACATTTTAAAGCAGATAACAAATGACACCTTGTCAATGCCATCAATTTATTATTCCCTCTCTTGTACCTCTGTGTCGCAGTGGGATACCACATTCGTTTTAATCATGGGCATGCGTTAAACAAATTTTTACCAGAGAAGCATTTGAAACTCCCCTAGTTGTTTCCCAATTCCTGACCTTACACCCATCCCACCGTAATGTGTAAAGGAAAAGGCTGTGTTAAATTTTTCATTATTTTATCCAATTTCTGATCCAATTACATGAGGCTCTTCCATCACTAACATGAATGTATATGCTGTAATGTCAGCTGCTGCACATTAATCAGGCATTTTTTTTATTCAGTGGACACAGGTGCTAAATCATCTCTCTGAAAAAAATGGGACAAGAAAGAGATGCAAATGAATAAGGAAGAAACTCCTTTTTGAGTAATTAGAGCAGGAGTGGGTGGCCTTCCAATCAAAGCCCCAAAGATCTGGAAATGCAGTAGGTTTTTTACGTCCTTTGTTTTCACCTAATTAAAAAAGAATACATGCTTCTTCTTGTGGCTTCACTTTTCACTACTTCTTAAAAGCCTGCATGAAGAATTTGATCTGTGGTTGGCTGCTAATCTTAGTTCTTTCAACTGAATGTGCCACTCAGCTGAAAATGCCTGGAATTATCAAGGTTGATTTCTGGACATGTTACAGAAAGAAGGCTTCTAACTGGGATGAAGTCTCTCTTACCAGAGTTTGAAATGTTATTTTCATTAATGTCTTTTAGGCTTTCAGATGGCAAACAAACAATTGTTTCTAAAATTGATATTTAATTTATTTTATTGAACTGTGAGAAAAAGATCCCCCACGTGATTCCTCATTTGTAAGGGACTCGGTCTCAAACTCAGATCAAGAATATATTCATGATTAGCATTGATAGGCAAAAGCACTGCAGAAAATGGGGCTTTGAGATTTTCCTAGGTCTTCAGAGTCAGATCTAGGGGTGTCTTACATGGACGGAAACAAAGGTTCAAGAGCACAAAGTCAAACTGGGTTATGAAGACCCTTGAACTTGCAGCAAAGCCTGGTATTAGAGGAGGTGCAGGTTTTCTTAGGTTTTGGTATAGTTGCCCGGGAATCTGAAAAATCGGGATTAGTTTGAGCAACTCCATAGCTTCAGAAATATAAATGCTTGCTGAATTTTACACTATTTGGAGAGGGTTGTTGTTTACACTGATGTTGTTTTGTCTTTCCCCTTTGATGGTCCATGGATTGAAATTAACTCTATAGTTAGACCTGTGGTGGTTAAGAAGTCTTATGTGTCCAGCATCACCTCAAGAAATCTTTTAACACAGAAAATTATACTAAATATTAGGACTGCTAATCTTCCTTGCGATTTTGATTTTTGCATATTTTTTTTTCCTTTTTTTTTTTGTTTTTTTTTGTTTGTTTGTTTTTTGCTCATTTTTTTGGCTTTTACTCCCTGATATTAATTTAGCATAAAGTCTGACAGAGGAAGGAATACGGTTTTCATTTCACAATGTATGTATCTCAAAATTGTTGGATGCATATTTGAAACCTTTTTCATATTAATGGAAAAAAATTATGTGGACATGGCATACGTGGCATATGTGGAAGAAAGTAAGTGTGGGGATTTTGTTTTACAGCCTTGGCAGAGCTTGTATTGGTATTTTTTACATTTTAGAAATATCCAAGGAGGTCTTTAATCATAGATATTAAAGCCATTAGACATATGAATTCACTAAAATCAGCACTAGATTTTTAAGAAATAAATTAATTTGGAATTGATGTTTAAATTGTGGAGTTTTATTCATTCATGGATCAGACACTTTCTGTGGTTAAGTCTGTCATGTCATTTAAAGTGCAATTTATGATTTCTGTTATTTCTTCTACATAATTCAGACACCTTGACTGTCACAGTAAATGCAGAAATGTTAAATTTATGGTGTATTCTATTTCAATCAGCTGTGTCACACCACAGCCACATTATATTGCAGCTCAAATAAGTATTATACAATATGGCAGCTTACAGTTAAACTACAAATTATAACCATGCATTTAAAATGAAATAAAAGATAAAATCAAGCAATTGGAATGAAAGGTAGAATTATGAATTTTTTCTCTTTTTTTTTGGCTGAAATTGAAATCCATGGTTATTAACTGAAGGGTGGCTTTCTTTTAGGGCCAGCATGTCCCATTTTCACCAGAATTTTGAAGACCTTCCTACAGTGTTTCATTGTTTTCTTGTCTCGAAGATGACAAGGTGAGGTATCATATCTCAACAGAGGCGACTGCAAACCTCCTGCATTTTGTTACAATACCTAAGATACAACATGTAAACATTTCTTAGAGTGTATAAGAGGCTGCTAGGACATAACTCCATGCTTTTAAGTATAAGAATTCTCCTGCTGTCCTGCAATTTTTCCAGGGCCCTCAGTGGGGTTTTTGCTGGCTACTCTCAGGCTGGCTGCAACAGCTGTGGGGCAGTTTGGGTCAAGTGCAAGGCACAGCTTGAAGGAGGGATTTACAATTACTTTCTCAAAGAAATTACTATTTGCCGTGTTGCTGTTGTCAAGTGTATAGCAACCACATTTTTTTGTGTTTTGTCTAGGTAAGAAGAAAATGAGAATGTATTCCTTAATACCATTCCTTTAACCCTTCAGACATGATTCCTATGAGATTCTGTGACTTAAGCACAATTTCAAGAAGGCTTTTTTTTTTATTATTTTTCTGGATTCTTCTGAAATGAATGTTATTCTGAATAAGGAGAAAGAGGTTGCTTCTAAATGTTTCTTAATGCTGTCTCTGTAAAATAGGACAAAAACTGATCACTTTTGAGCTGCCATGATGGTGTGACAGCAACCAGGAGAGGGGTTTCAAGTATGGAGTACAGCATCAGATTGGTGTAACCTTTTAGAAGTGACATGGGGGGTCTGGGTGGTTCAGACTAGTTTAGGAGAATTAATATTTAAAAACTAAGCAATCTGTGTCTCTCATTCCTTCAGGTTTGTCAGTCTAGAAGAAATGCTACTGGGTGACAGCAGTGTGGTGAATTTAGTGGGAGGCATACCGAGTGATAGGGTTAAAAGACTCCACAACTATATTGCAAAAATATATAAAAATAGAATGAGCTGTCTTATAAAGAATAACATTTCTCTAGATCTGCCATCCTTAGTGTACTGAGGACTAATGTCTGATACAGATATAGTATAGTATATTATTTTTCCACCTTTAGGGGAAATAGTTTCCCCACTTAGGTAAGCCTTCTACAGAAGTAAATGTATCTAGTGCAGTCTAGCCTGACCTGGTAAGGATAGGAATGAGTGACTGAAAGAAATAACTCTTGCTTCCTTCTGAGTAACAACTTTTTGGCAGTCTTGGTAAGAATGCAATCACAAATGTGTGCAGTTCAGGACTTCTCATCACGGAACTGAAATTAAAAGATTAGATGAGATTCAAGAGAGGACAGCTAAAATGCAGATAAACTAACATGCAATTATCTCTGGTGTTAGAGACAAATGTGGTTGCAACCCACTGTGGTGGGGGTGATAGAAGAGTGCTGGGAAATGTAGTGGAAACTTGCACAATAGTTAATTAGTTTGCAGTTTAATTACTGCAAAATACACAGTATTTTGTAGTAATTAAACTTTTATTCATTTTGTCAGAGAGAGATTTTTCTGTTTTCAGTAGGCTTTAATCTGAGGATTGTTTGATCAAAAGTAGGCAGGAAGCATATACCTGTAACTTAAGTACCTTTACTAAAGAGCATAAGGAGAACCTGTTTAATAATGGTGGAAGAATTAGAAGTAGAAGCTTAAAGAACAATAAAAGTAACAAGAAAGATAATTTTTGTTTATTTTAATAATTGGTGAAACAGAATAACAATTCAAAAGAGAAATTTTTACAAATATAAGAACTTTTCCTGAAGCCTATTCCCTTAAGACAGGATACTGTGCTCTGATTAGCACCGGTGTTAATCCAGGTTCATTTTGCTGAAGCCTGGAGTTATCCTGAGTGGTAATGGAAAGCAAAATCTGTCCTGATGAGATTTGTTCTCCAGAATAGTCAGGATATCAGCTGCATAGTGAGAACTCAGCAGTTTTGTTATGGGAAACTTCTTCAGCCAAGGCAAAATCCCATTGATCTTAGCACTAAGGAGAAATCACGGTGGGATACAAAAGTCTGAACTCACTTCAGGGCCTTGGTGTTGATGTCCTCTCTAACCTCACCTTTTTTGTGAACTGTGCCTGTGTTCTGTTTAACAAACCCACTTTGTGCTCTTTTTTGTCTTCACATTTAATCCTTATCAGGTTCCAACAACACTGGTACACTTGCGGCTTTATCAATTCTCCCAAAATGTTGCCACTGGAAATACTTGCAGACCTACAGCTTCCAAATTCTCTGCATTGATATTTTGTTATCCTATTAAAACAAATCTAGTTTCTGTCACAGCAACATAACCACTTTATAAAAGCAGTCAAAAGTTCCAGAAGATAGGCTGAAATCAATGATTACAACAGAAAAAAGTCAATAGTATTTATATGATTTATAGCACCATGTGAAATATGGTAACCTAGATAGGGAAACTAGGAGGCCAGATAATTTGAGAATTAGAAGCAGCACATCAAAACCTTGGAGTCCAGAGAGAGTACATTCAGGGACCATACGTTATCTCCTATTAGGCCTGTAGATATTGAATTTTTTGTCAACTATGGTGGCATTTATACTGGCATAAAATAGTGTAAGGAAGAAATTTGGTGTCTGGTGTCTAGAGCTTAAAGGGAAAACAGTCTGCTAGTCTCCTGTGCCATTTCTGAATGCAGGTCTACCACATACAGTGCTCCAAATATCTGCAACTGAGCTCACACACATACAACCTGGGAGGGTGGGAGGTCACCCTTTCTGCAAAGCCTCTTACTGAGGGGATCTCGTTAATCCTTCAAACTAATTAGGATAGATATGGATGCTGTAAAGAGAAAAACAGACCGCCTGTCCTTGAGGAATCCCCAGGGAAGTGAGAGTGGAGAGAGAATTGTGCAATTGCTGACTGCGAGGAAGGATCTGCACGGAGCCCTGCTTCCAGCACCTTCTGGCTTACCTGATGAAAAGCCATGGCTCTGAGCTTTTAAAGGTGAACTGAAAGAGCCAAGCAAAACTTAAACCTAATTAAGCACCGGTTTCTGTGCTGATTTCTTCCTCTGAGAAGGCAATGTGAGAAAGGCAGCAGAGAAGGGGACATGATAAGCAACTTACTTGAAAGTTTTATTTACAGTCAGAGACTCTGGGTTTTGTTTGCTTCCCTAACTGGTCATCACTCAACAAAATAAGAATGCTTTGGGTTTTGTTTATAATTGCAGTGAGTATGTATGCAGTTTTGAATTTCAGTTGTTTTTTTTACTAAATATACTTTTTTTTCCATGTAGAATGAGAAAAAGAGGCACAGAGTTTATCTAGCCAGTTCTTGCTCCGAATTCTTCTGAGCAGAGCAGAGTTTGACCCAAAATTTTCAAAATGAAAGGGCAATTTCATGAACCTTGCATAATTCTCTGAGGGAAGAGATGTTTTCCACAGTTCTCAAGTCCTCATTAGACAGTTTTTGATGCCATCTTGTCAAGAAAACTTAAAAAGCCCTAATAGCTCAAAGCCACACCCCAGGATAAGGAAAAAAATGGAGATGAGAATATCTGCACTCTGTAGATCACACTAAGCATGGGTCTGCAGGGCAGAGCAAAATATACACTTCTTACAGGGCCATTTCTCTGCAGACTTTAAACACCTTCAAAAGTGGAGTTTCCACAGCCTCCCTGGGCAACCTGTGTCAGGTCATTCTGAAAGTGAGAGTTTGCTGCTGTTCAGAGAGCACCTCTGAAAGGATGTAGATGCTCCATCCCTGGAAACATTTAAACACCCTGCGCTTCAGTTTGTGCTCATTGCCCCTTGTCCTGTCAATTCAAGAGGGTGTAATAATCTACAGTGAACTAAGCAGAACAAAACCAATTTATCATTTTGTTTCAGTTGCAAACAGAAGCCTGTAACACAAGGTCATTCGTGAAAATATCTTTTTGTTCAGTTCTGAGAAAAATAAATGTGAGTCCAGCAGTCAATGCTTAAACGTCCTCAGCATTGTCAGCGACTTGCGAGTGCAGAGCTTGGCATCGGACATGTCTCACAATCCAAAGATGTGAAATATTGCCTTCAGTCTACTCAAAATGCATTTTTCTCCCTGAATTAAGCCTCCAAGTCCACAAATCTCAAGAGCAATTACCATGCAAATCTTTAATATTGGGCAGTGAGTAGGACCTATTTCTTTTCATTCCCTTTTAACCATTGCTGTTCTTTAAATTGCCTGTTATCGAGTGTTATTCTCCCCTTTTTACTTTTTAAAATGTCTTCTTTATTCTTCTTAATTTTTATTTTTTTTATATTGTACCTTCTTCTCACTCAAGTGGAAAAAGATAAGCAGCAGTGTCACACCAACGCGGCACTGACGGCCCTTGAGATGGCACAGCTGCATTAGAGGGAGCTGCTACCAGCTTCTGGCACTGACTCTGCTCATGTTGTGTCTCTCTCTCTGGGACCTGGTGACATAAGTGGCCCAGGACAGATGTCACCTGGCTGTCAGGGAGATGTGGGATGGACAGCTTTAACCTGAGGCTAGGAGAGTCCTGTACAGGTAGGAAGGGGCTCCTCAGGGTGTAAAGTGTCTGCTAGTTCTTGTTTGCCTGGTTTTGACATCCCCAGCTCTGGACAGGGACATCACCAGATCGTGACATACTTCTTTCCCTACCCTCTTCCACCACCCAGCCAGAGTGCATTGCAGCATTCCACAAGGGCTAAGGATAAGTATAAATACATAGTCTTAGTCTGCATTAAGCCATAGTCCTACAGGCAGCTGTGAACAAAGACAGCTCCACACCACCTGCCTTCTCCACAGCCTGTCATTTTTTCATGAAACAAACAAACAGAACATCTCAGCTAGAAAAGAAGAGTACACAGATCAAAAGAAATTGGTATTTAAAATTTTTCACCGTTGTGCAAAGAGAGGCCCAGCTTTCCAAGGCTGTTCAGTAGCACATTAAAGATTCTAGCTGGTTCAGCACATTTCTGAAGAGCAGGGCCTTTTGCTGTGTTGCTGATGAGAAACATAAATTCACTGGTCACCTTTGGAAATCTTGGTTGAAGCTTGAAGAACTTTAACAAATTGTTATAATTTAAAATTTATTTTCTTCCTTTATAGATTTGTCCTTCCTTGTGTTAGCATTTTCCTTAAGAAGGACTTCAAAGCACATGAACAAAGATGCATGGGGGATCATGCAGGTCACCATGGCAGGTTACAGGTATAAATTTCCTCTGAACCACCATCAGCTGCACTGTACTTTAGCATTTCCACGGTTCTAATCTCAGTATTTTGGTGAATATGAGAAATTGCTATCCTGACCCTTAGCTGATATAATTTTCACAACTCCTTTAAACTCTCTGCCATTATATCAGTCTTTGCTGTTCGGACCACAAGGACTTGTGAGTAAGTTATCCACTAACGCTCTCAAAAGTTGTATTTTAGTCAGCAGTGTGTAGGATCTAATTATCACAGGAGCAGAGATCTCTTATCAATGGTGACATGTAGAAGTCAATGAAGCCAGTGTACCACAGAGCAGCACAAACCAAAAGATCTGGAGAGGGCTAGTTTTTCAGAAAGAATGCTTTTCATGTGCAAAGCAACACATGTCATCTAACAAAAGCTCAGACAGAGACAAGGAGTAGAAGAATATTAGATTTATACATTTTACATCTAGATGAGAATGTAGAAAATGTGAGCTCTTATGTGATTTTTTTTTCAAAATCTTACAAGTAATTATTCTGTGTTTTGCATAAGCAAATTCTTGAATATTATGCAAAATGCCACTGCTCATCTTAGCTGAAGTGTTGATGAAAAGCAAATGCAACAATGTGATTTGAAATCTGAAGTACAAACAGATGTTACTTTTGAATGAACTTCCATTGCTTAACCACTGGCTCTAGTTATTGCCATCTAAAGAGAGAGATGAAGCAACTCTGCAGGCTGTGGATGTGGCTGTAAATTTTCAGCATGCAAATGAAATTGTAGCTATTCCTTTAAAGGCAGCGCCTCTAAACACAATGGGTGGGCTCATTTTTTAAGTGCAGTTTGGCTGCATAGGACATTATACCAACTCCTCATGTTAAAAACAAAAAACATAAGGTGGGATATATGCTTTAATACTGTTGTACTGTGGTTACCTAATAAAACTTCCCCAGAGAAAAAACATTTCTTGCTCCACTCCTGCGTCCTTCTTAGCACATCTTGTACATGCCTGCACTGGGCAGGACATTCAGGCAGTGGGACAAGCCTAGGATTGGGGTAAGCCTGTGGTGGGTGGACCTTGGCTTGAGCTAAGGAAAGAGAGAGATCACTTACCAGCATGGGCAAAACAAAAAACTTGACTTAGGGAAATTAAATGAATTTTTTATCAATCAAAACAGATTTGGATAATAAGAAGTAAATTCAAATCTTAAAAAACCTCTTCCATCAGTCCTTTCTCCATCCAGGGCCAACTTTTAGTTCCAGTTCTCTACCTCTTCTGGTGCAGGGAGATGGAGAATGCAGGTTATGATCAGCTCATCACACACTGTTTCTGCTCCCTCCTAAGGCAGAGTAGTCCTTCCCCTGGTCTAACATGAGATCCTGCTCATACGAGACAGTTCTCCACAAACTTCTCCAAATGTCTTCCCATGAGCTGCAGCCATGAACTGCTCCAGTGTGGGCCCTTTTCCATGGGGTGCAACCTTTCAGGCACAGGCTGTTCCCGTGTTGGTCCCCCTTGGTGTCACAAGTCCTGCCAGCAAACCAGCTCCAGCATGAGCTTCTCTCTCCATGAGTCTATAGGTCCAACCTACTCCAGTGTGGGCTTCCCACATGGTCACTCCTTCCTGCAGGCATTCTCCTGCTCTGGCCTGCAGTCCTCCAGGCTGTCGGGGAATGCCAGCTCCAGCACCTGGAGCACCTCTTCCCCCTCCTTCTGTGCTGGCCTTGATGTTGAGACAGTTGTTCCTATCACATAGTCTCACTCCTCTCTTCTCTGGCTGCAGCTTGTTTCTGTGCAATAACTTTTTTTTTTTTTCTTTTAAAATACATTATCCCAGGGGTGCTGCCACTGTTGCTGATGGGCTTGGGCTTGGCCAGTGGCAGATCCATCTTGGAATCAGCTAGCATTGGCTCATCTGGACACATGGAAGCTTCTGGCAGTTTCTCAGAAATGTTGTCCCCGTAGTCCCCTTGCTATCAGAAGTTTTGGATTGCCACACAAACTGAGTAAAAAGCCCTAATTCAGAGTGTAGAAGTACATAATAAGAAGATGGAGAGGCTTAAATACTGCTGAAATGCCAAGTCTTTGCTTAGAATAATTGTTTTCGGAAGGCTATTGCAGGCACATCTAAAACTTTAAATTATGTCGAGATATGGGAGCTCTTAAAGATGACTTTAAGCTGACTTTTTCCTTATTTTACTGCCCTTCTGCTGTGTCAGCAGACCTTAGATGCAATCAGTCATCTGACCTAAAGTACTTATTTGTAATTAGGTGTCAAAATAAAGCGATAATAGCAGTCTAATTCCAATGGGTCCTTCTACCTGAAATGCAAATCTCTCTCCATTTGAGTAATTAAGCTATGAAATTTAGAGTGCTCAAAGCTTTTGATGTTTTGAAGTAATTAGCAATATGGAGAAAGATACTGCTCTCTGCAAGTACTGATTTGTAATAAAATCAATGTGTTTCGTTTTCTGTTATTAACTAAGTTATATTATTCATTATTTATCAGTATTTTGCCAGCTGCCAGAATTTGTAAAAATATTTGTGTAGCCTAAATGCACTGCAAAGATGAGCACAAACTCCTCTAGTCATTAATTACCATTTACATGAATCGGACATGTAGGCATTGATCCTCAGAAGGCAGCAGAGCCCTATCACGCAAGAAGCTGTATAAACCAAACCAAAACTGTTACAAGTTTGATAGCATGCACTGAGAAATGAAATGAACAAAGCAAATATTCAGTAAAGAATTTTAAATCCTCTATTTGTATTTTTATGGGATTGTGTTAAAATGCTGCCTATGCAGAATCGCATGAAGGCATGCATGCACTCAGTGACTGCCAGGTAGTTTGCAAGCTGTTGTATTTTGTATTCCTGGGCCAGGGCACAAAGCACTTGGAGGAAACAGGCTGGTTTTCTTCATCAGCATCAAAGCTGTAGACAGGGTCTGCTGGAATACTGGGCACAGAGAAAGGGAGCAGAGGCGGTTGGTCTGGAGAGAGGATGTGACATGGTTTGTGATGAACAAGATACAGGAGAGGATTAACCCAGATGCCGGATCGTGTTCCTTGTTGGCAGCTTTACATGAAGTGTAAAGCCAGGAGCTGGACTTTGGTGATCCTTGTGAGTCCTTTCCAACTCAGGATATTCTCTGATCCTACAAAAATATTCGACAAGATTACTGGAAAGTAAAAGCACAATTATTTTATCAGTACTGAAATTAACAACCAATTTGAAAAGAGATTTAGAAGTATTCTGAGCTATTTACGTGGTGTTCTGTATGCTAATTAATTTGAATGTTGATATTCAAATTAATATTGAATGTTGATATTAGAAAGAAGCACATTTAGATAGGGATTTGTGCCAGTGAAACACAGCTCCAGACAATCACAACAAAGCTTAAACTTATTTGTGAATAATAAAAAATGAAGCTGTTTGTAATCCTATTCATAAATGCTGGGAATTGATCATATTTGAGTAACTTTTACAGAAATTTATGTACTTTTTTTTATTTTGCACTTTTTTGCACTATTTTCAGAACAAAATCAGAAAATAGTAGTTTTGCACAGTTTCACTAGTGCAAATGGTATTTTAATGCGCAGTCTAGTGAAGAGATTCTGGAATAGCATCTGTCCTTTTAGTGTGGTTAGGCAGGGATGAGGGAGTATTGTTTCCACCGCAGAGTTCACATACAGTCCTTACTGTCAGCATGAAAGATGGCTGATGGTGATACCAGTGTGCTTAAATCAAGCAGGTGTACAAATTCTTCGACATTTGTAAGACTAATGGATCAAATTATTCTCTTACTCTGAGTATTCAAATCCTGAAATGTCTGCAGAGTTCTGTCACACATTTTTGACTTCACACACTCTATGCGTGCAGCACCACTGTGGGACACACATGGTGCCCACAGGGTTACAGTAATTGTTACCTTTTGTGATGCAGTGATATGGGTGGGAACAGAATAACAAGCTTGGAGATACTTCCCAGGATGACAGATAATGAGAAAAGGTTACACGGAGATTTTCAAATGACAACTCAGTCACAATTTCTTAACTCCCTATTTCCTCAGTATCCCAGCATCAAGATCTTTGCAGGCTTCAGAGGTGGATTTGTTTTATTGTTTGTTTGTTTGTTTTAAATTAAATTTTCACATTCATACCTAGGCAAAGGATTTCACACCAGAAACAGTGCTTCTGATTATTTCTGCAGGTGCAACGTTAGTGCATAGAGATTGGTATTTGCATACCCAGCTCCAGAGATACAGATGCAAATCAAGCTCAGTTTATTTGTACACGTTCAATTATCTTACTTATTTCATTATTCCCCTTTAATTCATGGACCAGGTGCTGTAAACACTATGGCATCTCCAGTTCTTACTCCTCTTTTCTGGTGTTTTCTTCCAAGCTGAGTGTCTGGCTTGCTGGTATAAAAGCTTGGAGCTCACTGAGAGTCTAAAAGAATCAAACCAGTTGGAGAGCTGCTCATGAGATACTGGAGGTAAATAAAGTCCTTTCATATTATATTTTACTGCCATTCAGGTGAGATTTAGCAACTACTTTTGCAAAAAGTGAGCTTTTCTTTTCTATCCAAAACTAACGCTGCTATCTGTGTTGTGGGCAAAGCTCTTGCATGTAGTATTTCTTTTATTTTCAGAGTTGTAAATCTATGGTTTGGATGGGCGATGTGTTAAAAGATACTAGGTGGCCTGTGAATTCTCAAAGTAAGGAGGAGGCACTTGAGAGGTTTTAAACTCCTGGATGATAAAGAAGGGGTATAAATAGTGGCTTGTAGCAGTATTAAAAAGCCTCACCTACATAGAAACTGGCACAATATTTACTGCAAGTAATAAATATTTGTAATTGTTATGTGGTGCTTTTCAAATGATATTTCATGTCTAGTTTTATTTTGAGTTATTTTTTACAACTTCAGTTCCTCATGAAAACAAGTTGTATAGCTTATGGTATTACTCCAGCAAAATGATTTCCATAAATAAAGCAAGAGGCAATAGAAAGGAACATATATAAAGATTAATGCATCAGACTTTTAAGCCTACACTGACTAACAATAATTTCTGAGACTTAAGTTATTGGGAAGGAAATTTCTCATATGGAAACAGGCAACAAATCCAAAACTACCTGAGAAGTATAGGCAATTTACTTTCCTTCCACTTAAAGAATTGTATTTTTATAGCTGCTTTCCCCGAGCTTATTGATTTTGTATGCAATTTTCTTGAGAGACAGAAAGCAGCTAGATTTGGCACGCAAATGGATGTAGACAGCAATTAATGCTTGTGCTGTTTGTGAGCTGGTGGGTGCTGCTGTGGGGTTCCCTGCACTGGACAGGGGGTGTTCCCCTCCTGTGAAACTGCCTTGGGGAGGTGACCATGCAGCTGTGGAGGCAGGGCACCAGGAGGGTAAGAGCAGATCAGAGAATCGTGTCAAATTAAGAGAGGCATCTATAGAGACAGGCAGTTAATATTTTCTTCCTGTAGTGCAACTGGAATGTGACACCTTTCTTTGTATCATTTCCAAATTAATTTCCACTGAGTCAAGTGTGGAAAAAATGTAGAGCAAATGTCAGAGAATGTAAAGTCAATTTTCTAGTTAAAGGCAGTTAACAACCTTACCTTTAAGTCCTAGATGCTGAGATAATAAAAAAGCCTACCAAAAAACCTAACATAACCTGGATTCCAATTAACATCTGTAGTTCGTAGGAACTAAAACCCATAAGTTTCTTTTAGAAATTTCCATTTCATTTCTTAATGTGGTAAAAATAACAAAGTTCCTTAGGAATCAGGTTAAACCCACTTTAGGCAGAAATATATGAACAATAGAGGCCTAAACTATGAATATATTATGATATCATCCTTGAATGATACATATCAGAGAACAAAACTAAAAAATTTGTTAGAATCTTTCTTTAAAAAGCAAGAAGAATATTAATTCAGATCTGGGACAAAAATGTGCCTCATTTTTTATTTCACTTGAACTTACAACTCTTTCAAAAGACCATAGCAACCTGTAAAAGAAGAGTTGATGAAAAATTGATGAATAAAAAAAAAGTTGATGAAGATGGGAAGGTACTGCTACTTAATGAACTGATGCAGTTGTATCACCTAAGGTGCATGTTACCAGTGCTTTCCTACAAACTCATTAGGTAGGATGCAATCCATAAATTACTGAGATTCTCTTACTCTACCTAGAATGACAGAGATGTCAACACTGCAGCTCTGCAGACTGGAAAACACTAATTATTTAATGACATCCAGTGCCAGAGCATGAGACACTAATGATCATTCTTTTTTGTTGTCCATCTAAAAAAACATATTCCATATAGTTGCCAATCATCAAAACAAGCAAGAATCCAAATAGACATCTTAAACTTCCAAAAATGAGCAAGCTACACACATTTTAAAACAGCAGTCTGGAAATACCAGAGGCCAGGTACAACCTTTCCCCCCACAACCTTTCCTGCTTTAAATCCTTCCTTGATTTCTGCTGCCTTCCCATTTCCTCTGTCACTGCATGGTGATCCCTTTCAATGGGCAATAATTCAGCATTTTTATCTCACAGCCTAAAGAATCATGGTATATTGGATAGGTACAGTTCCCACACCATATACCTTATTAACTTCAAATTAAACCAGTAGGGGAAATTGTGATTAGAAATCCTTATAAAAACGCCTTATTCTATGAAGTATCAGGAAATTCAGCTGTGAATTGCAACACTGAAAAAAATACATTTAGAACTCACAGGAAAGATACTTTGACATTCTCAGGAGCCTCATTTCCCTTTTGTTCTCCTTGTTTCTGCCAGAGCCATATCTTCTCCTATCTTTGGAACGAGGCACTGTATTTTTTCCGAAGGACTTCAGGAAGCCTTCATCTGCGGCTCACAATTTGTAGAGCCTATGTTTACATTTTGCAGGCATACAAATCACCATTTTTAAGCACAGAGCCTCGGATCACGCTGCATTACGGCAGACACACAGCTGTGAACAGTGTGACACTCCCAGCTTCGGGCTGGGATCGTGGCATCGCAGGCGTCACTCGCAGGTGGCCGCTCCGACCCTGCCGAGCACGCTGCAGGACTGAGCCTCTGCCTCTTCGCAGGACATCACTGCTTCGCTGGAAAGTATAAGGGAGGGGGGAAGGAGACAGACATGGTGCAATTAGATGACAGTTTTAAATGTGTGTGACATTTTAAGACTTTTCTTTCCAATGAGTACAGCATTCCAAGGTTTAAATTTTACAGGGCATCAGTTCAAAAGGCAAAGTGTGGGTAGCTCCTTCTGCTTGAACTGCCTCTAGGTGCCTTTAGGCTCTTATTTATTCAAGGGTCTGTGCAGCCAGCTTTGCCTTCTTGTGCCCCTTCCGCACACTGAGGAACCAACAGTTCCTGAAATGATTTAAGTCTTTGTATGTGGAAGGTGACTCTGGTCTTGCACCTGCACAGAATTGCCAAAGCAGCACTAGTGAGCAGCTCCATGGGACAGACAGAGCATGTGACAGCAAAAATCACAGCAATGAGTGAACACAACATTTCAGAAGTTAGACACAAGAAGTTTTTTGTTTGCAGTGGAGGCTGATAGAGAAAATAATTCTTCTGGTAGAGAAAAATACTCTTTGGCTCTTTTTTACTTTTGGCATGGATTACAGAGACAATTCTCTTATGGCCTGGTGGATACACTTGACAGAAAATGCATTGTCTGACAAGGCAAACACATATACTGTTTCCTGCAGAAACTAGTGGTTCTATGGAAAAGCATTATTAGATTTGGGACTTCATAGTATAGAAATATCGAAAACAGCTTAAGTGAAAGGTTTTTGTCCTCATCTGGATGTGGCCTATGAAGAGGAAGTGTGTTTTATTTGAACTCATATACAGTACAGCTATTTTAATATTTTATTTTTATGTATATACAGTTTTCTTCTAATGAAGGAAGCTAGACACTTATTGTGTCTTCAAAATGTACGTTGTCCTGATAGAAAGGCTCTTGTCACTGTGCTAAAAATGCTTTAAGTAATTCACATGTGATATCTATCAGAATAATAAATTCTGAGGTTTTGATACCCATAATCCTTTTCTAGAAGAAATCAGAGAGCTCTTGCAATTTTTCTATGATAAAGCTCATCAATCATACTTGTATCAACTGTTTAATCTCTCATTACTGCATTGTGAATTTATTTCCTATAGCTCCATTTCTTAGTGTTCTGCACATGCATTCTCTGTCCCTAGATTTATAAATCTTAGTCTTGACCTTTGCAATAGTTTAATGGGTATTTAAATCAAATAATTTTAAATAAACATCAGAAGACATTTATTGATTGTGAACCAGAACAGGCAGGAGTTCAGAGGCTTACAAATTGTACATATAAGTTGTTCACCTATCAGACAAATGTCCTGCCCAGGCAGGAAAAGAGTATGCTTATCCTATGTGTTCCAGTCTAAGGTATGAATTTAAGCAAACCAAAAATTAGAATTCTCCACAAATTATGGCTTTGTTTAGGCTCAGTTCCACTCAGAAGAGATAGCACCTTCCCCTACCAAACAGCACAGGGGGATGGACAATGGGCAGCTGTGATCCCCTAATATCTCCTTTTTTGCTTCTTCTTCCTTCTCACACTGTTCCCCTGTTGTGGTGTGGGTCCTCCATGGGCAGCAGTCCTTCAGGATAAACCTGCTCCACCATGGGCTTTTTCTTCTAAGGGAATATTCCCCTGCTCTAGTGCGGACCAGCAGTGTGGAAATCTGCTCCAGTGTGGTCTCTACAGGCGTTGCAGGGGAATCTCTGCTTCAGAGATGTCTGTTGTCAGGAGCTGCACTTATAAACAGAACTTCACACCAGCTATATGGAAGGAGTCCTTGTACCAGTGCAGGATTTGGCATGGCAGAGCTGTAGAAGCTCAGATGTGGACGGGATAGGTCTGTTCCAGGGTCACTCGGAGACAGGGTGTGTCATTAAAGCAATGGCTCACTTTAGGCAGGAGTAGGACATCTTTAAGCTTTTTATCCCTGCCTCAGTAGATGCTTTTCTGCCTACAGTACAGTACATTCCTTGCAGTTACTTACTGCAGTTAATTTTGCTAACGCTGCTGAGCTCTGTTTGCAGATTGGCAACATCCTGCTGTTAACAGTTATGCCCTAAAGCCCACGGCAAACCTTACCAACCTGTCTAAAAATGTGTTCAGCCATCGTGCACAAATCCATTGTGCTGATGAAGAGACTGCTTTTGGCACTTGTATCTGTTTTGCTCCATCCTCAGCGATGCCGCCTTTAATTAAAACCCGTTATTGATACATTTTTGCACTCCCTGTTTCAGATGACTATGAAACACACTCCTAAACTCAGGCTCCCTGCCTTACAACACAGACGGGCTTATGCTTGTTTATGAACCAAGGGATAGATATGGAAACCCTCTGTATGGATTTGTATGTCTTTATTTGTGGACAGTTTGTAAGATTAAATTACATATCAATATTTGCTTACTCTGCCATTTGATTAATGCACTGCAAGCAGATTTAGAATCTTGTTTTGTATAGGTTTTTCAAGAGCTGCTTAATATGTTTACTCTTGGAAGTACTTGCCCATTAGATTGAATGTACACAAAATAAATCATCCAAACAGTGATTAAAAATAAAGTATATTTGGCCATCATATCATTTAGTTAAGACCAAATATTTCTGTAGAACTGCTGGACTATGGCAGATGAAAAGAGCAATTCCTACCTTAACAGCTCACTAAAGTGCCATCACTGCAGTGAAAGATCAGATGGATATCACCTATGTAATGTGCCTTGTCAGTAGCTGTGATGTACTGTGTAATGCAGGTGGTTTCAAGAGGTTCTCAATCTTGTTATGCTGCTACCAATGCACTGAAGTGGTCCTTTCTCAGAAGTGATGGGGGGCACCTGAAGTCAGCCTGCTGCTGAGAAGCTCTCCCTGTTTCCCAAGTATATTAGAGAGGGTGGAACCTTACTAGGTTTACATGCAAGATTCAGTGAGAATAAAGTCTGGAGGATGAAAAGATGCTGATTGTGTCTGCCCTGTAGATCAGAATATCAGTAGTCTTCGAGAAAAGATCATTTGTTTCCGGGTGCTATAACGAAAAAGTTCCAATAGAGCTGGTCAATGCCCATTGTGTCGTGCTCTTGCTTGCTTTTGCTTTTTCTTTATTTTCCTGAAAAAAGCTGTAAAGCTCTAATGTCCTCTTTTACAGAATCCAATTTGTGACCTGCCATAAGGGGCAGTATCTCATTAATCAGTGAAAGCAGAAACAACACGCCAGGCCCATAAAGAATTATGGGTGTGCCTTGCTAACAATTGGAGCTCTCCTGACAAATAAGACATGCAGTTTATTCTCAAGGCCTTTGACAAAAAGCCACCTAATGTAATTAGGTACAGCTGCCTTTATACTGTATTTGAGATTGTGCTGTCTGCACAAGGAGTATTTTCTCTGTATTATCAACACAAATGATGTCAGTACACAGAGTGCTTCTTGAAAGGCTTCTCATCTCCACTGCTCAGGTATTGAGGGCAACAGGAAACAGAAGAATTGTTTGACTTAGACAATCCTTGATTTAGAACATAGAATCAGCCATACCTGGATGCAGCCAAGAGATAAGTATGCAGAGACAGCAGACCTAGCTGAAGCGTGCAGCGTATGCACTGGTGTAGGCTGCTGCTCTTGCTTATCTATTTTTAAACAGTCACGTTGGACATGTCTCAGTGGCTTTCCAAGACCCTTTTTGTCACACCCATTTTTTTGCTATTTTATTTTTAGAACTTCACTGGAACACACTGACTTCACTAATTCATTAGAAGTGAAGTCCAGCAAACTCTTCCAAAGGCTGTAAGCCTAAAAATATTCAAGGGAATTGAGTGAAAGCTTTCCTATCAACTTTTGGCCAGCCACAAAAATACCAGATTTCTTCATCTAGATCTAGATGTGGCAGAGAGAGATGGGAGAAGTTTTCAAACAAAATTTGGCTCCTAATTGTAGGAATTTTTTTTTTCATTTATGCCCCTTAAGCCTTCACAGCTCTCAGGGAATTCCACAGCTAATTCCACAGTAAATGTTATTGACTACCATGATTATTCAATTTATATTATGTTTTCAGTTTTGCAGCCTTTGTTCTATTTTTTCTTTCCCGTACTCTATGTCTCTTGCTGTTTGTTGCACTGTTGCTCACAATCTTTTAAAGGGGTTTTGTAGCTATAAGTCAACTAGAAAATGGTCAAGTGATACAAATTTTGAACTATTTCTCTGAAGACAGCATTTCACCTCCTTTTTTTTGCGTGCTCTGAAGTAGATTGTGAAGCTTCTTTGATATTTCTCTCAATGTGTAAGCCTGTATCATAGCCACTGCAGAGGGCTTCTGCCTTCCCTAAGTCATGCTGGGCTGCTGAAGAAAGAGGGCTATGTTTAGATCTTATTTGTTTGAAGGCATAAATGTCCATTATTTTAATTCTTCATGCCCTAGTAAATAACCTTACACCTTCCACAAATATATTATGGCAAGTCAAAAATCATATTCTCCCACCTACTTCCTCTGTGATATCTCCCCTTTTTTGTACAGTAGTTAGAAATATAGTGGCCCGCTTTGGACAACTGAAGAACTGGTATTATCTTTTAGCCAAATAAATCACAGACAATAATTGAAAATATTTCTCTGTATCCTTTTAATTTTTCCCTCTATTTCTGAAGCATGCCCCGAAGGTTTTTCTGTGAGAATGAGGAACTATGTGAGGCTCATGCTTCTCTTTAAATGAGTCCTTGGTAATTACTGAGTTGGTTTTGCTGGCATAGGGCAAGATGTCAGCAGTGG
This sequence comes from Anthoscopus minutus, assembly GCA_013399455.1. NCBI lineage: Eukaryota > Metazoa > Chordata > Aves > Passeriformes > Paridae > Anthoscopus > Anthoscopus minutus. Next base: position 23,422 of record VWYI01040965.1, read on the forward strand.
ACCAAGTGCAGTACAAGGAAACAGGGAAAGAAAATTTCCATTTAGATGGGAAAAATGAGACAATTTATTGATGTAATGAATGGAAGGTGCTCTCAAAGTAAAGGCTTAAGGTGGTGTTCACAACTGGTTCATTTTTTTTTTCTCTATTCATTACACTTTGCCTTTTCCATTCTCTCTCCAAAATGAATAGGTTCAGTGCTCAAATTGGGAAGTATGGATAGACCTACATATCTGGCACTATCTTCTGTACATATCTGAAAGAGTAGGGCTCTATAAATAATAACCTATGCTGCTAGCTCAGCATTTCGGTTCATTTAATGAGACACATGTGACAGCCCCACATGCTTTACAGAGCCTGTCTAGAAGGGATATCCTCTTGTCAGCTCAGCAAAAGTATCTGTGTCTTCCAGCAATATGAGTCTGCTCCAGCCTGGCACAATTTCAAGGACTGGGACCTGGGAAAAGATTTTGTGTCTAAACAAAACACACCTGAAACAATCAGTTCCCTTTGAGGTTCTCTTGAGTCATGTTGTGCTGGCACATCAAGCTGCTGACAAAACTTGTTGTAACAGGTAGTGTCTGATAAGACTGAAAAAACCCTTATACAATGTATGGTAACAGAACTGGATTATGTGTATTTTTTTAAAAATTTTTTTTCCCAAAAGAGAATGTGCTGTCTTCAAGAGTGCTGTGTGCTCACTTGTCTAGCTTTCATTTACCTGTGAAATACAGAGGTTTACACATTCTCAAGGTGATGGGCTTCTGTTTTGTTTATTCATCATTTCATTCTGAGCATCTACTCATGTTTTCCTTTCCTTTTTTTTTTCCCTTGAACCTTTTTTAAGTAGCTATATCAAAGATCTGTGACCAAAAGATAACGAAACCTCTGAGAACGTACAAGACAGTTCTTGCAGGGCATTTGCAGCATGAAGCAGACAGAGCATCTCTCTAGGATGCACTGCAAATGGGACACAGGGCTGGGAATCATATTCTGTGGGCTTTTTTTTAAAGCTGGAGAAGAACTATGACAGGCATCCAATACCATTTTTTGCACAACACAAGCCAAATAGCTTTAATATTTTCATATCCAAGAGACTGAATAAACATTTTGTTTCATTCCAGATATTCATGCAAATTAAAGACTCCATGTAATGGGGCAACACATCTGTACAATCTGTTGCTAAGTACCTCTTATATCTACTTGAAACTGTTGTGCATTTAATTCCCAGCTTGATATCCCCATTGCCAACATCATACATAAAAAACGTGGACTTTTTTTTATTCTTGTTCTGTACTTTAGACTTCAGCATTCATAGTTGAAACGTACTTTGTCTGGAGCCACTGAGGGATAGAAATCAATTTTATTTTTTCTTTAATGGAAACACTGATGCTAAGAATGAAATAATTACAGCAGTTGGAGGCTTTATGAAAAATCCTGATATGAGACTTGCATTAAAGGTGAAAAAAATCACATCAATTAAAGCCACTGAAATTTATGTAGCTTCTGTTCCCATGCACTGACAACACCTTGCAGTGTCTTTTTTTAGCTTGAGGAAATACCTGGTGTTCATTTTTTTCCCTAAGTATTCTTAAAACCAAATAGATCCTTTTTAAATCTTCTTATGGATAAACTAGATAAATCCAGGATCTCTGGTTTCTAGACTTGTTGCTTAGCTGGTATTAAGCAATAGCGGCTTTCAGAATCACTGAAAGCTCTTGTATGTGTACATTTGCTCCAGTGGTCCTGGGCAAAACAAGAATTGATGCAGTCACACACAAAGTGTGCATGGGCACAGCAACTCTGCCTCATTCTGGCTGCCCTCACCTGGCTCAGGCCACTTGGACAGGGCTTCTGACTTGGCAACACCCTGTTTAGATACAGTTTAGAGAAGCTCTTCACATGAACTGGCAAGATAAAGTACAGCCCCTTTTGTGATTCATCTGTTCTGCATGTTAACCACAAGCTCCTGCACTTCTGAGGGAGCCATCATGTCCTGTAACTCAAGTACAATTTTAATGAAATTCAGCACAGTGCATTTAGTAGTTTCTGTAGTTTTTAATGTAATTCTTCAGTCTTTCATGTAATCCATTATGTTCAGTTGAGTTAATCATACCAGGTGTCCCTTTTAACATGCTATTTTTAATTTTTCTTCTTATTGAACAGGATTCTAGTGTCAGTCTTAAAGCACTCCTTCAACATGGGATAACAATTTGCTGTGCTTCAAAATTCTGTTGTTACAGTGGGTAATCATGTAATCACTTTGTGCCTCAGGTCTTTATCTGTAAGACAGTAATAATTTTGCTTCTGTGGGATGGGAGGGAGCATTGTGAGGATAAACCTGTAACTACTTGGAATGTAAAGGGATACTGCAATTAGGAGATGTTAGGAAAGATCTTACTGATAAAAAGTGGAGAATTCTTCCTGAAGACAAGACAATTTGGAGGACTGAGTTCAGATTTTAACAGGACAATGCAAAACAGCTTTGAAAAATGTTTTTGTTTTTGTTTCTTTCCGCTGTGCAAAACTGCATACACAGTAAGGAATAAAATGAATGGTTCAAAGTCATAATATGCACTTTGTATCTCTTTAGACATTGAGCTTTTGCACAGTTGGTTAAAGGGACAAGTAGAGCTTTGGCCTGTGGTAAAACTCTGAACAATGCACAGATCTGTTGAAAGTGTTAAAGAATTTGTTTCCTCACAAATCTTTTGCATTAGTTAAATCAATGTGTCAAACCACAAGATGAAGTTTATGTAGTTTGTCAGTGAGACTTGTATTTTGTTTTATGCTGGTGTTGTCAAATGTATGTAATAAGAAGATACCAAGTTAGCAATGGCAGACATTAATAAAAATTGCAGTAAAACACACTGTGCTAGAAAAAAATGAAATAAAATATTGCGGTTCGGGAGTTAGAATAGAATGCACCACATTTGTCAGTAGATGATATATGAGGTGGAGCCAAAATGTTCCAAGTATATTTTATTACTCTTTGGAACTGTCTTTGTTTAAAATTCCTAATTTCTGCATAAATGTTTTGTTTCAGAGAGAAAGCTGGAAGACAGGAAATGGTGTGACAGGTTTAATTATTTTTAAGAGAATACAGAGGAGATCAAAGCCAAAGAGATAAAAGCTGCAGCTACTGTATGGGCTGGAAACTTCTTGTGAATCATAAGCACCCTTAAGTGGAGCGCACCAGAGGAAGCCATCCTGAATTCAGCACAGAGGCACAGCTGAAATGGAAATTCTCTATTTACAGTGTTTTATGACCTGTAGTTGCTGCTCTTGATGAGTCCTGTAGTTAGGCAGGCACCAAAATGTCTGGGAACATTCACAAGAAAACAGTAAACCAAACAGTGCCACCTAAATCAGCAGCTCTAAAATAACCCCCCAGGGGCAGTATTGTTGTGAGCTGTTTGCAGAGCTGGCATTTGACTGTGGGCCAAGAAAAATCTTGTATCAACAGATGTAATCAAATCTCCTATGGCAGTAAAGACTATATCACAGTTTTCATTAGCTATTAAGAATTTGAAAGGAATGGGCTTCCCCTACCACTACCTTTTTATTGGTACTATATGATCTGTTACTAAACCGAAGTTGTCAAACTGCTGCATCTTTCTGAAAGACAACACTTAATAAAGGAAGTGGAAGCCAAAACAAGGTCCTGCTAATACTTTAAGCAAAGATGCATCTCCACAGTTTTTGCTTCTGTTGTTTTACTGAATATCCAGTAATCTGCTCTCCTCAAAGAATAGCTGCCCCCTCTTCAGAGGAAAAACCCAAATACCCACTTTTCTCCCTGGGAAGTTTATCCCCAGTCTGTTCCCTCAGCATCTGCACCCTCTGATCCTCTAGACCCAAAGATCCTCCAGACCCAGTGTGTCTCCAACTCAAGTTTCTTGAGGAAATTCCTTCCCATTTAGTAGATGAGCATGGAAAGATGTCTGTTGCTTCTGCTATAGAAAAATTTAAAAAGGCATTAGGCTGCCTTGGACTTGGGGCATTTGGTTGAATGGAAAGAGTGAGTGTTTTTCTTGGAGGGTAGAAGTCAGTTACCCAGCGTGCTGTTTTGAGGAGGTGGAATCTGTTGGCGCATGTGGTTGAGTAAAGCTGCTGTTAGAAACCAATTGGTATTCAACATTACCAAAGGATTGTTGGAAGTAACTAACTCACCTTTGAGCTGCTGTCCGGGGTATTTCTCTTCTCCTCTGCCATTTTTTCAGACATGTGGTAGTTCAGTTGATTTTTCTTCACATCTGAAAAGCCCAGTCAAGAGGATGAAGTAGAAATGCTCATAATTATCTTAGTTCAATCTAAGGCTTAAAAAGTTATCAGGAAGCATGGCTGCATGTATTCCATTTTTTTCCTGTTCCTGCTACTGTTTATACTGTTTATATTTACTGTTTATGTGTAGAAGAAGATAATTAGAGGGATGAAACACCTTTCCTATGAGGAAAGCCTGAGAGAGTTAAGGTTGTTCAGACTGGAGAAGAGAAATCTGGGATGACCTTTCAGTACCTAATGGGAGCCTTCAAGAAAGCTGGAGAGGGACTTCTTACAAGAGTGCGCAGTGATAGAACAAGGGAGAATGGCTTTAAACAAAAAGAGGGCAGGTTTAGATTGGATATTAGGAAGAAATGCCTTAACGTTCGGGAGGTGGGATTCTGGAAAATGTTGTCCAGAAAAGTTTTAGATACTTAAACTCTGGAAGTGCTCAAGGCCTGATTGGATGAGAGCCTGAGTAGTCCAGTCCACTGGAAAGTATCCCTGCCCATGGCAGCAGGAAGTTGGAACTAGATGACCTTTCCATTCCATTACAATCCACGCCATTCCATGATTCTGTGACCGTGTAAACAAGCATGTCTGGTAAGTGCTGTTACATGTCCATGCAATCACTTGAAATCTATACATCAGGACTGAATGTTTCTTTTTTTTCTCCTAGAGCAGACTATACTCAACAATGGTATTGCTGCAGAGGGTATTCCTAGCTTTCTGGGCATTGGAGGCTTGTAAACCACAATTGAAAACATTCTTGATGCTTCTTGGAATTATTTGCATGCATGTGCAGTGAGGAGAGCTTGTGAGAGACAGATGGATCAGATCAGTGTGTGCAGGTGCACTGGGTCACACAAACTGCCATGTCAAGGCTAATGCACGTAGAGCTATTGATCTGTTATTACAGGTTAGACCAACTCATCTAAAGTGTAATGAAACTGTGCAGCCTTGAAGCAAACACATTCATAGTGATGCCAGTGGAGTCTCTGTCAGAATCTACTTGTTTGCTCACATAACAATAAGTCAATTTCAGCACAAACTGGCCAGGGAAGACCATAGGTAGACTAAAAGACCATAGTTGTTATGATCTTGCCCTCTTTTCACATAAGAGACAGTGATTTAATATGTATAAATTATGGTCAAGGTTTGTCCAACTCTGCAAAATTTGGTGCCTGTCCAGAGTATTCTAGGCTGCTTCTCAGAGGCCTCTTTTTGTTGTTCATGTTTATGCCCAGAGGGACTACCTAATCATTTGAACATTGATAACTGGGCAGGAGAAAACAGATCAATCTTTGTGATATTTTTAGTAGTACTTATTTGCGGCAGTCATCCTGGAGAGAGGTTGTTATATGACATATCAATACCACTGGTTGTGAAGAATGTGAAGGTGTATGAAAATGAAAGCTCTAGGAATTTTATGAAGTAGAACTGAACTGATAGGGATCACTTCCAGTATCCGACAGAAACATTTTTTACATGTGCTTTTGGAAAACATTGAAAAGAACTTCAGAAGCATGTAGTACTTTTAATGTAGCTTTTCCAGACACGACTAGATAAAAAGTTGTGTGCACAAGCTTTGAATGGCAAAATATATACTGCAACCATTTCATATATAAAAGGGGCGTTGTGTGTAAACAAACACAATATATCAAACCACTTTGTTTCCACAAGGAGGCTGTCCAGATTTTCATAAGAGGATTTTTTTTAATCTCTTGTATCAACTAAAAAAAGAAGGGAATCTTATGAATAGGGTAGGGCACACTTCATATATACAGAATATACTTTCCTGTATACATCCAGATCGTACACATTGAGTAACTTCTGCAGCTTCAAATTTAGATAGCAATGTTCATAAAGCCCTTAGACATGGCTTACAACTTCAAACCAACATTTTAGCATCTCTGAAGCACAAACAATTTTTCTGAAAGCTGTGTGAAAACCCACATTTGTACAGTCCCTTTAAAACCTTCTGGAATCAATACGAGCTTTTTCCCTGCCTCTCCTCTCACTGACAGCATCAAGAAGACTAAGGCTTTGGCTTTGTGTCAAATTTAGGAAAGACTTATCCTTTTTTCCAGAAGGTGTCAGAGGAGATAAAATGATATTTCCAAGTTCTTTCCAATGCCAAAAGTTCCCCTTCTCAAGTACCTTACTGGCCATAGGGTCAGAGATAAGAGAAAGCCTGGAGTGTGGAGCTTCAGAGTAAATGCCAGCAGGATTGCCTGTGTTCAGCATTTATCATTCCCAAGTCCACTGGAGCATATAGTCCAGAATTAAATCTAAACCTCCTTAAGACTACCCAGCTGTTTTGCTGGCATAGCCTCAAAGACTTGAGAGTCGTGGTGTTTTTGGGGATTTTAGAGCAAAACCAAGATCCAAGCCTTTGGTGACTTGAATGCATGGATATGCTACAGGGGATTTCTAAGAAGCAACACATGCTGCAGAAAACTCTCCTGAATACAAGTAGATAAGAATTAAATCTGTGCATCATTGGGTACTTTTTCACTTCTACTATAAGACATCCATAAATTACATTTCCTAAAAACAAAGGGAGTGCATGGATTTATTATTTTCTCATAAAGGCAATAACATCTGAAATAATGTGTCACAGCCGCAGTCCATTTACTGACAGTGCTAAAATTTCTAGTAAACCTATTTTCTCCACTCTATCCTTACAATTTACATAATGGAGCACTACTCCTAATTGTTTAAAATCCATACTCCAAAGGAGCTGAACAAATGAATGTCTGGAAGTGTCAAAAATACTTTCTTTTTTTGCCATAAAACAATGCTTTAAAAAAAAAGTGTTATATATTTAGGAAAATTATTTTCATTCAGTGGCATTTATCACACAGAAATTATTTCAACAAAAAGCTTTCAGGCACTGCAAAGGAGTAGTGAATACTTAAGTTAAAAAAACTGCCCTAATTAACCAGTGGAATTACAGCTAGAGCAACAAAACCTTTGTTTAAACAATGCTGTCAGAGCAAAAGATCATTAATTATAAACCACAGTACCTTTTTATTTTAAAAAGTTTTCTCTTAGGTTAAGGGGGTGGGTGGGTATGTAGGTGTGTGTGAAGGAAATGCAATACAAGCTCTAGGACTAAATAAAAAAAAATTACAGTTTTCAAATGTGAAAAATAAAAGTATAAAATTCAGAAGACAATTAAATGCTAGGACAGGAGCAGACCCTCATCTTTAGGCAGATTGGGAGGTGCAGTTGCAGCAATGTTGTGCATTGTTGGCTGGACAACGTAATGTAATGTCATGCAGAGATACCACAGATTTTATTAGTGGGGGTGAATGGCACTACATCCCGTGGGTGGCTCATCACTAATGAGGTTCTCCGAGGCTTGGTATTTGGGCCAGTCCTGCTTGATATCTTTTCTGGTCTTATCTATCTATCCGGTCTGGGTGAGGGGATTGAGTGTAGCCTCAATGAGTTCCCAGGTGATACCAAGTTGGGTGGAAATGTCAGTCTTCCAGGGGGCAGGGAGTCTCTGCAGGGGATCTGGACAGGCTGGATCAATGGGCTGAGACCAGTGGAATGAGGTTGAACAAGGCCAAGTGCTGAGTCCTGACCTTGGGTCACAGCAACCCCAGGCAGTGCCAGGGGTGGAGGACAGAGTTGCTGGGAAGGCATGATGGCTGGGAAACTGCCTGGTGAAAAAGGACCTGTGGGTGCTGGTGACAGCAGCTGAACATGAGGCAGTGTGTGCCCAGGTGGGCAAGAAGGCTTCGTGACTTGTGTCAGGAATACTGTGGTCAGCAGGACCAGGGAAGGGATTGTCTCCCAGTACTCCACACTTGTGAGGGAGGCTGCACTTCAAGTGCTGTGTCCAGTTCTTTGCCCCTCACTACAAGGACATTGAGGTGCTGGAGCATGTCCAGAGAGGGCAACAGAGCTGGGGAAGGCTCTAGAGAGAGCTCCTACGAGGAATGGCTGAGAGAGGTGGGGATGTTGAGCCTGGGGTCTTTATCTCTGTAAAGGTTACAACTCCCTGAATGGATGTGCTGGTATGGTATGGGTCAATCTCTTCTCCCAAGGAAGTAGTGACAAGATGGGAGGAAATTTCCTCAAGCTGCCTTTGCCAGGGGACATTCAGGTTGGATATCAGGAAGAATTTATTCACTGAAAAGACTGTCAGCATTGGAACAGGCTGCCCAGGCAAGTGATAGAGTCATGATCCCTGGAACTGTTCAAGAAAAAACTGGACGTGGCACTTAGTGCCATGGCCTAGTTAACATGGTGGTATTCATTCAAAGAGTAGACTTGATGTTCTTGGAGGTATTTTCCAACCTTAATGATTCTAGGATTATTAATTATAGTTAATTTATATAATGAATGAACTCACTAGTCCATTTTAACCAGTATACAGTACTTACTGCAGTGGGGCAGCCTCGTTGTGGCTCTTTGTTTTAGCATGGCTTTCCTTTCCTGTGCTGTGCAGGGATACCCATCATGTAGACAAAAGTACAACTCCCTGGTCGCTGATGCAGTCCTCTTCTAAGCTAATGCCCCATCACATCATAGATTGTGGATCTTAAATTTTGTTATTGGGAATAATCAATTCTGGTACAGGTAGTGTGCAAGCATGGGGAATGCTGCCATTCCCGACAGGTTTGTGTCGATACCTGTACTGCCTGCTCTACCTGATCCTGGATCATGGAGTTTTGGAGTATTACACACATAGGTTCACCCAGGGATAACACTCATCTGCTAATAAACAGCGTAAATGATAAATATGCTACTTGATGGCTTCTAGCAACAAAGTTCATGCTACTTTAAGTGAGAAAAAAACCAACAAAACTAGCATGAAGTGCAAAGCAAGAAGGAAAATAAGCTTTTCCCAGGAAAATAAGCTTTATCCTGTGCACTCTGCTGGATTTTTGAGAAAATACAAAGCATTCCTGGTAAATCCTTACAAGCTTATTTAGGCTTTCAGAAGGTCTCTTTCTCTGATAAAGATGCCAATAATCCTAATATGGGTATAACACAGAAGAAAAAGAGTCTTTGCTCTACCTAAGGACCTGCAGTCTTTCAGATACAAAATCTTTGTAGAATTCACTGAAAAATAAAGTCTGGCAGAAACTACATTGTTTGCAGCTTTTCCAGAGTATGAGCAGCTTTAGGAATGTGTATTATTTAAGGCAGAGGGCAGCTGCCGCAGGCTAATGAGTAATATTAATTCTGTTTGAAAAGACAGGTGTTTTTAACTTGCATTTTTATCCAGTTCTTTGGCCAGCATTTATTACTGCTGCTGGACTAGGAATGCCACATGAGTGACCATGTGAGGTGGATGGTGACTGTGAGGACAGGGTGTGTTCAGGGCATCACAACACTAACCTGCATCCTGAGAACACTGCAGGTCAGCTGAACATGTGTCTTAAGGATCATGAAATAACCTAAATGCCATTTGTATGATTATGGGAAACTGTTATCATCACAAAAAGACAGAACAGATTTGTTTGCGAGTGTCAGAATTTTCTTTTTTTTTCTTTAGAAATCCATTCTGTGGCAGTCCTAATATCCTCCATGGTTTAATTTTTAAGGCAATTCTTTCTATAGGTCTCCTGCTGTCACTTTAACAATGCAAAGAAGTGATTAAATAGGTATCTCCTGCTGGCTAAGACTCCTCTGTGATATGTTCTGGGATTGAATGCCATTCTATTTTTCAGTGTTGGGCAATTACATAGCAATAAGTTAAATCTGAGAAATGTAGTAATGTTAAAAATAAAAATACAGTTTTCAAATTGCAGTAGAATAGCTAAAGCAATAGGGGATTTTTGCACCCTGTAGCAAACAATGAATGGTATTTAATATGAGAGAAAACCATATAGATTTTGAATTAGATTATGGGTATCTACACTTGGCTATTTGTGGTAGACATAGAAAGACACCTTTGTGATGCTATTCACAGTTCTAGAAGTTTCCTTGAAAAATGTTTTGTTTCTTTAGCTAGATTTAAAGCAAGGATGTTGAAAGAGTGAATCAGTATTTGCACAAAAATGTATTTAGGAATAGCTGATACACCCTGTTATCTCACTAGCACTCAAATAAGAGCTCCAGATGAAGAGAAGGCACTGGAGCTGCATTAAGAACAAAAATTATTATTTATAAGAATGTGTCACAAAATAATCCTTAAATGTGCTGAAAATTCAGAAAACTTCTAGACATACATGACCTAGAAGTATCAACTATGCTATAAATGTATATAAATTTTTGATAATAGAATGGGAGATTGAATAACAAGGTAGCCATAACAAAGAGGTAAAATACATCCAGGGAGCTCTTGACTTCTAGTGCTGCTGATGTGGCATTTTAGCAGGTTGGCACAGACAAAAAGTGCTAGGCTTCTTATTTTAAGTCCCAGAATTGTTGGAATGAGCAAATGTACCTGTGAGCATGTATTTATACAGAAAAATACATAAATTAAAATATCTTTTTAAAAAATATTAAAATATATAAAAATATATACAAGAATTAACCGCCTAGGAGAAAATGATTATAACATTAGAGTTTTTTACTCCCAGTGTTACCCAAGTAATCAGAGGGTTCAGTAGCAATACTGAAATTTCTTTCAGTTCATCATTAACCCTTCTCATTTCACATTCCCTGCAATTAACCCCCGTGCCCTGAGACAAAGCATCACAGTGAGTGATGCTCACTGTGACAGAGACACCACTGCCGGCCCTAAAGCTGCTTGTGCCAAGGACTTTGGCAGTGGTGTGCCCCAGTCAGAGCATCGTGGCTGAGTCAGGGCTTGGGATCCTGGCTCTGCTATTAATCTTCAGCTCTACTCCCTGTGCTGTCCTCCCCTCTCTCCCCATGCCTACCTTGCCCATTTAGGCAGTGATTTCCTCACGGGCACACTCATGTTGCTGCGTCAGAGACTGTGCTCAGTGTCCTACCTCACCCTCCTCCTTCCTTGTCAGAGTCTGCAGCTGGAAATGCAGCATGAAGAGAGAATTCATGACACCTTTTTCTGAACTCAATTTTCATTTTCTGATTTAGTTATGCATTCGTAAATAGGGTGTCATCTACAATTCAATGCAATAAAGAAGTGTGAATTTTTCACTGATGCCTGAAGCTCCGTTGTTCTTTGCTCCTTTTGGCTGGGCAGGTGATACCTTCCAGCTGGTGCTGGTGAAGCTGGGCACTCACCTGTATGGGTAGCTAGGATGAGGCTTGATGTTCATTAATTCAAGAAAAGCATCTGCTCTTTAATTACACAACTCGGGAAGCAAGCATTTAAAGAACTTCAACTAAATATTTGTGAAGGACGACATGTACTCTAAGCTCTACTAAAGTACAGTTTGAGTGTTGTGGCAGGGTGTAGGGACAATAAGGTGAGGTTTCTCTATTGTCACAACAGCAACATGAGCACCCTCAGATCCAGCAGCAGATGTTCAGCCTTCTCTGTTTACTGATGTGCGTGGCAGAGTCTCATTCAGTCCTGCAAAATGCCTGCTGCATGGCTTCCAAAGCAAGTATGCCTAGGAGAATGAGTGTTTTGCCTTCCTGAGAAACTTACTGTGCTTTATCAAATGATAGTTAGATTTCATATTGTTTTTAATTAATTTTATAAAAATTTACTGGCTCAAGGGCTGGCAAATAAGAGGATTATGGAAAATGGGAAAATAATTGCTTGTTTCACCTGATTGCCATGAAAGTAAATAAACTGAAGGCATACTATGAAGCACCTGGAATACAGACTCAAGGTTTTCAGCTTGAGTCCATTAATGCCGAGAACATGTGAAGGATCAAAACTTGCTCTGGGGCAGCAGTGCTGACAGAAATTATCTCATTTTAGTAAAGGACACAACTAATGAAAGCGAGTCACAGTTACTGTGTTGTTTTGTTAGTGAGCTTTCTGTTCAACTAACAATTCTTCATTTATTTTCTGCTTTCAATTACTTTGTTAACTTTTCCTTTCCTTTTCCTTTTTTTTCTACGGATATTCCTGTGTTAGTACTGTTTTAAGGTGTCCCACTGTCCAAAAGCTTACATTAATCCTCATAAAGCTCTTAAGATAGTGCCCTTTTCTGTTTGATTTTGGAAGGGTTGAACGTCAATTTAGCTTTTCCTCAGTTTCATAAATGTTTCCTATTTTATTGAAGGTTCCTGGCAACTGAGAGAAAGCCAAGCCAAAATAATTGGTGAATGTTGCATTCCCCAGATGCAGATTTTGCTTGTTTGGTTAACTGTGACAAATTTGCCATTCTTAGCCATTGTTGTCTACTTTAATGCACATAGATAAGATTAAAACAAAGTATAGTAATGTAGGATGAAGTAAAAAAGTTTTCATAATCATATAAAAACAAGCAACATTTACAAAATTTATCACTGCTGACCAGAAGCAATTTGGTTTTGTGCAGTTTTATTGTACTGTGGGGAAAACTGCCTAAGAGAACCATGTACATGTAAATGATCCAGGATTAAGCCTACTTAAAACATTCACATGGAAGTTAAGGTGTTAAAGGAATCAAGAACCAAAAAGATGTGGCTTCTCTTACAGTTTTTATCTTTTTAATGACTTTAAATTTAATTGTCTTTTAGGACATCTGAAACCCTTAATGAGCATGTCCTTGCCACTATTTATAGTCTCAGCAAATTGACATGAATGTGTAAGTAGATCCAGATGGATAAGTAACCATCCATGACAATCCTGAACACATTTCTGATACTTGAGCGTGGGCTAAACTATCACTAAACTATCACTAAACATGAAAGAAGGCAGAGCAATAGCTCACAACAGTAGCAAACTGCATCTTGAAGTGGTTCAGGGTCTTCAGTTAGAAACAGAATACACACTTTTCTCCAGTACGTCATCTGACCCTCTCATGTGCAATTTCTGGCTGGAGGTGAAGGAACAAAGCACTTGTTCTTTGTTGGATGGCAGTTATTTGCCTTTTGCTGAGCGATTTGATGATAGTTAATAATCTGCAGATATGTGAGATCTAGGTTTTGTGACTGACACCCTTTTTTCTGGAGCAGCTTCTAGTAAAGAGAGAAGAAAGCTAAGACACCTAACTGGTATTAACATGATTCTTGGTGGATTTTTGTATGTTATGTATATCTAATTTTGGAAAGAGGGACATAAGTTCAACCACCAAATCATTGTTTAAATAGTTTACCATAAATTTGTATATTTTCATTGTTATTTCTGTGCCTTATTTTTGTGAAGAAGCAGAAGGAGAAGCATAAGGAGATACAGGCTAACTTGTTATCAATTACATTTTCAAATTAAACTTGGGATACCTGAAAGTTTGAGGACACTTACTGATACAGGAATATAGCTAAACCTGCCACCTAAAGAATACAGGAAAAAAGAGTTCCTTGCCATAAGCGCCATCCTTCAGATTTGCATGTCTTCTTAAAGAAAATTCATATGATGTTTGGAGTATCTTTCAAGCTTTTGGAGTATTATCTGACCTGAGGGTTGGAATGACCTGAGAAATAGGAGTCATAAATATTTCCCCAGCCCTTCCACTGTCTGGCTGTGTGACCTTGAGCAAGTGGCTTGGGCAAACACTTTAGGACTTCTCTCTGATTTTGTGTTCTTTGCTTTATCTAGATAATCTTCTTTTCAGCTGCAAGTTAAAAAAGGGAAGGACAAGGAAACTACTGGTGTTTAATATCACTAGCAGGCAAAATGCTAGCTATGATTATTGAAAAAATGGTGTATTAAACTCTGCCTTAGTTATGCCATCTCTAAAAGGGGGAAAGTAATGCAGATAGTAAACAGCTCATGTTTAGAACAGGAAAAAATAATCTCTGCACAAATGCAAAATATTATTTTGTTTTAGTGTTTTTGATGGCTGTGCACTACTCAGGGAATCTTCATATTCTCATGAATGAAAAATCTATCTTCTATTTTGCCTCCTACAAAACTTTGGCATGCTCAAGTATGCCTTAAAGGCAGTGCTGCCTCTGGGACCTCACATTAACATAATGATAAACGTGCTGTGTATTGCTTGAAAATGCCATGCACCAACGTGTGGGAATGTTTTCCCTGCACACCTCGTGATTAGCATCTTATTTACATACTGGCAGGAAAAGGATTCTGAGAAAGACCTACAAAATACAGTGTGTTAGTACGTTCTACTCTAAGGCCAGGGTATTAGTTCCAAAAGCAGCTCTCTGGTGGCATGTCCTTCAGAACTTGTGGGTAACACATTTTGAAGTGCTGAGCCCACCTGAGTTTCGCAAGTAGGAGTAGTGCTGATGCACTTACCTGTTTTATACCAGTGTTGGATTTACTGAATAATCCAGACTCAATACATACCTTGGACAAAACTACTTTCCCACATTCTCTGGTATGTTACAGCGCAAAATATCTAACTTCAGTGGGATTTTCTTCAGTTTTATCCATTCAAGTAGTATGAAAATATGGAAGAAAATAGTGGAAGAATTTAACATCACTATCAATTTATTTCTCATTGCTATTGCTTTTGCTTATGTCTAAGGATCTTGATTATTCTTTGCTTCGATTTTGTTTGCTTGTTTGTTTTAAAATAATTTTTTGCTTTTCCAGTATCTCACATTATTCAGAAGCTCCACAATCCCAATACCTATTTTAGCAGGGGTAAGCATGAGAGAATATGTATGCAGTCAAAAAGCCACTGAAATGATGGTTTCTATTCCTTATATAAATTGACATTGTAATTTATACTTGTGCAGTGCTTGTAAATCCTTGTTATTAGAAAAGCTTCAGGCCAGAGACTGTATGGATCTATCACTCTGTTCTATTGAACAGAGTCAAAATAAATTTCAAGATACAATGTACAAATAAATATGAACAGGTAGGAACCTGCAAAGAATGCATGGCTAAAATTATTACAAAAATTATATCACTTGAACAGACTAAGAGAATAGATGTGAAAGACACTAATGTAAGTAGCTATTGGGTAAGATAAATGGCATTTTCAGGAAGATGCTGCTTTTTTAAGATATACTTTTTCAAAATCGTTGAAAAGGATGTTGTAGCACTTGAGATGTGATCAGAGTAGATCACCTAATTAGGCATTTAGAGAAGCAAAAAACCTCTTGTGTTAGAGTTGCTTTTAAGATCTAAGAAAAAAAAAATTCTCAAACCCTTCTCTGAAGCAGATATAGCCTGGATGCCATGCCTGGAGATGCCAGATTGGAAAAGAATATGAAAGGAAGGAGGGTGTTATGAGTCAACATCTTCTGGAAAGGGCAGAGTTTGAAGATGAAGATTAGATAATCCAATTTGTTCTTTATGAGTTTTTTATGAAAACTGGAAAAAAAAGTGGGGTGGGCAGCACAAACGAAAACTGTAGTTTAGAGGAAAGGACTCAAGAAAGGAGATAGAGGTTTCTGAACCATTAGAATATAGTTAGGAGATTAATTCTTGCTTTCATTGACTTTTACAAATGACTCTGAGCAAAAAAATTATTTCAGGTATGATAAATATTATTTTGGATGTTACAATATAATGCACAGTACACTAATAGTCCCTCAAGCAATGACTGTAAATACAGTTGTTGATAAATGTCTGGAGGTTATGTTATTTTAATTGCCTCTAGAGAAGACTATGTCGGGGAAGTTCTACTCTGTTGTTGAATGTTACTGGCTCCTACTGGCAACTGTGAAGTCTGAAACTAGAATAGTTCAAACTCAGAAAATTTGGAGAGCTGCCAGATCCAGTGAAATCAGTGGATCAAATTCTGCTGGTTTTACAAGAGGAGCCCTGTTGACTTTGTTAGGGTCTCCTGTGTATAACACAATACTTTCTTCCAATATGATTGTATCAGGAAACTGGGATTCAGCTGTAGCTGGTTTATTATTGCATTAGATATCAGTTTGCCTGCATCATACCTGTCAATAACACCTCAAAATAAAAAAAAAATGTAATAACACATGGAAAGAAAATAAGTTTGGAAGACAGATGATGTCTTTGGAAAATGGAATACATTAAACAGAGGTAAGCATTAAACAGACAAAAGCAGTGAAAAACTGATAAAAATGTCAAAGCAAAGTGCCAGGGCCAGACCGTGAAGCTTAATATCTCTGCTGCCCTCTCACTGACAGCTTGACTTAACAGCACGCTGAGGAATTTAAAATGCAGTAATAGCTGAAACAGGGTCATTACAGACAGCAGGTGGGACTTTTCAAGCACAAGTTGAGCACTCTCTCAAGTCCTTGAAGTTTTAGCTTTTAGGTTTTTAGTAGGTGCACAGGTGGGCCAACCCTGGTATTTCAGACCTGAAGCTGGTGTGTTTGCTTCCAGCCACAGAGACCTGCTTCTACCTCGTGTTGTGCTTCTGTAGTTTTCACTCCAGCTTGCTCTAGACAGTCAGTCTACATAGATGGACTCTCATCGTGCATCATTAACAGGACTGAGAACTCAACTTCAAGGAGTTCTTGCAAGAGCTGTTTTAAATTGATTACTGTGCTGTTCAGAGGCTCTGGTTACACAGAGCTCATTAGTGACAACTAAGGCACTGAATAAAGCAGACCTGTCAGACTTCCTGCCTTCAGAAAGACAGATAAATTAGTCTGGGCAGAGTGCCACGCTAGTCTGGTTCTATTACTCCCAGTAGCTGAACTAGCTCTGAGAGCTAGCTCGGGTATCCCTTCAGGAGAGGAAAGCATGCTGTCTGGACGTCTCCCGTGCAGACAAACACTTCACAACACTTTGAATTGACTTTGCCTGCTCTGCTTCAGTTAGAACAGTCTGGCAACTCAAAATCATAGGCTAAAAGTCACAAGTCTTGCTTTTTTTGGTGGCTGTCCTGTACAGGAGACCTACCGCAGTGCAAATGGTGGGTGGCCTTTAACCTTTCCAGCCGGCTCTGCTATTACTCAGTCAGGTTCATTCTGAGGCGCACTCATTTGTCTTCTGGCCCTGGGGGCTGCTGCAAGTGCAGTGTTGTCTCAGGAGAGTCCAGGCTAGGGGCTCTGGCCCCAGCCGATGTCAGCTAATGCAGAGCCTGACATTGAGGGAAGAGAAGAAAGGACAGAGTTTTCTTGCTGCTCTCTCTCTCTCTCTCTGTGCCAGGCTACAGCTGGACCCAGAGAGGGGCCATCAACCTGAGTTGATGTAAAAGCTGTAAGATGGCTTTGCTCATCTTTTCAATGATGTTGCATTCTCCACAAGTGTTAGCAGCAGGTCAGCTATAGATTTGTAATTTGACTAGAAAGTATATATATTAATTCACACAGACATCCAAGGGAAATCAGTGCTGGAAATACAGTTTCTTGGAAACTGTTTTCCCTTCCCACTTCTACTTTATTATATATCTTCTCACCTCCAATATCAAGATACAATCACAATAGTCACAGTAATATCTTCTTTTTCTCCCTCTGCCCCCCACATATGAGTGAAAGAAGAATCAGAGAGAAGGACAGACTGCCTAGAACTTCTGGGAGTTCAGCCAGAGGTTTGGATCAGCAAAAATTTGCAACAAGGTGGACCAAATCACAGCTGCTTTATACTGGGTGAGAGATCCCTGAAAGGAGAGACCTAAAAGGAGAGACCTGTTTCCTTCATAGAAGTCTGGCCTTGAAAGCTTATGCTTTATTGAGTGGTAGTAGAACTTGAAACATTTTTCCCTTTTCCTATGGAAATGCTCATCCTGTGCACAGGTTTGGGCTGGATAAGGCCAAGCTTGATCAGTTGGAATTTTCTGGTGATACCTGATATGTTGGGACATACCTCAGTGAAGCAATAGGAGGCATGACAGGACATCATCCAGCAACCTTTTTCTCCTGATGTATGTGTGTAATGCTCAGTACTGGAGAGTACTGAGAGTACTGAGAGTACTCCAGTACTCACAGTACTGGAGAGATAAATGAAGCAGCACAGGTAAAACTGACATTAGCTCTTGGTAGCTTTCTGGATCACTGGTCACCATGGCCCTTACCAAACCATGTTTGGTCTGGCTGAAACATTTGGTCTTGCAGATAGTGAAATTCAGGGGCTTCTGGTAAACATTGATTTAATAGAATAAACCCAAATTCTGTCTTATTTAAATATCCTGGTATTTTAGTTTTAGATACAGCTGGTGACTCTTAGAAAGCTGAGCAATTTTACCCAGGAGTCCTTGACTGACTCTCACATTGCTGTTCTGTGTGGATGGTCAGGAAGGGTGCTAGAGAACACAGCAGGGTTACTGCAACCTCTCACAACAATATTCACCCAGGAAAGACTCAAAAATCAACTCTCAGCTAAAGTGGACTCTTTGTAGCATTCCTAATGACTCACTGGAGACTTGCAAGACTCTTACCAAATGCTGTTAAATAAAATTTTCCACTTCAGCAGCTTATTCAACCAGAGGGAATTCAGTCTGTAGTATAACTGAAAATATTCTTGTTCAGAAAATAGACATCATTGATTACCCTGCATTTGTGAAGGCATTGTTCTTGATGCTGCCCATTGGTCTGTGTTTTGAATAATCCTTCATGATGGCTACTGAGTAGTACTAAGTCAATGTTGCAAAAGCATCAAGCAGGGAATGCTTTATTATTATAACTGTTTTGTTAGATGCAGTTGTTGCCACAAAGGATGGGTAAAAACAACTAAGATTTTCTGTTAAAATGATACCAGGTTCATCAATCTAGAATTTGGGGATTAACTAGCATGTAAGGTAGTCTTAATAAGCAATGCACTCCCATTTCTAAGTAATGAGTATAAAGAAAGAGAAAAACCTTAGTGGAGGAGAAAAATTCACACAAGGGCAGCTCATAAAAGCTCTTAACAATACATCTGTGAAATGAATAAAGCAACCTTCAGTTTCAGGACAAGATAATGAGTTATGTTTCTTCATCACACTCCAGTGCAAATGTGCAATAATCACCTCTGTGCTGATCCTTCCTTCCTTCCAGAGAATGCTGCCATGTTTCAGTTTCAGTGGACAGCATGACTCCAAAATGAAGGCATCCCTCCAGCACCTGGTCCTAATCTGTTCACTCATCCTGCTTTAGGTATTTCAGATAGTAGAGTCTCATCATATTTCACTCTGCTTATCTTCCATGGTGCAAGGTTATCTGCAATAGCCTTATCTGGAGAGTGCTCTGTCAATATCGCCTCACAGTGAAGATCCCAGCAGAGTATTCCTATTATTTCTTTTGCCATAGCTCTTTCAAGCTGCAGTAATGGTCTGACACCATGCTGCATTTGGTACTCCCCAAAACTCACCTGAGCATTTCCATCATTAGAGTAAGAATCCTTTCCCTATCATTTTGTTCATGACAGAGAGGATTTTAAGTTCACATATGTTGAGTCCTAAAGCATCACTGAGAAATTCTGAATAGAAAGCTACAATCAGTTTTTTCTATCATTAAATTCTGTGTGGCCACTCTGAGTGGCTCCTTCACCTCCATTTGTCTGACTGCACATAACTGGTTCATGAAGCTAAAGCAGCTGTGACCATTCCTTGGTCTTGTTACCTTAGGAGGGGGAAAACAACTTCTTACTTTCTCAGAGGCTTAAATTATTATGCATTTTTACACCACAACCATATCTGGACCTTTGGGTCAGTAAGACACTGTTGGCCAAAGCATTAGGCAAATACTGGTGAAAATAAAATGGCTCACCCTGAAAAACTTACATTCCAGGATGTGTGTCATGCAGATGAAGGGCAGAGAAGGCTGAAGTCAAAGTGATTATACAAGTTATACTAATTTAAAACTTTTTTTTTCTCATTACAGATTCACAGAAAAAGTGTTGAAACTTGCCATCTGTGCTTTAAGCTATTAGACAGGGCCCAAGGATGCATCTGTAAGATGGCTGGCAATCATGGTTGTCCTCTGCATTTAGAATATTCCTGGAAGACTTCACTGAGAATGCAGGGGCAGATGTAGCTAGAACAAAGCCTTCCTTAAAATATTCAGGAAGGAATAGGAGTTTTGAAAAGGCTCTGTGAAAGGCAGCCTCACAGTTGCTGTGGCTAGCCTCTGTCCAATGATATCTTTTCCAGTTTGTCTTCAAAGAATGTGTTCTTACAGAGAAGACTTCAGCACAAAGATAAAAGTGATCAAGGTATCTCTAAGACTGTCACTACCAAATGAAAGCTGGTTTTGCTAGAGGTGGATGTCTAAGACAGCGACATAGCAAAAACACTACAATAGGTGGGTTAATAATTGCATGAAATTACAGATGTACCTGTTGGTATTTTACTATGAATTGGCAGAAGTTGCACTCAACAAGGTAGAATAAAGCAACAAGATAAGAGATTAAAATGCTGTAACATACAAGAAGCCCATTTGATGCCATTTTTATTTGGTGTTACATACTGTGCTGGATGGTGGTGTATGTAATGCTGGATGCCATGCAGTGCATCTAGATGCTATTATCTGCCCAGTAAATTAAGATAAGGATTCAGTGCTGGTCTTGAATATGGTAGGCTAGTCAAGGGCCTTTTAGTTTTCAGTCTGTTCTCTCACAGCAATTGTCATTTTAACTCTTAGTAGCAAAGGCTCAGAGGAGCTGTAGCTATGCCTAAGTGGCAAAAATTGTAAGCTTGGTTGTAAATGAAATGTGGGATTCACTGTCAATACAAGCTGCCCAAAACATAATGAGAGCATTTAATATTTTATGATTTTTTTCCAATGTTCTACCAGAGATTGAACACTGGAATGAGTCTTAATTGAGAGCAACTTACCAGATGAAGAGCATAATGAATGTCTTTCATAAAAATTAATATTTAAGCAGTGTAGTTAGTTGTATTATAATTGTTCCACCTCACTACAATCATGATGTTTCAGTATTATATCCTCTGATCTGAATATTATATGCATAAGCCCCACTGAATAGGAATCCATCAGGCATGGAATCATCTCTTAGAAATGCAGCTTTTTGGGATGGCTACTCCAACCTCATTTTGAAGATGATCCTTCAAGTCCTGCCCCATTTCACTAAAGAAAAAAAATCACATTTACTGAGTATGGCCATACAGATCCAAATATACACACAAAAATACACTTATTGATAGGCAACAGAAACACTGATACAAATTTTGGGCAGGCTGGACTTTCAGCAGGGGAGCTAAAATCAATATGTAAGGCCATCTGGGAACATTCAACAGGAAATTCAGTTAGCAAAACTTTCCATATGAGTATCAGCTACCTTTCCATTTGGCAAAACTTTTGCAGTCATTTTTTAAATCAGCAGCATATTTATCCTTCTGAAGTATTGTAATAACTGTTTTTTGAGGACCCTCTTGTTCAAAAAATTTTTGCAGTTCGAGATCAGACTCAGCGCTTAAGTCAGGAGGCAACTCAAATCTGTGCATAGCTGTGAACTGTCCCTTTATGCAGGAGAGGATAGCAATGTGGGACACCCTTCTCATTGGTGTGGATGGCCAGATGAGTGGGAATCAACTATGGGAACTGAGGAATCAATTATGTCAGAAACTGTTGTTAAGATCACCAGAAGAAATATTTTGGATATTGAGTGTATCATGAGATTTAACATTTTGAGTGCAGGAATACACTGAACACTAAATCTGCCCAGTGCTTGTCAGCAAGGCAAATTGAGAGAGATGGATGAAGAAAGCAGAATGGAATAATTTTTGGATGAAGCTGGTGCTCCAGCTTCATGGCATTCACATGAAATCATCTAAGCAAGTTTTTTTAAGGGAAGATAGAGCAGGATTTTGCTGTTTTGGAGCTAGTTAATTTTGAAACAGTTCTATTGCACTTGACTCACACCTACTAGAAGCATGCTGCATATCCTTGAATCTTATATTTGCTTCTCTACATTTTCAAGATTTCAATGTAATTTAAAGGATTACAATATTGTACTGTGTTAGCACATGAATGTTTTGTTTGGTGAACACAGAAGTAGATGAGGAAAGAAACACACAAGTGGAACATTTAAATTAACTGAAACACACATCTGAAAATATGTAAGAGAGTTTAGACAAAACCCAAAACAACAAAAATCCCCAAAATTTATCAGTTTAAGCTGTTCTTCTTGAAAAATCATTACTGCAGTGAAATCACTGCGTACACTAATCCTTAGTAGATAACATTTTATTTAATTTAATTGATTTTCTTTGTTGCAGCCAAGTAGATAAAAGATTGAAAATCTTCTATTTTACGTGGGTAAATACCTTAAGAATCTTTTTTAATATGCTCACCAATTAGCTTATTAACAAATTCAGATTAGAGAATCATACTTTGCGATACTATTCCAGACATTTGCACAGCTAACCACCTCAACCCATGTACCAAAAAAGGGGCAGGATTATTAGCACAGCTGTGCACATTAATAACACTCCTACTGTCATGGTTATGTGGTGTTTGCTTTTATTATCACTGAAGAGCAGAGCAGTGTCACTGCTATAGCAAGGCATCAGAGAAACCAGCAAAATCCAGGTCTCACTAGAGCATTTTCCAGTTTTATCTCTAACTGATGAGCTGCCAAGGCTCTTACTGTGTTGACAATGGCGTTGCCTTGACCAAGGCAGCATCATAAAACCTGTGGGCCCCTACAAGGCAAGAGTAACGTTTCATAAAGTCATTCTTATGAGATACTCTTTGGTTCTCCATAAATTTCATTACTTGCTCCTGCAAAGCGTTCAGAGACTTTCAGCTCCCCATGGCTTCAGTGAAGGATAAAGCTTTCCCAGCTCTTGGATGGATTATGCTCATGTGGACCCTGCAATCGGGAAACTCCTCTGCTTCAGTAGTGCATTTAATTGCCCCCAGCCATAGTTTTTACTCTCTGCCATGAATACAGTCCCTTAAATGCACTTGACAGCAGGCACCGTGAAAGGCCTTTTTTATTCCCATGCATTAAAAGTGACTGCATAACACATGATCGGAAGAATGAAGCATTACCCATGTGTGAACAGTGAGGAGATATACAGCAAAAAGCAGGAGTGGATTTTGGGGCAGGTTGAAAGAGATGTGTGATGAAGATAAGTAGTGCCAAGAGAGAATTGAGGCGGGATGTTAAAGGACGTGATAGACTCTCCATGAAAAAAAAAAAAAGCACTCAATGGAAACTAAAGGAGCTAAAAGACAAGAAAATAGTGACCCTCTGCAGCCATCCAGGGAATACTAAACTGGCAACTTCCTAGGTAGGACACCTAGGATGAATGAAGGACAGATGCAGCAGTTTTAAAATGAATTAATTACTGATTTATGAAATTGCATTCGTGAAGCTAAATGGTGAAGCATTTAATTAGATTCTTGCCTTCTAAAGGCAAATATAATGAATTTTAACCAAGGACCTTCTTGCTCTCCTTTCTCTTATTTTATCTAAGGTAGATGACAGCCTGAAAGCATGCTTAGTAAATAAAATAGGGGGAGTTGTTTTTATATATGGTAATTACTTATCTGTAAGAGCAGATCAACTTAGAAATCACTACATAATAGAAATAAACTGGTTTTGGGTTCAGATTTAACACTTCAAATCTGATCCTTCCACCTGAATTCATACAGGATGTAATTTTGGACTCGAACTAACTACTTTTACATTCCCAAGTCCTTTAGCTGGTCTTATTAACAACAATATTAATAACCATCCTTTTCATCTACAGTATTAAGTTGTATTTTCATGTCAAATTATCTTATTTCATTGAAGAACTAAGATTTAAAATTACTTATGTAACACTGGTCTTAATTTTTTTTATTATTTCTACAGGTTTTATTTTTATAGATATTTGGACTTATTATACCAAATTCTCAGCAAATGCAAATTGCTGTGGGTCCAGGGAAGCGGTGAAGTTGAATCTCTTGAAACCTCTTCTAATATCTGGCCTTTATTTCTGCATTTGAACATCACTGACATCACTAACGTACATGAGCTGAGAAATGCACGGACACACACAAACACAAGGCTGATGTGCTTCAACAGAATCATTCTCAAGAATTACACACATGCAGCTGTGGCTCTGAATCCAGCCCTGTCCCTGCTTCTGTTTGAAATCTCAGTATTTTCTTTCTCTGGTATAATCTACCACACTAGCAACAACAAAGCTTGATGAAAAGCCTAACAAAAAAATAGTATTTTTTTTAAAAAAAACACACAAAGAACCAGCATGTACTGGTTTGAGAACAAAACCAGTGAGAGACTCCAAGTCAGAAATACAATTTATTAGAAAATAGGAAGAAAAGAAAGAAAGCTACTGACAAAGTCAGAATACAACCTGATAGCCTGTTGGTCAGGGTGTTGGCAGTAGTCCAGTGGTACTCGATGAGCCTGGTCTTCCTCTGAGAGTCCGGTGAAGAAAGGCACCTTGGTGCCCCAATTCTCTGGTTTTTATCCAGGTAGAGGGGCTTGGCTCCTCCCCCTTGGATGGAGCATTTTCCAATGGGATGATGTAAGCTTATCAGTGGACTCAATGGCCCATCAGCAGAAAACCCCTCCCTAGAGGGAGGATGGGTCGTGGGAGAAATAAGGAAATTGTCCTGCTGATTTCTTATCAGCTGGCTTATCAACACAAGATTGTATCACTTCCCCTCATTCCAGTTCCAACAGATGGTGATAGAATAACACACCTTTGATTACATTTTGTACTGTAACCCATGACACAGCATAACATGAATTCCAAAATAATAATTAATTTTAAGACACTCTGTGTTTATTTTGGCAGCCACATGCATTAGCATTTGGGGATGAGGAACTTACGTTACAACAGATGCCCTGAACAGCAAGGAAACCAAGGGGTAATTTGAATTTGAAGTATAGCAACTTCAAATGGTTGTACTAAATAGTCATCAGAATGACTTATCACAAAGTGACCTGCAAAGTACAAATAAATACCTCAGAGTATTACAAGAGATAGATATCAGAGAACCATTTTCTTGGTGTCACGGATACCTCCCTAGACCATCCTCAACTGCTCTTCTAAGCACACCTCCAGACTGAAATGGGGCAGAGTCAGGCAGCATCCCCCTTCATCTTGGTGCAAAGTCATTTATAGTCAGTTTTCTTGCTGTAGTTAATCCCCTTTACTCACATATGCATCATTTGTCCTCTGAGTTATGTGGTACACCTGGCCTTGCTAACATCAGAGCAGGCCTCCAAGTGCAAGCCTACAATTCAGGTAGTATCCTCCCTTAATTCCAAAAGCAGCTCCAAGGATTAAAGGCAAATAATTGCCTTCCCGGGGCTCAAGAGGCAGGACCAATTCATTTTACTTTTGATGTCTGAAACCAGAACTGACATAAGGGATCTGATAAAATTAATATATTGTATTATGACTATGTCATACTACTCTGAGTGATATGGTAATATCCACACATAGGTAGGGTGTCTGGAGAAATACACCTTCAGCATGCTCTCACTATGAAAATTAGTTTTTGCAGGTTTGGCCATATGATGAATCTTACCAGGATTCTTTATGGTCTCATCAAATAGAGAAAGCAGGATCATGCTCATATTGCATCTGTATAACTCATTTTATACCAGCTTTATTAATACTGTGTTAGCATATCTTTAATTTTTTTCCTGCTGTTACCTAATAACACCAGTTTCCATAATCATAAATTCAGAACAACAGACCACTTCTAAACTTTTAAAAGTTAAATGCAGAGAAGCAGGTACAAAGCCTGGCACTCATTTTTCCCTAATATTTGTTGCCTATGTTTTCAGAAAACCCAGCTAAAAGAATGCACTTCAATTTACAATTCAAGACCAGACTCGATCATGTAGGTTTAAAAATGGAGTCTATTCTATTACTGTGTGCACAGATCTGTGTATTACAGTGTGTACAAAACATGCAATCCCTTAGCAGTTTCCCCGCGCAGACCTCGGTGCCACTTTTTGGAAGCCTGCTGTGTGCACGTTTCAGAGCCCAGGAGACAGCTGTGAACGTGGATCCACTCTCACCTATGAAGTCACCTGCTGGGCTTTATCCCAAAAAAACCCCACCCTGCAGCATCCTACCAGGGAGTATCATCACTGATGTGTAGGCAGCACTTACCTGATTGCTTGTCACCATTTCTAGTGTTTTGTTTTCTGTTTCATTTGGGAGAATTCTTGGAGCAGGTCCGGTGGTACAGTCTGAGGCAGAGGAGCGAGACCATCCCTCCAGAATAATCCCTGCTGCTTACTGAACAGACACCTGAAGGCAACATCATGTGGCTATTTCTGGCCTGCAGTAGATATTGCTACTTGCAAACCTTTTTATGCCATTATTCATCTTCTGAGCCATCTGGCCCCTGTTGCAGGATACCTGCAGATGGATTAATAAAACCAATCTAATAGAGCTGTACATATTAAATATACAGCAGAAGCAGCTGTTGGGTGTTTGTTGTGAGCTTTCTATTTTCCCCTAATGTTTCAGCCACTGTAATTTAAAGTTCCAAGCCAGTTCTTTCAAGGAAAGGAACTATTTTTTTCCTCAGCTATCCAAAAAACAAAATAAATTCATCTCCCATAAAAGAAGCCTGTCATTGAAGAGCAAGTTATAATCAGCATAAATATAATTTTCTCCTTGGAGTAGAAACTTTCACTTCAGCCTTTGAATAGCATTGTCAGTTCACCTTATTAAAATATACCCCCCTGACAGCTCTCATACTAATTGTACCAGATTGCCTGCAGTGTGTTCATTTGTTTGTTTGTTTACTCTTAACTAAGAATGACTTTCAGAAAACTTTACTTCCTTGCACAAGTGGGATCAGAGGGAAACCAAACCTATCTTAAAAGACTTCAAATTATAGATTATTAATTTTAATGATCCAACTAGTGCTCTTTGGGATAGTTTATAATTCTTATAAATTTCTCAAAGTGGGCCTATATATGTTGTTATATAAAACAACAGACAAGAAATAAATCTATACACAAATAATGAGAATAAAAAAACCAAAATAGTATCCTTAGGATGCCTCTGAAAAATACCTGAGGGAAAAAAGGAAAGGAAAAAGAAAAAACCAGCACACCACATAACTGCCCCCCAGCCAGGGTTTTTTCAGCTTGATTAAATGGCTGTTTCAACTTGTCTCGTAGCTGCTGATTTATTTATGCCAGCATTCAAAACAGAGTTTAAAGATTAAGAGAAAAGTGCAGATATGGGATAAAAAAAAAGAACTGCTAACACCACCAATTAAAGGCTGCAGAGCTGAAACCCAAATATCTTAATTGTGGTAATTCAGGGTCTTGGGGTGGAAAATAAAAACTATTCATGGCAAAAAAAAAATCCCAACAAATGAACAACAGACCTCTCCCCCACCCCCAAACAAAAGCAAAAATGCTACCTGAGGCAAGGAGTAAGAATTTGAAGGTGTTTAAATAAAAAAAACTATCTCCCCCCTCTTTATAAGCTCAGCTGAACTTCTTAAAGATCACAGAACATGAACTTGCAGTTTTAAAAACTTGCAGAAGTGTCTCTACTGGGCCTACACAAAAATCCCAGGAAAACAAAAAGCCTAAACTACTCAGATTGGACAACTTTACATTTGACTAAAGCCCATGAAAGGTCATATGGAACTTGTAGATGAGTTATGGAGTAAACAGCAAGAATTCTACATATCCAAGGAAAACCCTGCTATCAAAGCCATTAATGTTCAGGCTTTGAATATTCCCTACAAATTTGCAAGGTGAAAACCAACAGCTGTCTCCAGAGCCCCAAGTATATCAAATATCTCCTTTTTGCTCCCTCTATCTCAGTTCTGAATTCCTTTTTCTCTTTCCAAGCACCTTTAAGTTACACTAATCAGAACTCCACACTGTGATTATCAGAAGCATCATACAGAGAAGATTATGTAGGCTCAGTACAATCCCCTTTGACTTCAGATGCTGCACTGCAGAACAGGAAGCCGTGTTACTTGCCCATCACTCCATGTTCCTCTGAAAATGTGTCAGCCTAATTAGTAGTTTTCTGAAAACCTTTTTATTCCTTCTTCTTCCCTGTGCATGTCCTGGTGTTCCTCAGAAGGATGTGCTCAATGTGGTTCCCATTACTCAAGTATGTTTTTCCTCTTATGTCTAGTGAGTCCAAATTGCAACAAACCTGCCTCATAACTGGTCAGATTTATGCCGACCCAAGCCTCATCTTCACTTGTTTCAGTGACTGCACTGAAGAGGGTCAAGTTGGATGTGAGCCATTATCCCAGAGGTGGAAAACCAAGACTTTACACACTAAATCTATGGTTATCTTTGTCCCAATACAGTGGACAAAAGGATACAAGCCAGAGAACAGTAAAAATTCTTCACTAGAGATGCATAGGAGGCTCTTTGGCAGATGAATTGCATTTTGACACCTGTCAGTAATATACATGGCCATCTAGTGAAATGAGCTTACATTTTTCTCAAAGGAGAAAAGCATTTCAAACTCCTTTCTGAAGTACAGGGATGAAGTGAAAAAGTGAAACCCTATAGCGGAATTTGTAGGTATATTAAAAAATATATGAGTGACATAAAGGACTGCTTCTCATCTCTGAGACAGGTACAAAGATTCACCTTTAAATGAACCATAAAGTTGCTACAAAATTTATTTTTCTCAGTCTAAACGATTGTAGAATAATCTGCTCGGTTCTGGGGAAAAAGGAGGCAGAGAAGCAGCCATAGATGATTACTGACAGGAGAACACTCTCCACTGCATGTGCCTCCCTAACTGCATGAAGTAAGACCTTAAGCACTCCTTGGTAATGAAATACGGATTTGTTGTTTCCCTGTCAGCATAGAAAGGCATTATTGCTTCTAATTTGTAGGGAGAAGCTGTGGGGCTACAGTAGGTAAGGTGATTTGTTCAGGCTCATCAACTAACCACAGGCTGAACCTCAGAGAGGAGGAAGGCGCTCCTTCCCTCCCAGGCTATTGCACACAGGCTTCCCCATCACTGCTGCCCCAGTCAACAAGTGTTCTCCAGGAAGAAAAATGTAAGAGCCCAAAAGGACACTGGAGAAAGAAATCAATCCCTTTTCGGCCCTCACAGCTAGAGAACCATTGGGTTTCATGTTCTTTTTTTCCATGCAAGAATGACTTACACGCACTGGAACTCATTAACGATTGGGTTAAGTCAATTCGTTATCCAAATAATGCTTAAGCAACAGTATCTTAAAAATACATCCTGCTACTCTAGTGCAACTTCAGAAAACTGCCTGAAGTGACTTGTTCCTCCCCAGCAGTGACACTAGAGGTGGATGTAAACATTTGCAGAGGTACAGTTACCTTTCTGTTCTCAGTGACATAGGGAATATGAGCAGACAGACCATTTGCAGGGTTTCCAAGGTCATGCCACAAAATTAGGGGTAGTCTGTGCTGGATAGGGCACATTGAGGAAGTTTTTCCTTAATGTGGCATATTACTGTAGTATTTAACATTTGATTAAAGTGGATACAATTCTTATTCCCTGGATCAAGTTTCCCTTTTTCTGGAAGCGCATATTATACATTGCTGTGAAATGTTTCAAGGAAGCTAAGGAATATAATTAATCAAGTGAAATATAACTTCCATTTACCTTAAGATATATCCTATCAATTCAGTCACTGATTCAAATTTTCTGAAAATTACAGATGTTTGCCAAAACAGTAATTTCCTGCTACTGTCATTCAACTACTTCAAAACACTTCTGTCTCTCTAGTCAGGAAATCCCTGAGAAACCTAAAGATAGCAACTACCCTATGATCATACTCTTCCAATATGAAGGAAATCTTGGAATGTAAGGAATTGGCTTAGTTGAAAGATTATAAACTTTTTTTTTCTTTTTGGGATCACGATATGGCTTAAAAAGTCCTTCAAAGCGCTTGAAAATCATGGCCAAAGCCAGTGTTACAGTAACCTAGAGACACCAGAGTGCAGTTTTTGAACTTTTTGCCAGAAGCAAATATCAGTGTTGAAATCTGGATTGTTACTAAGGCTCCCACAGAACCATATGTTACACAGCACTTGCATTTCTGCAGATAACATAATGTTTCTTCCCCCTTTTTCTCCAGGAAAGATTGAGCACTGCAGAGCAGAAGCACAGATCCAAGTCCCTTTCACATGCTCACAATTTTAGCCTGGGATTTCTATACCAGGTCTGTGTAAAGAGCAGCCTGGCTTTCAGTCACAGTCTGAATGTGACAAAACTCTCTGGAGAAAAATTACTGCCTCTGACCTTGAAACCTGTCTTTCACCAGATTTGTGTCACGTGAAATCCAACCAACAAAAACCAGCATAGCATATTCTGAGTAATCGTTAATCTTAATTTAACAGCGCATCTGCACTAATTTTCATTGTTCTCCTTCACAAGATTACAATGCAAGCAGCCAGTGCAATCTTATTCTGCACATCCTTAGATGTGCCAAATTTCTGTCCTATGAGTAAAATTAAAAAAAAGACCACTTCATTGTTTTTTTTGAAACCGGTAAATACCACCCCTGCAGCACAGTCCACTCCAATATACATGATTATATCAACATCAAATTCTTTATCCTCACTCCGGTGTTTAATGTTAGTGATAGTTACTGTGTCCTAGTTCTGATAATACTGATCAGAAAAAAATTCATTAACATTTAATACTGATTTTAAAAGACACTTCCAGGTTCAAACACCTCTGAAAATTTCAGGTAACAGCTAACTGCATTGGATTTAGGCATTCTTTCTTGTGCACAGTACTGAAGTTAATATTCCTCACCAGTGGAACCAAACAGTTCAAAACCTAAACAGAGACGTCACTAGATCATTTAGACAATGGTTTCCTTTTCTAACACTTTCAGATGCATAGCTGAAAAGTAAATTAAGTATGAGCAGCACATGTTCTTTATCATTGAGCAAATAGTGGCCAATACATGGACCTAAGCTCACTTAGACCTGTTCAAAGTGTTACATAGTTCTGTTATGCCATAATCCATCAGCACTACCTTCCTTTGAAGCAGCATTTTCTACTTCAAGTTGCATAATTTTCTTCCACTAAAACTCACATGCAGTTAGCACTGCAGCTAAAGAGGTACCTTGACTGTTTCTTTGTTAGTGTGTTTCAGAACAGGAAAGACCACCTATTACAGAAAAAGTAAATCCTGAAATACATCCAGTGAGCTTACTTTTGTGTCTTATCTGATATGCTATCAGTGAACATCTCAGAAGAGGTTTTTTTTCCCTTGTCAGTCATCTTGAAAACGAAACAGCGAGAAAGACAGATGGTTGTGTGTGTGTGTATGTCTGCATTTTTGTTAGAGAAAAGTGTGTGGGGGTTAATGGATAGCAAAGGGAAAGGACATGGTTTGTCTCCTGGTCTTTGATTCGAGCCTTGCTCATCCAATGGATCAGTGGTCCCCAGCAAGCAGCCACAGGCAGCACGCGTTCTGCAGGCGCTGGCTCAGCAGGGCTGCTGAGCTGTTTGCCTTTGTCTGGTCACTCACCCCATGGGCTGAACACCTACTGTAACTCATTCCCATTCCTCTCATTTAAACAAGTGTTTTTATTACAGATACAAGCATAATTATAAATAAATATTGTATCACACAGGGAAGGAAACCAGCAGGACTGAACTCATCCTTGATGGAAGTCTGCTTACTTCAAAGCATTACTGCCGCGGGCACACACAGGTAAAAAGGGCCTATCCATCTTTGGTAAGTTCATTCAGGAGAACATAAAAATCCTGTAGTCTAAAAGAGAGATCTTCTGTGTCTTTTTACAAGTAATCATTGTCTAATTAGCCACAGTGGCAAGGAGAAACAAAACAGTATTTGGGATGATCTGGCGAGTGTAACTCTACAACCTGTTTGCACTTTGAGGGAAAATTACTAAGCTAACCAGAAGCAGCTGCTTTTCAAAGCCACATACACTTTGGATTCAGTAAAGTCATAGAAATTATACATGCAAAACACAACTTGCCACAGAGACACTCCGAGTCCTTGGTACAGCTTTAGAGCTGGTGAGGTATAGGCTTGCTGTTGCGGTGTGTGTTTATTTTGTTAAGCTTGTTAAAGTTGAAGTTTTATGTACCCCGTTTTTTCCCTGTTGGTTTTCCCAGAGTTGTGCATTCCCCCTATGTTAATTGTTCTACCCCTGAATTTTATCCACCCTCCTTCCCTCCCAATCACTGTATCCCCTCTCCAGTTTCCAGCACCTTCCCTGTTCCTCCACCCAGGGTGTCAACCCTGAGTTGCACCTTCCTCTTCCCCTGTCAATCCACCCTGATCCTTGCCCCTTATACCAGAACCTTCGTTTTCAATCCTCCCCAGTCTCCAAGCCCTGTTTCTCCACCCCTCTGGAAATCCCCTAACCTAAGATGCCCCAGTGGACTGTTTCTCTGCCTATCACGCAGATTTCCTCATTGGTTAAGGTATTGTGAATCCCACCTCCCAGACCTCCCCCTGTTCCCTTTGATTGGTCCTTTGTTTGTATCCTCCTCCTAAACCTGAGTGTTTATAAGATGGTGTTTTCCTTTGTTACCCGGTTTTCAGCCCCTGCATCCTACCCTGGGATGGACTTTCTGTGGAACTGTGTATCAAAAACCTCCTCCTCCTCTTTTGCCTGACCCTCGGCAGCCTGACTTTGTTGGAGCGAGTGGTTCTAAAGGTGCTGCCTGTGGTCAGTCCAGTGCCCATGTGTTTCCCCATGCCTGGCATGGTGCCACCATGGCAGGAGAGCTAGCCTGGGCTCCTGGTCAGCCACGTTGGCTTGCAACCAAAGCTCTGTCTTTTCTTGGTCAACAAAAGGTAAAGTTCAAGAGAAGGGGAAAATCTGTACTTGAGCAAAGGCTAAAAGAAATGGTGCTTCTTATTTAAAAGTTCCTTAGGCCCACCTAATTAACGGGAAGTTTGGCATTCACAGCTCACAGTCACAGTCAGGGGCTACAGATGATCCATGGCCATGAAGTATCAGACACAGGAGCAGGTTTAACTGGTTTAGGAATCAGTACAACAGATGTTATTGCTGGACATAGGAAAATGTTCAAAGAATCTGAATTCAAGGTGGCTCTTCATAGAGAGTGAACACCAACAACTTACTAATTTGATTTGTGCCTGTTTAGATTCCAAACTAAATTGTCACATGGCAACCTTTGTGAATTACGATTTCTGACTCTGGCTGGCAAGGGACTCCTATCTGATGGATAATAACATATTTTTACTTCCTTGAGCATCACTCAGCTGTATTAGAACCATACAATATATCCTTAGAAATACAACTACTTCAGGCACATCAAGCTTTTCTTCTGCTTACAGCAGGCTGTAAAATTGTGAGTCACTATATCTCGATCTTTGTCTAAAATCAATATACAGTAACATTACATATATAAAGCCCCTACAAAGTATTTTTTAAAAATGCCCTTAAACTTTCCTGTCGGCACTCCACTGCCCATACTTTTGCATTCAGAACTGACAAAACGTCCTAGAAGTGATGGCTTCAAACTGAAAGAGGGTAGATTCAGGTTAGCTAGAAAGAAATTCTTTACTGTGAGTATGGTGAGACAATGGAAGAGGTTTTGCAGAGTCATTGAGGATTTCCCATCCCTGGAAGTATTTGAGGCCAGGCTGGGCTTGGATGGGCTTTGAGCAACCTAATCTAGTGAAAGATGACCCTGCCTATAGCAGGGGTGTTGAAACCAGACAGTCTTTAAAATTTCTTCCAACCCAATTGATTCTATGATTTTGTGGTTCTATAAGGTTTAGACGTGTTTCTTTATACTTTGCTCTTCAAATTAAGATTTAACAACATAATCTTTAAAAAGAAATCCAAACATACTCTCTGTGTTCTACAGTATCAGACTGGCAAAGGCTCAAGGGATTAAGAAATGCACAGCCCTTAATGGCTCACATATAAAGCCTGAAGACTGAGGTAGAAATCAGAGAGCCTCTTTTCTTCTCCAATATTAAACAAACAAGGTTGTGTCCTTCACTTTCTCCCATAAAATATGCTGGTGGATTTTACTTGTGAACTGTCTCTGCTTTGCAGAGGTGAGAAGGCAAGGAGAAGCACAGTGGAGGCTCTTCTGTTCAGGAAGAGACAGTACTGCTGTCACTGTGCAGCTACTGCAAATAAGTCACTTAAAAATTCATTAAGAAAATCTCAGTTGCTTGGTAGGATACAGCCACAATTTTCTCCCTCACTCAAAATCTATGTGAAGGTCTGTAAACAGATGTTTAAGAAGTCAGAATATCTTGATTGTCAGGAGGACTGCTTGTCATATTTGAAAATAAAATAATTCAAAGAAGAAATCAAATGAAAGTGAAAAGGGTGAGAGGAAAAAGTTAAAATATTAAAATATCTTCTTCGTCAAATGATAGTACATTATGTGTCCCAGGTTGTGTCTTTTTTTTTAATTTTTATTTTTAAATTTGTATCTTTTGAAAACTGCACAGTTTTACTCAACCATGTATCAACACTGAAAATCATGAGTCTCCCTTGATTATTTAATGAGAAAATAAATTGGAAAAATAATATATCAGGTTGTAGAATAAGTTTACACAGATTAAATCTGTTTGGGTCCTTACAGACTTTTAATTTGTACAATATATTGGATGAACTGCAGTCTATGATCCGAGAGGAGATGCTTACTGCTGGCTATGTATTGCAAAAGTAGATCAATCATGCGCTGACTTATTTTCTGCTTTGGTTTTTTTTTTCCATAACTATTATGAAAGCATACAAACTGACCTTTAAAGTAAATTATTTTTCACTAAAGCTTCAAAAGTAATTTTAGTTTAAAAAATGAGAAAAAAGAGAAAAACTAATTTAAAAATCTCAAAGACTGCTTTGAAAAGGGACTGTAGTCCCTCAGCCAGTTCTATTATGCCCAAGACAAAGGCATTTACCATACCTCTATTGATTTACCATACTTATATTGATTTTTGCATCTAAAAATATAAAAACATGTTTCAAGCAGATAAAGTCTACGTAGAAAGGAGGATTAAATCGTTGTACTATTGTACTATTGTACAATATCCAGTATTCTGACTATAGGTATACTTTGAACTCAAAATCACCAGTAAGAATTTACAAGTGAAAAAATGCTAAGAAATTAATTAAGAACTTACAAACAGTGCAGTCTCCACTGTAGTGGATATTGAGGGACTGCTAGAG
Organism: Anthoscopus minutus; assembly: GCA_013399455.1. NCBI lineage: Eukaryota > Metazoa > Chordata > Aves > Passeriformes > Paridae > Anthoscopus > Anthoscopus minutus. Next base: position 58,629 of record VWYI01040965.1, read on the forward strand.
AACCCACCACCTGGTGATGTTACTTCACTAGCCGTGCAATATTAAATACAAAGGACCCTCAACCCCCTCATTCTCCTTTCCATTCCTTAATTTGTTTTCCTCCTCACTGCAAAGATACAAGACACAAACAGGCAGTAATCCAAATGGAAGTGGCTATAAAAAGGAAATACACACATATATATAATTGTTAATTAAGTCCATAACTAGAACCCTTCTGTATGCTTGCATAGCTACCCTGGAGCATCATGAGTCCCCTAAAGCTATATAGAAGGAAGGAGGTATTTGAGGCAGATTTCACTGCTGGGGAATTCTCCAACTGCTTCATGTTGTCACATATTGTGTAGTTGTGTACAGCCAGGGATATGCTTCTGAGGAAGCAGAGACATCACACTGGGGAGGCAGAGGAGCAGATCAAAACCAGAATGGGGTCATCCAGAGAATCAAAGTTTTGAGGAAACTAGAGTAAAAATGATCCAGCTTGTGATTTAAATACCTTTTCAAAATGTTTTTCCTTTATAAATTGAGTATTCCATAGAACCCTGCCTGCTTTTCTCTAAGTGAGGTGCTGATGAAGAAAGGAACAGTCCCTACAGCAGAACTTGGCTCCAGCTGGGAGCCTCACACAGCCTGAGAATGGGATGTTGACACACTCCAGGAGCAACAGCACGTGTCCTGGGCAGAGTAATCCCAAATCCAGTCCTTGCAAAATACCAGGAGAAGAATCTTCTCTAAATGGTAAAATTCTTATCAGTCAGAAGAAAGGATTGTCCAATAGGTAGTTTGTTCTTTGAGTTTTCAATTACCGTTTACAAGGTCATAAAACTTATGCCTTATCAGCAATATGCATTTACATTTTTACATTACATTTTACATAGGCATTGGTAAGGTCCCCTCTGAGTCACCTCTTCTCAGGCTGAACAGCTCCCTCAGCCTATCCTCATAAGAAAAATACTCCAGCCCCTTCATCACCATTGTCACCCTCCGCTGTACCTGCTCCAGGGGCTCCAAGTCTCTCTTATTCTGAGGAGCCCAGAACGGGACACAGCACTCCAGATGTGCCTGACTAGGGCTGAGGGGGGGAGGATCACATTCCTACAATGAGCATAATGGAAAAGTCTAATGTAAATTCCAGGACACAAGTCCAAGTTTTGGATTTAAATTTTTTCAGAGAAATGAAACTTAACCTCTGTAGCCATAGTGCCAATGCCAGCTGTTGAGTTTTCACAGAATACATAAACCAGGGCACATGTGTGGTTCCTGTAGTGGACCTGCCATTTTTATGAGGCCACAGTTTCTTTTTCCTTGCAGATCATTCTTTCTGCAAACAAACAGGGACTGTCCACTGGACTACCTGGCTTTTAATATTTATTCTTTTCTAAACAAAGTCCATGTTGAATAACCAAAAAGTAACCAGGTGTACTATAAGCTTATCACAGTTAACCTTGGAAAAAATTGTAAGTCTACAGCCACCCATACTTGCTATAATCATCAGCTTCAGATTACAGCTTTGCAAAGTAATTCTACTGTAAATACTTAAATAATGCATGCAAGTGTCATGAGTAAGACTGTTGATGTATTGCAGTAACAGACCACTTGCTGTCTCTATCAGCCAGCCAATCTTGATTACTATTCATCAAAAAGTTTCCATGGAAATAAAAGGTAATGATTGCAGTACTGCATGAGAAATTTTTAATTATTTCCAATACTTAGTCATCATTAGCAATGCTCAGGTTATGTTTGAATATGTGAATCCATTGCATTTGTGGAAGTCAAGCAAGACTCTTGGGACCCAGTATTGCAGAAAGCTGGGGAAGATGAAGAACTTTACACTCACAAGCTTTTAAAAATCTTATCTGGAAAAATAATGTGTGCTGGTGGTGCTTTCGATTTAGGTTTATCAACCTGACATGCCCCAAGCATGTGGGATCAAAGAATACAGAAGACTGATGTCAGAATGATCAATAATACTAAGGTGACACTAATGAGAGTATCTTCTGCAAGTATGCAGTTGGTCTTTTATGCCCATGGGTGCCCAAAAATAAAGAGGCAGTAATTAATCTCTATATTAACTAGCAATTGTTTACAACACGCAGAGAAGCAAAGGGGCATCTTGTCAGCAGGAAATCATTTGCTGAGAATAATGGACTGTGATGCTGGAGATCTGGCCAGGATTGCTTGGCTACTGCGCCCAGACCACACAGGGAGGCCTTCTAAAGTTTTGATCTCATTGGAGCACTATTTTTCTCTCTAGTGTTGTGATGAAAAGCCTTTTTGGCTGCACTGGCTGTGAAGCTTGATTTGAAGTCTGACATGGATCTGAAATCACACAAAGGAAGCAGGGCCAACCTTTCAACTCCTAGGGTCACTGGGAGGGAATCAAATACCCTGGTCTTGCACCAAAAGAGAGCTGTTAAGTTGCAGGTTGAAAGATACAGGTTGAAGGTTTTAAACTCTTGTTCTGACTAATACGCTCCTGCCTTGCCAGAAAAGACATTGTTGAATTTTTAGTGTCTGTGTATGCTCCAGGAATAAAAAGCATATCAGTTTGTTTTAGAAATGTGAAATTGCTTTCAGAAGACTAGGTGGGGAAAGTGCTTCTCTCTTCATGCAAACAAGACACATTAAAAACTGTTCTCTGAACAAAAGTAACAACTCTATATTATGCATTAACAACTCTAAATTATGAGCAAAAAATTCTAAACCCATGTCAGATTTTAAAGATATTTAGCAATTCAGATATTAGCAATTAGATATTTAGCAAGTTAGATACTTAGATTTTTTAGATCTCAATTAGATATTTAGATTTTAGCAAATTTAGGTAATTATTAATATATCTTAAAACCAATGGTGCTAAAATTCTAGGTGGTAGTAACTTGCACATCAAAATAAGTAGTTTTTGCATTGAAACAATGCTGGTTTTAAATATTTGTTTTTCCAATAGTACAATTCATCACTAAAACTTCACTGAAGTGAATTCAAAGCTGACTTCCTGTCAGACAGTAAAAAGTCTGTATTGCATTCATTTAATATGTTTTAACAGGGGTCTGTAGACAGGAGAAAGAAAATAGGGTTTTTTCCCTTCTCCACCGTTTTCTATCAGGTTGTACATGTTTTGGAGCAGTGATTAAGAAATTACTCCACACAGGTTCAGCCAAGAATCTAGTCAAGGTATATGAAAGATGTAGGTTAGATAGCCTTTTACAAAATACACTGTTCACCTCAGTGGTTCATACATCTTAAGAGTGGGAAAAAGTATATCACTGGTCCTAAATATAGAATAGTTGTACTCTGAAGTGACTTACTGGACTTTCAGGAAACTTTCCTTGTAACTCACAAATCCTGAAACGCTCTCAGGAAGAATGTAAGAACCCAGGGGTTTAACAGCTCCACCATCTTTCCCTTTCCATTGCAATGTTTCTCCTGTTCCACGTACCCTGTCAGTCCTGGCTTTGTGCTAGGCATGAATCAGGTACTCAAGGAGAGTAGAATTTCATATATTTAGGCATAAACAGTTGGCTGCTATGTACAGGATGCATGCACCAGGATTGTTTCTTTGAAGGAAGGTGCCCAAATACCCGAGTCATCACCCAGCCCACGTATTCAGCCTCTGACCTCCCATGATATGTAAAGTCTCATTTACAACTAATCTCAATCGCATTTACATATCTGAGTATCACTTCATTCACCTCTCAAATATCTTCTTCTCAATGGAACTGCATTAGCAGGTCTCAGATCACAGCCCAGCCTTCTCCTAGCAAGCTGGTATTGGGTCTCTTCAACCGCAGCTAAAGCCACTTCACTTAAGCTGCATATTTGACCTGGGCTTTAGAGACTCCTCAACCTGCAGCAGTCCAGCAGCACTGAACCATGACTTGGTTTGCCTGGAACTGTGACAGTTTCTAAAAGATTGCATAATCTTGAGTGACATTGTACTCTCACAACAGTCAGTGCAACAACAGCCAACAATATAAAAGTTTTACGGAAAAATACTGTGGGCAGCCCTTCTTAAGTTCAAACATTCCTTTGAAATATTTATAAATATTTAGGATACAAAGATCACCAACCATGCAAAATTTGAACCAAATGTATTTCTATGTTGCTTTTGGCAAGGACCAGTTCAAGATGAAGGTAACATTAAATACGTCAAGAATGTGTGTGTGACCATGGCAGCACAAACTGAAGTATAAAACTAATATGAAATTTTCAACCTGTTGGACTTGCTAGAAATGTCTGCCTCATTTCTGCCCAGTGCTCCTCCTGATAACTCCTGCATCATACAAAAACCACAAGCCAGAAGGATGTATGGAGAGGTTGTCCCTTGGGTCAGTGAAGTGCTCACAGGACAAAGACAGCAATTTTACCTGCCTTTGCCATCCACCAAGAACATGCTTGTTTTATTAGAAGCAGCTGGGCACCAAAGACCTCACTGGATCATTTGGAGATTGCAAGGCAAATGCCAAACACCATGAGGCAAATAGCAGCCACGGAATGGGAGACAAACTCAGCACCTGTTGGGATGAGAATGACTGAGAACAGCGTTGTCAGGTCACCTCTACCACTGGTAGCAGCATTATAAGGAATACACAGCTATCTGTAACCACCATGGTCTGATGGATGCCAAGAAATAAATCAGACATAAAACCAGCTTGATACACAAGTATAGACAAAATTAAGTGCCAGATCCTAAAACATTATACATTTTGGGTAACAGGAAAATGATGACTTTGACAACAACATGCTGCAGCTTTGTGAGGAAATTTAAAGCAGGTTCTTGGGTAGGATGCAGAACAGACAGGACAGATGGGACAGTGAGGTATTTGGATAACTATCCCTGTCCTTCACACATGAGATGTCTGAAGCAGTGTATAATAATGAAAGCAGCCTTCATCAACAGAGTTCACTAATTGCTCCTGAAGACTAAGGTTATGCATTCTCTGAGCAGCCTCCTAACTGAGAAATCACTTCTGAAAACCTGAGCCCATGTGCATATTCTGTGATTATTAGATTACCCTTACATGATGTCTGGGGCACCACTTAAAACACTGGTCTCGTCCATTTGAAAAAGAAAGAGCTTACAATAGAGATGACTGCCCCTGCTACACCCTTCTCAGATTCAGAGTCCACTGGCAATAATGATGAATGATTCTTACTCTGCCTTCCTCTTCATCACACTAATATATATCATCTTATTGCCACAAAACATGAAACCTAGAAATGTCTAAAGGAACACTAAAATTGTAGCCTTAAAACAATATGCAATGTTGATCAATATTAAGAGGGCTTCTGGCATACTGAAGAGCTATGTTTAGACTTTTGGGCACTTCAGATCATAAATGAGCAGGAAAGTTATATAAAACCAGCTAATATTAGATTAACTAGTAATAAGATTGAGAAACTTTATCTAGAATAGCTTTGAAACTCATTTTAATTAAAATTTTTAATTATTACAAAGGAAAGGAATATTTGGAAAATATTTGGGAAATTCTGGTTGTTGCCAAAAAAGGCATAAAGGAAGGATAAAGTAACTTCACGTAGCTGTATTTAAAAGTGGGTCATTATGCATTTTCTAAATTAAAAATGAAAAGTAACATTTTTCACAGATTGTTACATATCTTCTAGCTGAAGCTCTTACACTTTAAGTTACATATGCAATTTCATACTTCCTATTTTGTAAAAAGAAATAGCACGTTTCCAAAAATGGCTAAACATGTAAAGACTATATTTACAGCTTGTGATGAGGTGAGAAGAAGCGACAGAGGCTTTGACAATTTTGAAAGCAGGTAGTGTGAATAAAAAAAAAAAAGAAGTCCAGAATCTTTAGCTTTTCCCTCAGAGAAATGATAGGAGATGGGATATTAAATTAGCATCTCACATGTAAAATAAGAATGGCAGCTCCAGATTACCTATAAGGTGTGAAGATTAATTAATGGATGTTTGCATTCTTTGCTGAAGATGTAAGGCACTGTTTAAGTGCTAAGCATTACTACAAAAAGAAATTTTCAGACCTTGGTAAGTTCAGTTTACATAGTATAAATTACTTCATACTTCTGCTGAACAATTTTCCAGTACTTTTGCCAGTACTTGCCACCATCTAACTGCAAAAATTGAAACCTTGGCTACATTAAAGGCAAGATTAAAAAATTTTGCAAACTATCCATAATAATATATTTCAAGGCAGAAAAATGGAAGAAAATATTAACCATGATGTGTGTTACATTCTCTTAAAACTGATTCATTCTTGTTTAAGGCTTTATAGACATGAGAAAAACAAACAAAAAAGGAAGTGAAGAGCTAAAATTTTTTAATTTCCATCTTTCTAAAAATCAAATAAAGGAAGTGCTGAAAAAATCCCGATGTGTCCAGCCCTAGCCCCATTAAAGTCAACATGAAAACTCCACTGACAGCAGAGAAAAAGAGTCTTGACCAATTCATCATATTTTTTTAGCACAATTTTATTGAAGAAGATCAAGTTATGCTAGGTAACTACTCATAGGCAATTTAGTAAACAGCACAAGCACTGAGGTGACAAAGGCAGCTACTGATACTTGTTTGCCCAAGACAGTAAAAAGGGAAAGCAGATTTGTAAAGGTGCAGAAAGACCTCTAGCACTGACTGAAGATGAAAGGACTGGAAACATTAAATTTAGATAAAGGTAGTCCCATATATTAAAGAGAACTATTTTAATTCCATCTATACAAAAATAGGCTTGGCTAAGACAGTTCACTGTCTAGGAAAGAGATATTGTCATTACATAGTTCTGCAAAATATCACTTGGGGAAAAGATTCTGGTATGTTTTAACTTACTTTTCACATAGAAGCTCCAGTGTTTCTACTGTGAACAGTAGAAACAGTCATTACCTGAAAGAAAAGCCTTGGTTTAGGAATGAACAGAAGTCCCTAAATATCCACATATGTCCTGCTGCTTCACATATTGCTTGCTTTTACTTGGACCAGTCATCTAAAAGAATTAATGAAGAATTAGTCTGAATATACCTTGTGCTGGAGGATGACTGCATTATTTTCACACAGACCTTTTGTTCAGTTTGCTTTTCCCTGCTGACAGGATGTCCCATTTTCAGGAAGGCAATCTGCTTTTCAGCTGCTGCTCTCCTTGGAGAAGGGATGGCATGGCAGCTAGGAGGTAACATCCTCGTGTGTCTCCAGCTGTCCGCAGGAATTGCCAGCGTATGCTGGGGCAGAGAATGGAGAGGAATGATCGCGAATGAATTTCTGGCTTCCTTCTGCCTAATTGTGTTTTAATGATCTGACTACTGGTTATCTTGCCCATCAACTGCCCTGTGCAGCAAAACAGGCCCCATGAATCAGGCACATCATCTCAGCAGGGCAGGGCTATTTATAGAACCAAAATAAGTAATTTAATCATACTTCAGGCCAGATTCGCAGCTGATGTGAACATGCACAGTCTCACTGAAGTCACTGGATCTATTCCGACCAGCTTTAGGCAAGACTAGCTGTTCATGAGGATTGTAGAAAAGAGCCTTTATTCATACACTATGCTAGGGCAGGAAAATCCTATATTCCCACTGGGTTGTCTCACTGCACGCCAGTTTCTCAGAGCTCTGAGCTAATTTGAGGAAACACAATTAGAGAGAGTGCCATAGCTGCTAAGGGGTCTGTAATTCATCACCTGCAAAACAAGGGTAGTCAACACTGAAAAATACATGAGCTCCTCTGAGTTTTTTGAGCCTACTGGAGTGGTAGATCACAGCAGCATGTATTCCTGTTCTCTTCCCTTCCTTCCAGGCTAGCAAAACCAGGCTGTGAGCAGAACTCTTTCTCTGCAGAGACTCTGCCTCCTTTCTGCATCCTTTGCACAACAGCATAGTTTTTCCAGCAATCATACAGACACCTATTTAGAGCATTTTACACATCAAGGTCAGTACCCTGGAAGGTGACACATGGGTGTTTAAAATCTTTGTGCAGAGGATACATTGGACTAGGATCTCCAGCTCCCTGATTTGGCAATCCCTAAATCCTGTCTCAGTTCAGAAGCCTAAGTCAATCAAACCAGCAGGCATACTTGGGCCCTTCCTACTAGAATGAGCTTCACAGGGACTAAGGCAATGCCTGGTGTCTGAACACCAACTTGTTGGTGTGCACCCTTGGTGCTGTGAGTCAGAGTCTGGTCAGGGTTGCGGAGATAATGCTGAGAAGGAAATCCAGGCACCTGAAGGACCTCAAAATGCAAAAACAAGTCTCTCCTCAGATGTCCAAATGTTCCAGATACCAAGTGAGTAAAGAGGCCTAAGGATAGCTATTAAGACATAGGTCTTAAAATCCATTTTTGTGATTTTTTAACAATAGAAATTATCAGTAAATTAGGCCTCAATCATTACATATGTTTAGATGCCCAGCTCTGGAAATTTTTCTCAACCCAGATTTATCTATTTGTTGTGTTATATTCCACTAAAATCTTCCAGGCAGGTGGGGTGGTTTTTTTTGTTTGTTTGTGGTTTTGTTTGGTTTTGTTTGGTTTTTTTGTTTTGTTTTGTTGTTGTTTTGCCGTTGCTAAGCTATCAGTGTGGCAGAAAGAAAAGATATGAAAATAATTTCTGAACAAGTACTTCAAAATGAGATAATGCCACATCAGCTGCAACTGTTATAAGAGACTGTGTGGAGAAGTTATTAGATAAGAAGAAGCACACCTGTGTCATAAGAGAGTTTTGTGGGGTTTTTTGTTTGTTTGTTTATAACAATATTGGTCTTTCATACTTGAAAACAAGAAGGTTATGCTGTCATTAGTTCAGGTGCATATTCAAAGCAGGGATTACATTTTTAAGCACAAGAATGAGAAGAAACCAAGGAGAAAGTGGGTTGCAAGAAGTACTGTGTGCTCTAATAATGCAAACTGCTTTGACTTACTGAAGTACAGAGCAGGCTGTACAGTCAATTAATAGGACCAATGAGATGGTGTGCCCTGGGACATGTCACATCTGGCAGATGTTCTGAGGACAATCTGGGTCTCTCTTAGCATTGTGTATGACTCTACACATCTGTTTGTGAAAGCTCAAGGCTCAGTTTATACCATTATTAAATCCAAAAATATCTTCTCACACGTGGCATGCACAAAACATGGTGTGAGAGAAAGTTTAGGAAAAAATCCATGAGAAGAGAGCGGAAAGCAGAAAACCTCACATATCAGCAACAGTCTGCCTGCCCCTGTCCAAGTTCTCCAAGTCCTGGCGAGGCGGAGGCGAGAATTTGAAGAAAGGATAAAGAGGTTTCATATTCCTTGATGACCACAGAAACAACAACTAATCTGTTTTTCAGATTAGACATACATGACAGTTGATGTGGTGATGAGAAAAATTTATCCTGCTTTAAGAAATGTTCTTCATATAGTTTGTGAACATGAGGTGCAATTATAAATACTGAGGGATTTTTTTCTTCTGGGGAAAGTTTTGAAGAGCTTTTCAGAGAAAGCTGTCACTGCTACATTAATATTTTCACCTTTAGATTCAATTGAACTGACTCTGCTTGAGGTAATAGGTTAGAGTCTGTAGAAACACCAAATGGATCAATGTGGCAGGAAAATTGAACCTGGTAGCCAATGTTAGATGAAACAATTGTGTACTCAGAAATATTTTTTGTACCTCTTTCAAACCAGTTTAGCTGATGCTTGAAGCAAAGCTAACGACACCTTTCTGACATAAGGTCGTGTCTATGTTGATGAAGCTGCATTTTTTGCCAACATTAGTAGCAAAACATGAGAGTTTTACAGGTGGTTTTGATTTAACACAGATTCTTCTCTAGTGCTGAGAAAGGTGTTAAAACAGACTTAAGCACTCTCATTTTTAAAGTAGCTGTTTTGTGTTAAGCAGTTCCATTTAAATGAAAGTCATAAATTGTGCATGTGCTCCTGCTGGCTATTAGCTTCTAGTTAGTAGATTCTGAATTACCTTCCCAGAGTGAAATGCTTATGTGAGTCACAGTTCATAATATTGCTTATTCAGCTATACCTCTGTAATTTGAGCTAATTGAGTTAAGTAATAGTGTCACAGGACTTTCATACAGAGTTTCTGCTCCGGCTGTAGTTACTTGTTGTCAATTATCAGCTCACACTAATCACTATTACTGTCAAAACTGACATTAGTGTATGGCAGTATTTATCTTACTCCAAAAGGTTCATTTACATGTGGCATCTATTCTCTGCATTCATACCTTATTCCCATTATTTCAAGTGTTCCCACCTACCCTCCCCCATTCTATCTCTTCCTCTTTCTGTTATTAGCCATAGCCCTCTTTCATTATTATTTTTTAATTTACAGTAATAACCCCAGTATTTTTAGCACTGATTAATAAATGTGTGTTCCCTAGCAGACTGCTTTCCTCTTCTCCTCCTAATCAATCATGACCATAATAGGCTTCTTGCTACTCTGAATGCCTGCTCTGCACATTCTTCCAGTGAAGGTGCAGAAGAGTCTAAAAAGCCCCTCAGCAGAAAAGAACTGATCTAATGAAGTCCAAAGGATCAGCATCATCTCACTGGAAATGAGAGAAGGGAATGGCCAGTTGTGGCTTTAACTTCCTCTACTCAGCTAAAGCTTTCAAATTTACTTGCAGCTGCTGCTGCTAAAATATTGGAGAAGATTTTACAGCAGCAGTATATTGATGCTATAAATAAGATCAAACAGTATTCCTGTTAATGATGAGGCTTAATAAGGAAGAAGACATAAAAAAATCTTTCAAATCCCTATAGTGTTTCCACAGTTTGTTTATCTCTTGCTTCCTACAGCTTTCTTCAATATTCCATTTCTCTTACGATTCTTTGTTACGACTTTGATACGCTTAGATATTTGGCTTTCTTCTAGGCCTTACTTTGTATTAGACTTAGATTACTTCATCTCAAGCTATATGGACAATATTTATTTTCCCATACCTTCCCTGTTCTTTATTCTTCTCACTTCTCATTTTTCTGCTTCTGCCTTGCTGCATGTCTCTCCTCAGCTCCATTAAACTTGCTGCCTTTTAGTGACTGCTTTATCTCTTCCTTTTCATTTCTATGCCCAATCTTCATTCTACTCCTTTCTCTCTTTGGGTCCTTCCTATACAAGGTCTTTCTGCATTTCATTCAGATTATTTCAGAATACAGTCCCTAAACACAAGTATAAGAACCACAACTTAAACTCCCCCATCAACACAATTTCATATTTTGTGATAATTTGTCTGGCTGAAATTAGAGAATGCAACTCTTTAGCCCTATTATGCAAAAACACAATCTGAAAAAAAGAAAGAACTACATAAAGATTAGGATGGTCGAGTGTGTCCCCTGGACTGTAATTTCTTCCATCAGAGATGCAATGCATGGTATCACAGGTCTCTCCTGAACATCTCATTTTCATTTTGCTGAAGGCCATGCCCTAAACCACTACACTCCATGTTTTCAAATCTGGCTTGCAGCTTACACTCCAGCACACCTTTGCAGAAGACAATATTTTTCCCTCCTGTCTTCCCAGTAGGCTTGGGAGGCACTATTGGCAGCTGAACCATCTGCAGTGCACAAGGAGGGTCTGCTGCTGATAGGGTATATGTGCAGAAATTTCGAGGCCTGACCTTTGCACTGGCACCTGGCTGAACTCATCCTCCTCAGAGCTTCTGCCTGCAGGGCAGGGCAGTGCCCAAGAGCTTTTTCTCCTCCCTGCAGCAGCTGGGTAGCACCAGAAGAAGCTAAGGCAGTCACAAAGCACTGCAATCCTCCTTCCTGCCTGGGACTTTCAGAAACAGATACAGCTGAGGTACACACAAAGTATTCCACAGTGTGCTGTCAAGTTGGAAAGATAAGCCTGCAGTCAGTCATGTCCTGCCTTTACTGAAAGCAACTGCCTGGAACACTCCCTGGCCTCCCAGCAGTATTTCTAATTTATCTCTCTATCTCAATAATTCACCAGCACCCCAAGCCCATGCAGCTTCAACAGAGAACCCCCCTGCCCTTACACAGCTTCTGCCAGACAGCCTGACAGCACAAGGCGTAACTTTTCCCTACAATAAAGAAAATGCTGCCTATTCAAGTGCTGCATCAAGCACTTGGCTGTGTGGGTTCCTTAATGCAAACTCCCCAGTTCTTCACAGGGAATTGCTAAAAATAACATTTTTGTTTCTTGCCTACTTGCCTTGGTCTTTGGAATTCTATTGTAGTTTTGCAAGCAGTCAGTTTGTCAAGAAACACCACTGAGAGACCCTGCGTGAGTTCCCTCTGAGTACTGTGATTTAGAAAGCCTACACAAAGCTGAAGAAGCCAGTGATAAACCATACAGTCCTGGAGACCAGACAGGGTCACCTCTGGACTTTCCTACTGATCAGCACTGGAAGGGGCAAACAACTTACATTTGATATACAGAAATGCAAGAGTTTTGTGCCAGTTTTCCCTTAATAAGGCAGTGACATTAAGCATACCAATAATTTTGTCTTCCAAAGTGACCCTTATGTACCCAGCATAGCTGAGAAAAAAGGAGAGGAAATAACCTGCAACACAGGTTGAACAAAGACTCTGGAGATTTAGTGTGCAGCTTCCAATGTGAAGTGTCTTTTAGCATCAAACCTGACTTAAAATATCCTCAGTTTTATCACCTTTGCAGCTTGGTCCTGCTTCTGTATCTCACCTAGACTGCCTCCTCCACATAAAATTAATGCAACTTTTAAGGGCATGGACTGAAATAATCCAGGGTGAAAAACCCCTTGGGGTGGGGAGAGTGGTAGGGTGGGGAAGGCAACAAAGAAAGTGATGCAAAAAATTTAATAACATTGTTCATCTAGTGGAAATTACTTTTGGGGACTTACGAATTGCAATTATTCTAGAAAATGCTTTATTATTATTTACGGATTCTGTAGATTAAAGATTGTTGAGCTTTGCATGCTGTGACAAGAGGCTTTTGAAAATGAAAGTAGCAAAACTCCTGTATTAGTTTCCAAATATGCACAGATTGAGAAAGAAGAAAGGAGGCAAGGCATTGAATGCCACAGGAAAAAGTGGTGCAGGTTTTTTAAGTTTTGAAATTCAGAATAGCATAAATTTTTTCACACTGGGGGAATGAGTTTTTTTCCTGTAGAAAATGGCCACCGTTTGTGCATACTCCCATGTGGCTGACAGTGGCGTGACATCTCCTAAATATTTGCAGACTTTAATGGATTTCTCCCAAATCAAAGCTCCCAGAAATGTGCTTTCTGGCTGCCCTTCGAGCTCCAAAAACCACCTGTAAAACGACCCCAGACACTGGGGTAATGAGTTCTTTATTGCATGGAAAATGGCCGCTGTTTGTGTGCACTCACATATGGCAACAGTGGGGGGTGCTGCTTAAAATATTGGCAAATTTTGCAGGATTTCTCCCAAATCAAAGTGGACAGCAACTAGGACTTTGCCTGCACCTGGAGCCCCAAATGTAATCTCTGAGATCACCCCCAGACCCTGTACAAATAAGTTCTTTTTCCCAGGGAAAATGGTCATAGTTTGCATCCACTCAACTCCTAAATTTATAAACAATGCAGAATTTCTCCCAAACCAAAGCAGCTCGAAACTAGGACTCTGGCTGTCCTTGGAGCCCCAAATGCCACCTCTGACCAGACCCCCAGACCCTGAGGAAATGAGTTCTTTTTCCCATGGAAAATGGCCACCATTTCTGCCCAGTTGGACTGGCCGATAACAGTGGGTTGCCGTCTTTAGTATTTGAAAACTTTGCCGGATTTCTCCCAGAACAAAGTTGCCAGCAGCTAGGACTCTGACTGCCCTTGAAGCCCTGAATGCCACCTCTGAGCTGACCTCAGATCCTATGGATATGAATTCTTTATTGCAGGGAAAATGGCCACTGTTCATTTCTGGTTACACTGTCCAACAGTGGGTTGTTGCCTCCCAAATTGACAAATGACACAGGATTTCTCCCACAACAAAGCTGCCTTCAACTAGGGCTCTGGCTGCCCTTGGAGCCCCAAATGCCACCTCTGAGCTGACTCCAAGACACTGTGGGAATGATAGTTTTTTCCCATGGAAAATGGCCACTGTTCACCTCCAGTTGCACTTGGGAGACAGTGGGGTGCCACATTAAAAATTTGCCTTTTCAGGATTTCTCCCAAACCAAAGTTGCCAGCATCTAGGACTCTGGCTACACTTGGAGCCCGAAATGCCACCTTTTGTGAGATATGGTGTTTTAATTTAAATTATTTGTGGGTTACGATGTTAAATTAAGGCTTATGTGCACCAGAAGGCCCTGTGGGAAGGCACAGCCGTAGGAGGGACAGCTGGAAATTGGCTGAGGGTGAGGGGAAGTTATGAGTGTACTGGTTTGAGAACAAAACCAGTGAGAGACTCCAAGTCAGAAATACAATTTATTAGGAAATAGGAAGAAAAGAAAGAAAGCTACTGACAAAGTCAGAATACAACCTGATAGCCTGTTGGTCAGGGTGTTGGCAGTAGTCCAGTGGTACT
>VWYI01040965.1:73154-123575 GCA_013399455.1 Anthoscopus minutus
GTGATGGAATAACACACTTTTGATTACATTTTGTACTGTAACCCATGACAATGAGTGAGGACAGAGTCAACTGAAGTGAGATTGTGATTGGCTGGAGGAACGCGCAAACAGCATATGAACAGGAAGCTGATTGGGTGATAGACGCGTGGACAGCAGCGCTGCTGAGCCAGCCAATGGTGCCCTTCTGTTTAGTTCTGTTAGGCCTCAGTTTGGTGTCACTTAGGTGGAGATTAAAAGTGTAAAAGGGGGGTGGATTTCTGCAATAAAGCACTCTCCTTTGGCTGCATAAGGGGGTCCGTGTCGCTTTGTTCCCCATTGCTACAAATGACTGGTCCAAATCAGGACCTATAAGGTGGTGCCCTTGGGGGTCGTCTAAGGTTTGGTGTCCTCTGGTAGCAATTTCCACTGAGTCAAGGAATCAGCCAGCTGGGAATAGTCTGGGAAAAGAGTCTGGCAAAGGATCCAGGAGAGTTCAGGAAGGAGCTGAAGAATCAAAAGATTCTTCACCTCACCTAGAAGGTGAGTAAACCAGTGGAAGCAATATAGGAGGTGGAGTATTGACGCGGTGCTGGAGTCTTAGGTGGCCAGCTCAGTCCTCTCTGGCTCATGCCGAGAGTGGGACACACCGGGATACCAGGGTGAATTCAGATCTGGCTTTAGAGCTCAGTGATCTACAGCACGGACGTCAGGGGTTGGGCAAAGGAGGAGGAGGAGGCTTTTGGTATGCAGCTCCGTAGGTTTATTCCTGGGAGGATGCAGGGACAAAAACCGAAGGACAAAGGAAAACACTTTCATATATAGACTCCAGAATCAGGGGGGAGGATACAACCAAAGGACCAATCAGAGAGGTCCAGGAGGTGGGGGTTGAAATCTTTCGATGAATGGGAGGAATGCAGGTAGGGAACATGAGGTGATAGGCAGGAGCACAGTGCGCTGGGGCATTGTGGTTTAAGGGATTTCGAAAAGGGGGGGGGGGGGTGGGGAAACAGGGGGGGAGACTGGGGAAGATTGAAACTGAAGCTTCTGGAAAAAGGGGCAGGGATCAGTGTGGATTGGCAGAGAAAGGGGAAGGCATAACTTAGATTGACACCCCAGGGACGAGGAACAGGGAAGGTGCCAGAAACTAGGGAGGGGATACAATGACTGACAGAGAGGGGTGGATACAATGAAAGGACTAAACCATTGAACAAAGGGGGAGGAATACAACTAGGGGCAAACCAACAGGGAAAGAACAGGGGTACAGAAAACTTTTAACTTTAACAATCTTAATAATAGAAATAACACTCGCCACAGCAGAATATCCCTGGAACAAAGCAGGAGTTTGGACTGGGTATGGCAGCTCCTACACTAGCAAACTATTAATACTGCTGATGCAAAAATTAAACACCCTGCTGGGCTGAATGTCCAATCACGTTAAAGATTTTCCCTTTAGCGGGCTCCTTCAATCAGAATCCTGGCAAGAGTTAGGCAAGAGGCTTTTTGATATTGCCAGGGACGGTGATGCAGAAGCTTGCGGGCACCTCTGTACCTGGGGAACAATCATGGCAGCCATTAAAGGAAGTCAACGCAAATGTTGGCCATATAGCTTCAGAAGCCAGTTCCTCTGAGCTGCCAGTGCCACCAGAACCCGTATTTGATGCATCAGGCTACCCCCATGATTAACCCATATCCCGTGGAATTGTCTTACTCCAATAAAAATCCATGTGCAGTTAGCCCCCTCCACACGGAACTCCCGCACCACAAACAAGGGGTGGTCCCACTTCTCACCCAGAATGATGACATTGTAACTCAGCATTGGCAGAAGCATAAGGAAGCCTCGATCAAGGAGGGCAACCTGGCGGTCATTACTGCCTGTCCAGTTATATATGTGCTGAACCAGCACCTGGCGTACAGAGAACTAGACTATAAGTAATTAAAGAGCTGAGGATGCTAGTAAAAGTGGCATATCCTCCCATCACACCCTAAGCTACTCCTACTGGAGTCTATCAGTACCACATACGTGATCACACCTCATGACTGGAAAAGCATGATGAAAATGATCTTAACAGTGATGCAGTTCTCAGTGTGGCTTACAGATTACCCAGAACTGTGTGCAACCCAGGTGGAAGTGCTGCAGGGGAGAAACTCATCAACCATTGTCGCACAGCACACTGGAGAGGGTCCGTATGCAGTCCCTACAGTGCAGGCAGGCTATCCATGTGATGCATATGGCATCACCTGCCTAGCTCTGCCAAGTGCTGCAGCGACTCCAGGGGACGGCTATCAACTCTAATGTGTGTTTTGCTATGATTTTACAGGGTCCAGCAGAGTAGTTGATGCAGTTCCCGGACAGACTGCAAGCTGTGCTCCCCTGGCAAGTTGATAATGATGAAGCCAGAGCTGTTCTGTTGCAGCAGCTTGCTTTCACAAACGCAAATGAAGATTGTAGAATAGCACTGCTTGCTGTTCGTAACCCGCATACTTGTGACATAGCAGGTATGGTTAGAGCATGCCAAACTGTGGGAACTGCTGCTTATAATATTAACTCTCTGGCAAGCAGCTTTTGCACATGTGAAAACTTACACTTCCAGGTTTCAGACATGGGCGGGGAGTTGTTTTAAATGTGGTTCAACGGGTCATTTTAAAAAGGATTGCCCTCAACAAAGGGATAGGATAAAAAGACCGCTTGGAGATTGTCCCTGGTATGGAAGAGGGAAGCACTGGGCTGCTGACAGCCTCTGGTATTTTGTAAAAGGGAAGGTGAGGGATTGGGGGGGCCTTGGGGTCCGGTTTCGGCTAGCTCTGGATTCCTGGCCTCACAATCCCTCATGGACAAAAGTAAAAGATGAAAGGCGCTCTTCTCCTCAGGACCAAAAAAGTCCCACGGCTCTATTATAGAGCTAACTCCAGTGGGGTCTGGGAGGAGAAAGAGAGGGATCGGGGTCCCGTGGCTAGGGATAAACTCGGGGAGAGGGGGTGGAGGGGAAAGGTCACAGCCAATGAGATACAGCTGATGGGAGGGGAGAGGGGAGGGGGCATCCCAGGGAAAAAAACACCACCACGGACTTGGAAGAGAGGGGTGTGTGCAGAACCAACCACATGATACAACATACACTATTCAGTGCAAAATAACAAAACCACCCAGTGCAAAAGAATAGCTAAATAAACGATTTAGTGCACCACAGCAGGAAGGCTACACAGCCAGGAAACGTCCAACAGGGGGCAGGTCTGCATGTCCCGGAGAGCCAAAAATTGCAAGGCACAACATTTGGCGAGTGAGCTCCTGCCTGCAACCACAGGCAGTGCAGGGCTGGACCTTGCCTCTGGAGAGTCAGTAACTCTTATGACATCTTCAGTGCACTTAGTTCCTACTGGAGTGTGGGGACCCCTTGGTAATAACATCCATGCTTAGTTAATAGGGTGTTCCCCTACCACTAAATTGGGACTTTTTGTGCTACCTGGAGTTACTGATTTGGATTATGAAGGTGAAATACAAATGATGCTATGGATTCCCATGCCACCCTTCTTTATACCTGCAGATCAACGTATAGCACAACTTGTTCTCTTCTCCAACAAAACCCCTGGTGACAAGGGTCAATGTGGCACAAATAACTTTGGTAGCGCAGATCAGCTACAGGTTTTCTAGACAAGCTCTACTATAACTCCTCAGTCAACCTTAAAATGCAGTATAGATGGCAGAAAATTCAGAGGGCTTGTTGTTACTGGAGCTGATATCTCTATTATTAAAAGCAATGAATGGCCCCTCATTGACCCTAACTGGGGTGGGAGGAATACAATGCCCTCAACAAATCATTCACCTTCAGCTTGTCCTTGGCCCTGATGGGCAAATTACCCAGATTGACCCATTTACTGCCTCTATACCATGGACATTATGGGGAAGAGATGTCCTGGGACAATTTGGAAGAGCCATACAAATAGACTCAGCCTCACCAGAAAACCTCTTTCATAGGGGCCATTGATCAGCTGTTCCAAATCAAATACTGGACATATTTAAACCCACATGGCAGACTGAAGATCTTATGTGGGTCAATCAATGGCCCCTACGAAAGGAACAGCTACTAAATCTAAAACAGTTTGTGAAAGAGCAATTATCCTTAGGCCATATTTATCCATCTTCTGGCCCCTGGGACACCCCTATATTCTGTATGCCTTAGCCAAATGACAAATGGCAATTATTGCAGGATTTACAGGCAGTAAATGCAGTTACTGAACCTATGGGTACAACTTGGGCTTTCATCACCCACAATGATTCCCCTCAATTGGCCCTTGGTACTTTAGATCTAAAAGACTGTTATTCAACCATCCCTTTACCTCCTGATGATGCACCTGGGTTTGCCTTTTCTGTGCCTACCTTAAAGCGTGCAGAACCAATGAAGAGATTTCACTGGACTGTGTTGCCACAAGGCATGTGTAGCAGTCCAGCTGTATGCCAAGGCTAGTCGACCTTACCCTGCAGCCTGTCCCACTTAAATTTGCTGCTGCAACCATGTATCATTATATGAATGACATTTTACTCACAGCTCATGATCAGTCCATTTTATGTTCTATTCGTAGCTGTCATGCAGGCAATTCAAAATGCAGGACTCATTGTGGCACTTGAAAAGGTGCAGCATGAGCCATCCTGGCATTATCTGAGCTGGGGAATTACTCAACAGACCATCAGCCCTCAGCCTTCAAGGCTTTGTGTTAAAGACACCCTAACACTAAATGAATTATAGAAACTGCTAGGTTCCTTGAGTTGGTTGCTTCCTGTTTTGGGTCTATCAACAGAACTTTTACACCCTTTATTTGACGTACTCAGAGGAAAACCCCACTTGCATTTGCTTTGACAGCTGACCACAGAAGATAAAACTGTCCTTGCAGACTGTGCTCATGCACTATAAAACTGACAAAATTGGAGGTGGGATCCTGATAAATATGTGTACCTTGCTAAAATTGCTAGCAGATTTCAACCTTTTGCAGCTGTGTTTCAATGGTTTGTTAATTATAAAGACCCTTTGCATGTATTGCTGCACACAGCAACAAAGACTATGTGGACTGTTAATGATAAGTTTTGAATGATGGTTTTTTCCCATGGAAAATGGCCACTGTTCACATCCAGTTGCACTGGGAGACAGTGAGGTGCCACATTAAAAATTTGAAAACTTTCCAGGATTTCTCCCAAACCAAAGCTGCCATCATTTAGGACTCAGGCTGCGCTTGGAGCCCCAAATGCCACCTCTGAGCTGACGCCCAGATCCTGGGGAAATTAGTTCTTTTACCCATGGAAAATGGCCACCATTTGTGTCCACTTGCACTGAGCGACAGTGGGGTGTCACCATGTCCTAAATTTGCAGTCAACACAGGATTTCTCCCAGAACAAAGCTGCAAGCAGCTAGGATTCTGCCTGCTGTTAGAGTCTGAAATGCCGTCTCTGAGCTAACCCCCAGACCCTGTGGAAGTTAGTTATTTTTCCTATGGAAAATGGCCACTGTTTGCATTCACTCTGAGGGTGAAGTAAGTGGCACACTGACTGCAATTTTGCATTTTTGTCAATTTTTTTGGAAGTCCTGGAATTTCTTTTACTCTTTCATTCACCTTCTCTTTAAGTAGCTTTTAATTTTGCAGTGTGCCTGCCTGTCTGTTTCCCCTACTGAAACTCAGAAGCTCCTAATTGGCAGAAAAACAACTTTCAGAAGTTTGAAACATGTATAAAATGTTTAGCAAGCACCAAATCATTCTCTCTGCAACAAGAGGTCTAAAGGGCAAGACTTTTTTCAGTATGTTGCAATACAGTTTCATATATATTTAATGAATTTTGCCAGTTTGACCAAATGTCGGATTAATAGGGCCAGTGATACAAAAATGTTGCGGCTATTCAAGACCTTGGGTGGTTTTTAGTTAATTTGAATGTAGAATTTTTTTTTTCCCTTTCTTTTCCCTTCCTTCATTATACCTTTACCACAATTTCATACGGCATTAGAAGGATGCTTTATTATTTCATCTGTTTCCTGGCACTTACTGAACCCTGACTTATTCAAAATGTCTCTCTTGTAGAAGTGGGGAGGAGAAAAGGACCTGCTGAAGGTTTTATAAAGATGTAGGCTCACAGGCTAGACACAGGAAAAATAGCATCTCACTGCTAAGATTTAGGCTGCAGCAGCCTGAAGGAAGGCCACACTGAGGGGAAAAGTGAGAGGAGGCACAAACATGAATCCCGAGCAAGGCAGTGAGTGACAGATGGCAGTGTCAGCCTCGCCCCACAGAACAGGAACAAATATCACCATGAGACTTCCCAGGGACTTGTGGCAACCACAGCCATGCCTGTGCCTGATGGAAGAGGAGTCTGCTTATCAAGACTGCTATTTATTTTGTTTTTCCAGGGTGACCTCCACAGCACTGATGGTTCCAGCTTAGGCTTGAAACCAGAGTTTTGATAGTAAGACATGTATAGTTAAATTACATACCATAGAAAAAGGTAATTTGTAAGTCTATAATACAAAAGAGGATTATGGATCACTATACTTAACAGGAAATTCATGGATATACCTCCCTGACATATCAATTTGGATCCCACGCCTCTGGATGACTTTTCCCCTCCCTGTTTTTTCTGCCAAGCATGGATGTCCTTTAGAGGAAGCTGTAATAAAACTAATTTCTACCATCACCAAGGGCACTGAAGATGAAAAATGAGAATAGAAGTTGAAATGAACATAAATATTAGATGCTAAAATATATCACCGTTCAGAATGCAGTAGGGACTGAGCACGGTGCAGTCCTGCATATATTCTGTAGCTTGTGACAAAGTCATTTCTGTTTCTTTCAGGAAGATAAATAGGTCATAGAGTCCAACTATATAATCAGTTAACATGTGTAGGGTATAGGAGAGACTAGCATTTTCTCTTCCTATATTAGTCTTTATGGAAACAAATAAAGCATAAGAACTTCCAAACCATCAAACGCTAAATGAGCAGCATTGCACCCCAGACTCAGAGTTTAGACATAAAATCAACTAAATTCTGTTACCAAAAAAAGGGAAGGAAAATTAAATTCAAAATGTAAGAGTTTGATTTTCATAATGATTCAATATCTATAGCATGAAATGGAGTCTTGTCAAGTTGTTATTTATTAGCTTTGAGACTGGAGGGTCTTACAATGGCACTCAAAGTGAAATGAAGTCCATCAGGATTTTGTTGCTTTGGATCTAAAAATAAGGCTTTTCCCTCATATTAATTTCAGTTAACATTTAAGTCTGACTATAGCACATGTATGGGATTGAATTCCAAAAAGCCAGTTTAAAAAATATTGACCTGTGATGTATATTTTTTGCCAAGTAGAACGTATATAAATTATGTGAAAGCTTTTAGTCTATCTTACTGAACTACCTGTTACAGGTATTCTTCATTGTCTTTTCATAACATAATTTGGAAGAAGCAATTAAAAGCTTAAAAACAATGTCTAAGCTTACTATCTGGCCCCTAAATAGATCATATTAATTTCTTATCTAAATTTACTTTAAAGTTTTTATAGTATAGCAGCATATACAAGAGATTAGAAAAAAGAAAGTTTGGCATAAGGATACATATAGCAAAAATTTCCCATTTCAAAACTTACTATAGTTTGAAGAATATTCATATACTTTTAATTTGTTTAGGTATAATTACTCTGAGAGATATTGTCATGTAGGAGAAAATACAAAGATGAACATGTTCAGGATGAAGAAGAGAGAATTTGCAGTATCATTTTCTTTGTGATTTATTTCACTATCAGTGGGTACTTTTTTAGGAAAGGAAAGGGAGCTGAAGATCTGTGCCAGCACCCTCAGATTATCCTAAGAAAAAAATGTAGCATACAGATGGGAAGTTCAACAAGGCTAGTGATGGGTCTGCCTTAGGGCAGGTTTTTTTGATTTATATGGACTCAGAAGCAGGGTGAGTGCCAAGGTCCTTGGGTCTCTGTGGTTTCTGTATGAATCCTTTGTTAATGAATACATTTAAGGAACCTAGTTGTTTGCATGAGGCAACTGAGCTCTGCCACTCTTTCCTGTGCTGGATAGTGTTTCCTGTATTTTGGAAGTAAAGATTACCAGAGTAAAGAGGATAACTTAGGAACAAGACTCATAGTAATGTAAAAATAAGTCCGGATTCCGACCCACAATCATAGTTTTTAATGGGATTGCATGATACATTGAGGTGGAATGGGAGCTCACATACCTTCAGCTAAACTTTGCTGCCTTGTGCACCTTTGCAAGTGTAGATGAAGGCAACCTCAGACCCTGTCAGTATAGCAAGCTCTGCCAGATCCAAAATTCTTTAAAAATTAAAAGCCTATTCAACAGGAATTGAGCAAATTTTTTTTTAACCTCTTTAGTCTGTAAAAGTTTTCCTGAACGAAATCATCTAACCCTACTCTCTAGGCAGAATGAGACCCAGAAGGAAAAAGGTGTTTGGGAAGGTCTGGACAAGAACACTTTTACACAAAGTAACACTTAGTGTTAAAAGCAGGGATAGTAAATTAGGCTAAAAGCAAAATGTGGTAACAGCCAATGATAAATTATGTGACAAAATATAACTACAAATGTGCATTAATTTAGGCACACAGAATAAACCAGCTGTAAAAAGAATATTTCTGTGGGTTTTTTTTTACGTTATTACATCATAAGAGTTAAATGGAAAAATTACTTGAGAAGAATTCAATGAAATTTAAGAGTATCCTAAAACTGTATTTGCATGGAGGAAATAACAAGTTGTTTTCACAGCAAGCTTAGCAAGAAGTTCTTGGAAATATATGCTGCAGCAATGGCAGATATAAAAACCTCTTGACTATTGCTGTTGGTTTATAAACAAAAACCAGCCAGCCCACTTGAAATAAAGGAGTATTTAGAATTCATGGTTTGTTGCTGACCCTTATCAACCCAGATGACTGATAACTGAGGTTATCTCTAACTGTGTCCGAGGTGTAACTACTTGTAAGATGATGGTGATAGTGTCTTGCTCTTCAAATAATCTAATAAATGCCAATTTAAATGGGGCTTGGGTGTGGAAAGAGCTCCAGATGCAGCAGTGGTGGTCTTCTTGTGGTTACAGGTAAGGAACAAATGAGTGTGTTCATACCTCTGAATCCCAAGTCTAAGCAGCAGTTTCTGACATACAAACCAGATGGGGTTGCAGGATAATGTAGGGAAGCTGTTGAAGAGTTCTGCCACCCCTTTTCTCAGCCCCATTAAGCCACACTGGCCTCACCAGGTCAAAGCATTTCTCAGGAGGCTACAGACACAAATTCACACTGACGTTGGGACACCCCAGCAGCTGGTTCCTGACAGGAACACAGCAGCACAGATCATCACAACTGCTTCTACTTGGTTCATTAATAAAGGTGCTATCTATGCCTTCTTCACCCTTCCCCATTATGGCAATAACATGAGGAATTTAGGATTCCTACTTTACATCCATGGATGTTCTTCAGCTCACATTGTCAAAGCAGGGACTCAGCAGGGAGGAAGGCTGTTTGCATAAATGATAATAACAATAAATGTAGGTCAAGCTGTACTGCAGATTTTCTTCAGATATCGCAGGTCCCTCTCTCAAAAACTGCCAGGGGTCACTAGAGCTGTGAGTTAGATGACAATGAAAGTGCAAAGGAAGGTCACTAGCAACCACCATATCTCTGTAAAAATTAAACAACCAAGAACCCCAAACTGATATGTGTGACAGCTGATATCATGAGGCTTGTAACTGAATTATACTTGCAGGGAAGAGAAGGGAGAGAGGTCCTCAGGACAGGGGCAACATGCATCCAACATGAATAATAGAACACAAGTTTTCCTGTTGCTGCTACTCACTTACTATTCATGCAGTTTTCACTCCAAGCACCTGAACCTTATCAAGCAAACATTTCTCAGTGTTTACTAATAAATGGCTATAGGGAAGAAGCACCTGAATTTTTGAAGACCAACCCTTGGACTATATTTTCAGATCATTCAATCTCCCTGTACGAACAATGAGATCATACAGGATGCTTTTGAGGTCTAAGCTATAAAAAAGACCACAGCAAGCTGTCATCTGGGAAACATTACCTTCTGGTAACCAAAGCAGAAGGATACACAGGGAATTCACATATTTTTTACAGTTCTTGTTCATACCTTTGGCTGTCAAGACCTCTGAGTTTTGAATAGCTAAGATTTTTACCAAAACTTTAACAATGACTGAAAAATAACTATTCATATTCTGCTATGTGTATAGATATACATGTTTTACTGAAACAGATGCCTGCAGCTTCTTAAACAGATAATATGCATTAATTTACAGTTGTTGGGATTTAAAATAATTTCTGTGCACTCCTAAATGGTGTGAGGAATAGAAGAAAGTGTAACATTCTTCATGC
Source organism: Anthoscopus minutus (assembly GCA_013399455.1). Taxonomy (NCBI): domain Eukaryota; kingdom Metazoa; phylum Chordata; class Aves; order Passeriformes; family Paridae; genus Anthoscopus; species Anthoscopus minutus. The sequence continues at coordinate 83,517 of VWYI01040965.1, forward strand.
CTGCTATGTGTCAATGTGACAATGTCACTCATTCACATTGCTTCACTCACTAATTGCTTCATGTATTCCTAAGTTAATCACTGACATTTTAGAGATGAAAATGCATGATACAATTAAAATTTTATTTTTTGTATTTGTTTCTTCTTTTTTGTTATCTGTATATTTAATATATTCACCTACCAGATGTTACAGAGCTTTATTATTTCAATTGTAAAAAAAAAAATTAAAAAAGACTTTGCATTTATGATCTGCCCTAAACTAATCATCAATGTTCTACTTATGAGACTCACAGCGTTGCAAAGGAAAATACAACAGAAGGGAAATAAATTGATTATTATATTCAGGACTACACCAGAAAAAAAAGTTCTTTAGAAGAGTGTAATTTGGCTATCTTTTTAGAGCTCCGCTCAAATTTTCTTCACAATAGCATCCTGAAAAATGTACAGGTTCACTGCATTTCAGAAAACAACTAGTTTTCTAATCAAACACATCAGGCAAGGCAAACACATACATACATTATTATTTACAATCCACTATTCCTGAAAGCATCAATCTTGATGTGTCCTTCACTCTGCTTTTTGTACCTTTGTATTTGGTAGTAATAGTTCATCAACAGAAGAGTAACCAATATTAATAAATCAAGACAGAAAGGAAATGACCCTAAAAAGAGACTCTGCCTTCTTCATCTTGCATCTGTGAGTGCTGAGTGATGGAGAGCTGAGCACAACAAAAAATTTAGCATTGCAAAGAGGGGCTACAAGGAGCACCTGCCTCTCAGTCTGAAACTGCAATTCAAAAGCAGACCAGCTACCATTTAAACCTGAAGGGACTTGTTCTCCCCTTAACTGAGAATCCCCTAAGCACTGAGGCTCACACCTGTACAGGTACATCTGCTGCTGCTGCTCTCCTCAAACACAGCAGTGAACCCTGCTCAGTCCTTAATTACCAAAGCATGGAGAAAAAAATGTTTTGGTGATATGCTTTAGGCTCTGGACCCACGTGGGACAAAAAGGCATTTTTATAACCCTGGGTGGAGCTCCAAACCAACAGAGTACTTACCTATCACTGACAAGGTCTTCACTCATCCCCTACATGGCAGATCTCCCTGATGGAGATCTGTTCAGCAGCTTTTGATTCAACTCTAAGTTGCCTACACTTGCCACACCTTATTAAGGAAGTCAAGGTACTCAGGATATGATTCTTTCCTCAGAGGTCAGAACTTGAAAAGTTAAATGCTGAAGTTGAGGAGGAGTTTTTTTTTCAGTCCTTAAACTAAAACCCCACAATGGAGGCAATTTGCAAACTCCTAATAGAATCTTTCATTAATATAATTTTTTTTTAACATTACCTTCTTTTATCTCAGGTGATTTCAAGCCTACTTTTTTTGCTGAAAACTTTTGCAATTATTAGTTTTTAGGGAGAAAGAAAAAATATTTTTTTTAACAGCAGCATAATTTTTCAAGTATTTTCTGCTCATCTGCCTCCAGTTATAAGTGTCATTCTGAGCAAAAAGTGGAAGGACAAAGATGGGATCCATTCTTAATTTAATTTAGGTAATAACGCATTTTATATAAATATGGCACCACAGAAAAAAGGTGCACATCAGAATCTTATTCACAGTCCTTCCATGTCTCATAATTCAGAATTTGTGCATGGTTGCAGCACACTGAGAAATCATTTGCACTGGTGGCACCTCTGTGCACATCAGCCACAGAAGTGGCAGTGTCATTGACAGGACAGGAGAGACACTTGGCCAAGGACTGGACTGAAGCTGAAAAATGAACTTGTGCCCTTGGCAGAGAAAGGTGTGATTTCCCAGAGGACAAGTCCTGCATCATCATAAAAGTAACAGTTTTATGAGGGATTCTCAAACACAGGAAAAAAATTATTCGCAGGATGAAAAAAGATTGAAAAAAAGATTGAAATTACCCAGCCTGACAGAGGACTAACTTTGAATTCATTTCATGACAATGGATGGAGCCCTGTTACTTGGCCTGTTTTGAGGCAAATACAGCACAATTTTACCTGCTGCTCTAAACTTGGCCTTCGTGTAGGAGTCATAGGCTTTGCTTGTCCTTCAGGCAGAAAACAGTCTGCATACTATTCAAAGATCAGACGCTGCTGAAATCTGATGAATTAATGGTTTAATTCTGCCAAACTACCCTTGAAGAGACTTTCATTTCATGGAGTAATTTAAAAGGGGTTTGCTCCTTTTGAAATATTTTCTTTGGTTAAGAAAAAAGCACTTTCATACATTCTTTGCAGTACCAGGGCACTTAGCAACTCCTCCAGTGGGTCTTTACACTCTGTCTAGAAATAACACAGCTATCAAACTTTAATGCTTTTATTTTGTGCTGGATTTTTGGCTTTCTCTGAATACTGATATATGCTGTAATAACACTCATTTTGAAATAAGTATTGCTGAAGTTCATTATGGACATGCACATTTTGTCTCCTGTTTCACTTAGAGAAAACTAAAATATTTAAAATTAATTCAATTTGAAATATTTATTTACTTTTCACTCTTCAGGGGAAAATAAAACAATTTGATTTGGACTTGGATGGCAGTATGTGTCTGAACCATGGTGTCATGTTTTAACTTGAGGGAATGGCATGAAGCTGCGTCAGGATAGGTTTAGGGTGGATATTAAGAAAAGGCTTCACACCCAGAGAGTGTTTGGGAACTGGCACAGGCTCCCCAGGGAGGTGGTCACAGCACCAGCCTGACAGAGTTCAATAAGGATTTGGACAATGCTCTCAGGCACATAAGGTGGTTCTTGGCACGTCCTGTGCAGGGCTAGGAGTTGGACTCCATGAATCTCATGGGTCTCTTCTAGCTCAGGATATTCTGTGATCCTATGATAACCCCAGCTGGCAATTAAGTTCACTTCTCCCTGCACAGTGGGACTGGGGAGAGAATCAGAAAAGTGACCCTGAGAAGACCCAGAGGGTGAGACAAAGAGCTTAGCAGGTAGAGCAAAGGCCATGCACACAAGCAAAGCAGAACAAAGAATTCACTCAGCATGTATTACAGGCAGGCAGGTATTCAGCCATTCCAGGAAAGCAGGGCTTCATCACATGGAAAAGTTACTTGGGAAGACAAATGCCATCACTTCGTACATCACTAAACTTTCATGTAAGGAAGACTCATTAAAATGTCCAGGCACATTTAACTTGAAAAATAGTACTCCAAAGCTTTCTGAAAATGCACTTAATTTATGTCACTGCTCTTCTGCTTCACTGAGAGGTAAATGAGCATACAAATAGTGAAATTCTTAGAAAAACCTAAACTAAAACATGGTCTTGAGCATGGCCTTTTAGAATACAGGTAATCTGCAGCCTGCAAAGCCATACAGGCAGCCTGCAAAACTACTTTTCAGAGGTTGTGGTGCTCCTGGCCATCAGCATTGCAATAGCTATAAACCCCAGCACAGTGTCTGCCTTGGAACCAGCCCTTACTCAAGGAACTTTTAGCCGCTGAGTCAGAACTGAAAGCAATCTCAAAAACCACAGGTTACTTTTTATGAAGTTCTATATGCCATGGGAACAGAATAGGAGGATAAGTGCCAGGCCAAAGCACCAGTACAATTCTGAGCAGAGTTTTGCCTGACTCAGGAGACTTGTGGGGTGAACAATGACCTTAGACAATTATGGGGCATTTATGCCATTTAGCATATACATGCAGCCATCTTATGTGTCAGATGAATTCAAACTAAACAAGTCCTAACAAACTCAGAGACATGACAGAAACAGCTCACACCTCTACATCAAAATGGAAAATGGGAGCCTGATTTTCCCAGGTGTTGGACAGTTTATTAATGTTCTTATATATTTATATAGTATTTAATAAAACCCCACTATGATCCTAGAGTCAAGCATGATTGATCATTATGAATTATGTGTTAATAATGATTAACTGCAATGATTAACTGCTGCTGTTCAAGTCAGTGACAACTATAGTTGTCATTGTTATGTTAATTTGCAACACTGTAAAAATGATGATGGACTAAATTGACTTAATTTACTTTAACATAACCTATATTCTGTTTTAATTATTGTAAAATCTGTTCTGTAACTACCTTGCTGGAATTCATGTCAAACCCCATTCTCCCCATTCCTATAATATTAGTAGAGCTTGTTTAAGTCAAAATCAAAGATATGTCTTTCTAAGATAATTTATCCATAACAATATATAGCTCTTTTCTATTATTTAGGAGATTGAAAGGAAACACAGTTTAATTCAAAATCCGTTGAATAGACCCAGCATCAGGAATTCTCACATTACCTGCCTAGATGAGAACTAACCATGACTGCAACCCAGAGGGAAGGTGACAGCTCCTGTAAAAGGTAGGTGCTGCAGTAATTGAGACAGTTACCAAAATCTTGCAGTTTCCACTCCAGTAGGTGGTTGCCGTTTGGACAGACAAAACCAAGCACCTGCTCTGTGTCTGCTGAAGGATTCAGAAGGTCATAGGGCATTAAGGAGACATGCACAAAGGAGTAGAGCAGACAAGGAAGACTATTGGTGGGAATTTAAAGAGTACTGATCCTCAGCAATGCCATCAAACAGGGGACAAGTGACAGAAAGATGGCTTCAGGGATCAGACCAGTGTTGTCACTGCAAAGCAGTTCATGCACCACAGAGTGAATCCAGTGTCAGTAACACCTGAGCAGTGGCTATCATATTAAACATTCAGTGTCTTCTGTGAGGATGAGCAGCTGTCCTCAAGCTATGTTGAGATAACACTGAGCAGTTCCAATGACAAGGATAACAGATGAGATCCTGAGGTGCTCATCAGGACTGCTGTGCACAACACATAACATAAAATTTTGCTGGTCTAGCTTGCATAAGGGGCCTATGTAAATAAGGACTTGTACAGCTTGTACTGCAAAGAATAAAACAGGGATACTTGAACTGGACAAACAATTTAGTGTTCAGCCTCTGCAGCAGACCTGTGTGTTGGCTTTCTGCCAAGTCCTATGTTACCTTCATCCCTTTCTTGCCAGTTTTCCTTTGGAGAATATCAACAATGAATGAAAGGAAAGAAAAAAACCCACCCTTTTTCGTCTACTGTCTCCCTCAATCAGTTATTCCACAAAACCTCCAGGAACAGCACAAATTCCAGAGGATTCTGTGGAATAACATTGAGGGAAATCAAAAACATGTAAAGAACCCCTCAGAGCTGTGGTAAACTGTCAGGAGAAGTCCAGCCAATGACCAAACCTTTAGCAAACCTGCTATGGTGAAGTGGAATTAGCTGCAAAATTGCCAGAGTTCCATGTTTTTCTTGTACCATTTAAAACTTTTATAGAATAAAAAAAGACATTACAATATACAGCACATACATGGAACTGTGTAAACAGGAATCTCTTAAATTCTGAATGACAGTGTTTTGCTTGAGTCATGCTCAGCTGGCTAGTCACAAATGCCTTGGGTCCATGAGAGATGCAACATTTCTGAAGTATAAAGAATGGTCCACAAGATCCCATGAATTGGAAAAGGAAAGTTATTCCAGTTAAAGTGCTGTGAGTGTAGAAGATATGTGGTTTGGCAGATGGGACACCAGCCCTGAGCATGTGTCACATTTTGTATCTGTCAGACTTTCCCTGCAGTGTGGGAAAGGTACTCAGTTTATCTGCTGAATGGGCATTTCCTGGGAGCAGGAGTGGAGCCCTGGTTGAGGCATCATCCCTGCTCTCCTCCAAACCATCTGTCTCCCATGGTCCAGCACCCTGTTCCCCAGTCACAGTGGTGGCACTAGAGATGACCCTGGCTACGCTGACTCTACATAAGGATGAGGTGTTGTATCTCTCTCTTAGGATCTACGACACCAGCACTCCATCCCACCTTGTCCCGGGGCCACTGCCGATGCAGCATGTGACTCATCTAATGGGAACAGGGCTGCTCCCCGTGTGATCCAGGATTCTGGATGTGCTCAGCCTGAAGCACAGCCCCACCCTGATCTGTTCCCCTCCTCAGGTCCTAGGCTGAAATATGAGATGGACCTGTTTCCCTGCCTTGCAGGATAGTGAGGGCAAACATAGCGCTGATGCTGCCCAGCCAGTCACAGGGGCTGCCTGAGAACTTGGCTCCCACAGGCTTTGATAGCTGATCACTTCTGGTCAGCCTTTTCTTATACTCAGCTATTTCACCTTTTTTTGTCCTCCAGTCATACCAATTGCTCTGGTGGAAATGAGAACTGAGGTCTTTCAAAAACTGAGCACAGAGAGCAGCAATGAAACTTGGAGATGAAGAACAATCATTAAAAAACCCAACCCACAAAAACCCCCACCAACCCTTTCAGTGGCTGGAAAACTAGGGAAAAAAACATTTAGAACTAGATGTTCTAAATAACATCTAGTAATAAACCAAGAATGGGTATATTTACTCCTTATAGCTTTTGCTTATTATGAGCCTAGAATTTGGACTGCGGCAACATATCTCATTAGCTAAATTCAAAATAATTAAGGACCATCTGAAGACTCCTTTCCCAATATCTACAGACTGAAAAATAAAATATAATCATGGAGTTATAAATAAAAAATATAGGCCTATTAACCATATGTTTCAAAACTATTAAGTGTCTGTCCTTCTGATTTGTACTTAGAGGAGAGATCTATGTTCTGATTTAAATACCCCTAGCTATACTGACTGTAAAAAGCCAGCTTTAATATTCCATGTACAACTAATCAGACGTAAAATAAAATAAAAAATATTAAGCTATTCACATGCTGTGGAAATTATAACCCACATTCAAGATTTGGCTGGTTGCAAAGTATAGCCTTTATAGATTGCACAGTATTTCCAAATTACAGTCAGTTCAGTGAAGGTCACCAGCAAAACTGGAGCATACCACAATTTCAGTTATTAAAGACAGTATTGAAATTTTGATAGCACATGCTACAAACATTAATCAATAAATTTTAGTGGACATCTTACTACATGCATGTAACACAACTGATTATTACTTTTTAGTAGTAAATGGTAGATTCATAGTTTTCTCCACATTAAGGAAGGTCATGTGGGGTCAAATCAAAAAGTGTGAGATGCTTTGTGTAGCCAGGGCTATTAGAGCACACAGTGACCCTTTCAGAATTGGAATACAGAAAATGCAGAAAGTTCTGTTTGCACTTGGACAGCCCACAGCAATGAGGTCAGGTGTCTGGCCCCAGTATCAAGCTTACTTCTCAAATTTCTTGTTGCCCCAGATTTGGATCTTGCCTTGTAAAGGAACTAATTTTTTGCTATTGTGCCTTTAGGAAGAAAATACTTAGTTCTTGGCTGTAATATCTATAGTTTTTTTGCTTTCTTTAGTCTCCTGCTTTTACAGTGCCTTTTCAGCAGGTTTATTTTTCTTTCTTTTCATTTCTAACACAGTGATGGTACTGTTTTTATACAATTATCTGAACCAAGATAGCTTAGCTCGACAGGTTATTAATGTAATGTAATTCTTTTCTAAAGTGCACTAAAAGCTATTGACGTGCCAAAGCACTGACTACACACACACACACACACACAAATGTAATTTGAAATCATTGCAGATCCCAGGACTCTCATTTACAAAGGACTCTCACTCGCTCTCATTTTCTGCCGTTATAACTTTTCCTCTCAGGCTTTATTAATCAACACTCCCATGGGGATCAAATATCAAAGCCTGACTTCCCTGTCTAAGGCAAGCTACCATGTAAATCAGTGTTGTTTGAAGAATAAAACAGGAGAGGGTTAAGCCAGTCAGATGCCTCAAGATTAGGCTTACTGCTAAATTCAGCAGTGGCAGAAGGACAAAGGTCGACAAGGGGTTTTACATCTATCTCCCTAAGTTCTACAAACCCAGCGTTTTCTTGTGCTTGAAATCTGAGAAATTGTGTCTGTGGTGGTTTCCAAAATCAGCGAGCATCAATAGTTTGGGAGCTACGAGTACTGCTATATTTATTATTTATTTTTACTTCTGTCACTGTAGCTTATGAGAGCTCAAGTGAACCATTGTTGTGCTGTGCTAAGAGCTGTTTAGACATAAGGAAAAAACAGAGCTCCTGGACACAAGAAAGGCGAGTGGTTAACAAATCAGAGCACTGTTCTGACTTACCATAATTAGGAGGAAATTTTGTAGGTAAAATGTTTCCTATCTTCCACAAACCTTGTCATGTTTTCCAATCAGTTTGAATGATATCAACCTCTTCCTGTGATACCTTGAGGAGCTGGAACAGAGGGAAAAGGATATTTTTTGAGGAATTCAAAGGCCACACCTGGGCAACACCAGTATTACAATCGGGCTCTGCCTGGATGGTTCTAAGATGGAGGCAAAGGAGGGCCCAGTCCCAAGACCACACATTTTACATGTTTGGGTCCATTTGTATACAGGAGTCTCACTTGCCTGTCCTCTCCCTTCCACATTGCTTATACTTTGAGGCTGAAGTTTGGAAAAAACGTCCTCGAGTCCCCAAGTGGAGTAGGACTGTTGTGTCTTCACCACCCTGTGAAGGAATCTTAGTAACCCTGAACAAAAGCCACACACCAGTGCAGAACAGAAAACACAAAAGCTCAAGGCATCAACTGAACCCAGCAAGGCCTTGGTGCAGCTTCAGGATGTGACACCATATGAGCAAACAGGGCACAAGGGGACACACAAAGGCAGCACCCCCACTGCACAATATGGCAGGAAACAGGTCTCAGACTGCTCCTTCTGCTACCCAAAGAACTTTTCCTGAGATGAATTTGTACTAATGACACCACTGAGAATCCTGAGGACACAAAACATCATTAGCTTTATCTTGGTTTCTAAAATGCAGACCGCAGGAAGCATTTTTAGCAGTTCAGAGACTATTAACAATTGAAGAATGTTATTGTTTTGCCACTCTGATATTTTTGCCCTCTTAATGATCCCTCTTGCCTAAGAGTTCCTTGGTTTTAGATTTTCAAAACAGAATATAGCTGAGAAGTAATAAAATGCATTGTCCAGGTCATTTTTAATGTCCAGAAACACTATTATCCCAATTTCCTAAAGAATGTTCAGATACATACAATAAGTTGTAGTGAATGCTATGTATTAAAACAATTAATAATGGGCATTAGAGAGTCAATCTATTTCAGGAAGTAGGCACCTTATCCAATAAGCTTGTTATTGCGTACATTAGGTTGAAATGAACAACAAGCTGTCTGAGGTCTCCTGTGAGCTCTAAAGTACAATATTAAAATGTACTCTCTTTCCTTGGAAGGTATTTAAAACACCATATGATTCTTCAGAAGCTAGTTTGCAATACTTCAATAAAAAACTTTTTAAATTACTGAAAAATAAAGGAGAAGCAGTAATGCTTTTATAGTTCTTTGCCATGTTAAATAGTCATCTGTTCCCTGTCTTTAACGTTTACAAATGTGCACCGTGACTGAAGGAGAACATATTCTCCTCTCTGTGTGTGCATACAGCTACCCAGGAAGTGCTATACAGGTAATCTTCCTTCTGTGCTGTGTCATAAATTACATATTTATCCCTAAGATTCAGGCTTTATTTAGTCATTATCCTCTTCTTCCAAGTATTTTCCAAGGTGAAAGTAATTCTTGACATTTGATGACCATTAACATGGTGGTGGCAGTGCTAACTGGCAGAAAACTGCAGGCCTGAAGTTTGCAGTGGTCTTGGCAAGCAAAATGCACTAAAAAGGCAGATTTACAGTATGATTCCTACTAGCCAAACACTGTTCAGCCTGTAGTTTATATTTTGTCCATGTATGTTTTAGAGAGCAGGTGATTAACTCTTTCACTCAAATGTACTTCCAATAATAGAAGACCAAGATAAAAGATTGTAGAATAAAAATGGAAGAGGTAGACCTGGTCTAGTGAAAGGTGTCCCTCCCATGGCAAGCGGTTTGGAACTAGATGATCTTTAAGGTCCCTTCCAACCCAAGGTGTTTTATGATTCTGTGAAATCATAGCATGTCCAATTTCATAAGCTCACGTTCTAAAAATGTTAGATTATTCTCTATCTAGCATGTCTGCACTGAGTTTCACCTGCATATCATCACTGGGCTTCAGAATTTCTCAGGAAATTACTGTGAATTTCCAGTGAGATATAAAGGATGCCACTGTTACCCTTACCCTATTACTCATAGGGAATAGCACATATATTTAAGTTTCTGCACTCCTGAGGAAGTACAAACCTTTCTTCAGTCTCTTTACCTCAACATCACAGACCCATATTGCAGATTCTCAGTAGTCAGAAACTCAGCACTCAGGTATTGCATATCCCCGAGTCTTTCTAATATCTCATTAGCTTCTAAAACATAGTTAAGCTCAAGAAAGGAAGAAAAAACCAAACCACCAAGTGTAATGAAAATTACCTGATTTACCAAATTCAAAGAAAATTCCCATAGGGGAAAAAAAGAAAAAAAGCACGTATCTTGTGTTCTTTATAGGCAGGAATGGCTGCTTAGCACTGCATCTAAGAATCTGTCCTGATGATTGGTAAGGAATATAGTTTATATTTAACTTATAAACTAAGAAAAAGCGTATCAGTGATACAGCCATTGGTAAACAGCTCTACCATCTGAAGACAGCTAAGTCAATTAAATCAATGGTAAAGATTATGTCTGTAAAGCATTGTATTTCCAGAGTGTAACTAATGGGAAAGGAAATCATTGGCTTTGAATGAAGAGATAGATACGACTGCTCTTAATTACACTTCATTACCCAAGAGTAGTCCTTGTGAGTGATACACAGCAAAACAGTATGCAATCAGTTCAATGTTTTATAAGTAAAAAATCACCGAGGGATATGATGCATTCTAAGAGAACATAGCATTACTGTTATCTTCTCATTTATATTTCATGGCTACTGGCCCTTTCAATGATGAGATTTCCTTTCGTCTATGAATGGATGTCCTTTGATAAGGGAATACTTAATTAGTAATCAGTGATAGAAAGGATTTTTGGCATTTTGGATATTGCAGTCTTAATCTCAGTCCTTTACAGCTACAGATGAAAGGCATGCTTGAAAGACTGATATTTCCCCTTTATTGGCCAAAACAAGAAGCTGGTATTAAGGAAAATTTGGATTGACCCAAAATATGAACGCAAGACAAAAGAAAAAAAATTGTTAAAGATTTATTGACTAGTATCATACTTCAGTTAAATAAAAATGAAGCAGTTTATTGATGATTTTTAACACTGTGGAAAAAAAATTGATGAAGATATAGTGAGAAAATCTTTAAAAAGCAAATAAAAAAGATGTTGTTTTTTTTTAATTTTCCATACTTTTGTGGGTTTTCCCAATTTTTTTCTCATATAATTTTAGAAATTATATAAGTGTTTTGGTTGACTTTGTGATGTAGTTTATGAATTAAATCTCAACAGAAAAAATTCTTCCAATGGCAGGAGACATAATGGGAATTTTGACATCAGATTTATCAGAGAAAGACTAAGCACTGTATCTGCTTTGTATCTGTTTTTTGGGAAAAGGCCAGAATTGGGCATCAGGTTCATTTCATTTGTGGACAATAAGTCCTTTCACGGTTATATTAGAAGAGCAACAAAAACTAGAAGGAAATACTTCAAGTAAAAAGCTCTTCCTATCTGTCAGAAGAAGAAAATTACTGTAGCACTCTTCTAGTACACAGTTCCTTGATATCTAGTACACAGTTCCTATGATATCTTGTCATGCCTGTGATAATGTGCATGACGTCGGAGCCTGAATGGGTCTGATCTGATTGAACAGCTTTGGTATTCTTATATACTTAAATGCTTACATTTAGTCATAATTAACCCATGGATTTAGAGCAATCTCAAAGTTATTACTTCAAAGTTCTTTTGTGCTCTGGAAACAACTTGAAAGAATGTTTAGTTCTGTCACTTATAAGCACATGTTGCAAAACCAAAAATAAGCACAAGGTCCTGATTAAGTAATTTTTTTTAATTTCAGTGAATATTGAACCAAGTTTCCAAAGATGCCACATCCAATTTCATTACATGAATTCTTTCCTACCACTTTTGATGGATGCATTTGTGGAGGAAGAGAAGCCTTCTAATGAGACCACAGATGTGGTGATTCTTACCTTGGGGCACTACAAATCTAATTCTTTCAAGACTTTTCTACCAATTTTTAAGAACCAGAATAGTAAAGAAGTGAAGACATTTTTCTTGAGCAAGTGGTTGGTTCTGAGACCTTTGACAGTGTGGGTTCCATTAAAATCTTGACATATACCAGATCCTGGTATTTACAGTTATTGTTTTCTCTTTGTGGTATGTCAAAATGGATATGGATATGGAAAATATGTATGTCAAAATTTTAATGATGCCCTCTGTTTTCTGAAGTGGAAGGCATAGAGCTGTCACTTGCAAGGGTAGGCAGATCTGTTATCTGAGAAAGAAACAGCCATTCTGAAGATATTTTTCACATGAAACCGTGCTAAGCCAACAGCAAGGGACAGTCTTCGAAGTGTCAGTCCATTCTTAACTCACTCTGTAGTGCCTAGATACTGTCAGAGCACAGTGTAGGATATATGACACAAAAGTCTTCAAATAGCATGTGGAGGGGCTCAGCACAAGAGCTGGGCAAGACAGATACATGTGTTATAATGCAACAGAGCTTAGGCTACTGTGTTTGTCACTGCTAGTTGTAGTCTATTTATACACATATATATATGTATACATATATCTCTACATATGTACTGTCCCCAACAGTTTAGCCCTCTTTGCTTAACTTTAATTTGAGCTCAGCTTAAACATTCACACAAATACATGTGTGTGTGTGTGTGTGTGTATATAAAAATATATCTTCATGGCTGAAAAAAATCATCTTCGTGGTTGGTACCTGCAATATTTTGCTCCTTTTGAAATCTTCTCACAGACAGTGCAACTCAGTGATAGATTTAATTTTTCTAAACTCCAAATCCTGGCAGCTCCATGACTAGGCTTTTGGGAATTGCAGTGGTCTGGAAGACCAGAGATGTAACATCTTTCCACTGAACACCTTTTTTCTTCTCCTTTACAGGAGCTATAAAGTGTCCTTCTACTCTTGTGTAGCAGTAATTGACAAAATGTCCAAAGGCAATAAGGCAAACAGTTTAGGACAAATTCCCCTGGCGCTCTTAAGGGTGGAGTCTTTGAACAATGGAATTTTACCTTTCTTAGATGCCACAATGGGATTACACTACTCATCCTAATGGTCACTTTGTAGCCGAAAGAGCAGGTACAGATCTCTGAAGAAGTAATCAGAGCCCAAGTAATCATGCCCTCTTATCTTTCATTACCAGTGCTTTCCCTGAGCACTCGGGAAGCAGAGTCAGCAAGGGTTTAGCAGCTGTGGAGCCATTCTCGCTCTGTTTTCTTTTATGGACATATGTATAAATCAGGGAGGCTCAATTGAAAAAGGGGTGCATTTACTTAGGCATAAAAGCAATGAGAATCTGGCTTCATATGTTCTATTTCCTCAGAAAAGTAGTAAACTCTCCCCAGGCATGGAACTGGGCCAAGCTAAACCGTCCTGCCAACGCACTGCCATAGAATGAGGGCTAAAATTTGGCTCTAAAAATTTAATCCCAAGGAGTAATTTGATTACTTTTAAATGCAGCTTCGTTTTCAATTATTTTTCTCAGCATGCTCTTTCCTCGCCTCCATCCGGAACTCGAGCTGTGCCATTATGTGCCTGCGCCTGGCCAGAGGAAGACACAGACCTCTGCCAGGCAGGGGGGACCAAACCCCCATCCCTCTGCTCAGATGGCACCTGATAAAGGTACCCTCCTCCTGCCCAGGGCCTCGAGGGGCCTTGCTTTAGCCCAGAGACAACACAATGCTCGGGCAGCCCATGAAAAAGCCACAAATGCTGTTGCTAGGCCGTGACTGCACGGCGCAGAGCAGGGATGATTTCAGAGCCCTGCCTTGGCTACTCACAGCACGGCACAAGCAGAGCCATGGAGAGCTGCTGGCTCAGGTCCTGGAACAGCATAACTGCTCCAGGGGTTTTGCCTCCTGCTCGGAAACTTGCTCACGCAGCGCAGTCATTACCTCACCATGCTGTATTCTGTTTGACAAGCATGTTATATATGATGGAATTAAAAAGGGAATGCTGCTGATGGTCTCCTTATTGTCCTTATCAGATGACAGCATGCACTTCTGCAGGCACTTGCCAGCACTCAGAGGAAACTGAGAAGGCTCAGCACTTTTCTGTAACAGAGGGCTTAATGCCAAAGTCAGACATAAAGCCAATTGTCTGCATTTTGAGTCAAAGTAGAAAATGTATGTTAAAAACTTAGTGGCCCTTAACTCCTCAAATATCAGTGAAAAATGGCTCAGTCCGCAAAGTGAGAATATCAGCAATTCTTTCCTTTCCCAAGTTTGCTTAGATCAGCACATAGTGATATTTTACACATATAATAAAAAAATTAGGGAATATAAATTAATCTGGTGTAACTAAATATTTTAATTTTCAAGTTCTAAAAATAGATCAAGGAAGACAATACAATATTTATTCAGAAAACTACATAAATATTAGTGGGATTTTGATGACATTCTTAACATAAATTTGCTACTAAGGATAATGCCTGAAGTTCTAACAGATAAAAAGACACAAGAAATATATCAGGAAAATTCATACTCTGACTCAGAACTGGGTTGCAAATGTAAGTAAAGTGATTTTTAAAAAAATAAAAAAGGAAACAACCAAAACCTCTGTGGGATGTTCTAGAAAGCCAATAGAGTAATATTAAGGCATCTATCATAATTTTACAGCTATTGAGTTTCAAACACTTAGCCACACTAATTCACTCAAATCTCACCATTGATCTTCACAGAAACTAGTCAAAGATGAACTATGTACCACTGTACTGCAACACTAAAATGTAATTATTGATCCCTCCCCCAACACACAGCATTCCTCATGTATGATGTGAGCTTTGCTTTTGACTCCAAAGTGTTTAGCACTACTTCATTCAGTCACACAGCAGAAAAATTTGAAGACTGGCATCCACCCTCTCAGTAAGTCACAAAGGATATACAGCATTTAGTCAAGATGACCTGATGGCTGGTCTGGGGCTTTGACCAAGACTTTAGAGCAGTGAAAAACAAGCACAGCACATTTTTAATGGATTCAAGTTAGAGAATTATCAATGATAGAAGGAGTTTTTATCAGAGCTGTACAGTGATCAGGTTTTAGCCCTTATGTGTTCAGCAGTTTTAGCAATGCTCTGGAGGACCAGAGAAAATCACAATCTAAACCACAAAAATGGCTGCTAAAAAAGAAAAGCACCTGCTAGGTTAGACAAAAGAGCAAACCCTTAGTGGTGTAACACAGCTATATGTAAAGGAATATATCCAGGAATAAAAAATGTAGGACACACAGGATAGCAGGAATTTACCTCAAGATCCCCAGAAAGCATTTAGGAATGACAGTGGTCAAATAATAGTATATGAGAGCCAGTGTGATGCTGCGTCCAAAAGAGTCAATACTGTTCCTGGAAGAATAAACAGGAAAATTTCTGTAGGCAAGCAGAAGGGAATCATATTAAGTCTAGATTTGGCACTGGAGCTTCATGTTTGGGAGTTTATATGATGAATGAAATATGATGTCCATGATTCATCAAGGATGTTGATAAATTGGAGAGGGTTCTGAGAAAATCAGTGAGAATCATTAGATGATTGGAAAGGAAACCTGTACACTCCAAGACAACCATGTAGTTTATTCATCAAAGAGGTTAAGGATAACTTGATCTGTGTCTTTATGTAATAGGAAAGAAAACTTTGATAATAAAATTATATAACAATATCCAGAAGAAAAAGTCAGAAACACAGTAGAATTTAAATTGATATTTTAACTAATCACTGAAACAATTTAAGAAATATCTATGCTAGACTCCTAAATTTGTAAATGCTGTCAATAACTTGGGGATTACTCTAAAAGAGTTTCTTTAGTTAACTAAGACAGGAAGTAACTCAGAAAAGGTCTGTGTAAGTATGAGGTCAGGCTATTTTATTAATAAATGGTCTTTTTAATTTTCACAGTCTAAAAAGAAGTTATGAGTAAAAAGTTGAAGCCACACATTCAAAAGGTCAGCATCGTCTAAAGTTTGGAAACTTTCTACCCCTTAACTAAGGATTTGAATCTTTAGAGAACATATAGGCTCCTTGCTGTCTTTTCTCTCTTCACAGCATACTCACACCTCCCACAGAACTGGCCATTTCTTTAAAACTGAGCAACAAGACGTTAAAAAGGGCCAGCCCCACAGAAGGCACAAGCTTCCTATGAAGCTGCCACTATTGCCTTGGTGACTCTATTTGGAGCATATTCATATTCAGAATGCAGAATACAAGCTCCAAGTCACCCCTCTGCCATGTCCTTGAGCAGCTTGTTCCAGTTAACATTTGTGCACAAAGTTCTCAGTCCTAAGCAGAGACAGCACTGGTGTTTTTGGAACACCATGTTATTGACTTCAGTTTTGCATCATCCTAATTGTAGTTTTACCTGGGCCATAGTTTCTTAGGCTGCTTAAGAGAATGACACAGGGGAGTGTGCCCAAAAGCCGTGATGTCATATTTGCCTCCTCACAGTATCCACTGGAGGTGCAATGCCACTCATCAAGGCCTTGTTTCAATATGATTTATTCTTGATAAATCCGTGTATTCTGTATCTTATCACTGCAGCCTCTCAGGGCTGGAAAAATCTTTAGACTCTCTTAAGGTACAGGAAATCATCTTGCTAGTCTCTAATTCCCCTTCTCTTTTATTCCTCCTTCCTTTTTCAAAAGCTTAAGAATTATGTCCATCCTCTTGCATTCCTCTGGAATTCACCCTTCCCTACAGAGTGTTAATCCCTACCCAGCAACAGCTCATCCTAATCTCTTAAATACTCCAAGGGTACATTTCAGCCAGTTTAAGGACTGCAGCACACTAACTCTATCTAAGTGTTATTTGACCTGATCTATGACTATCTGGCAAGAGTTCTTGTCCTCCCATTAACTGCTGTTAATCATATCAGACGTGCAATTACATTATTTTTTAACATTGAAACAAAGAAACAAGCCAAATATTTCCACTCCTGCCTCCTTTAGGCAAGAGATTGTATTTTCCCCCATCTCCCATAAAGGAACTATATTTAAAGAAATATTGTGCTATTTCTTATGTCCGTCACTAGTTGTAATTCTATTTGTTCATTAATTTTTCATGTCTATACGTGGCCGTGTATTATTTTACAGCCTCCAGCACCTTGTTTCTGCTTATCTTTTCTCTTTGATTTTCACATCATTCAATAGCTCCTGGTGTTTCATTCTAGCATTTTATTACACCCCCTCTATTTTATTCACTTTGGGATGGATTGTTTTTTGGTCAACTTTTTGTGTTTTGTCCCCTAGAAACTTCCAACTCTTCTCTTTGTGTTTGTATTCCTCCCTGTGAGAACCTGCCAAATAATTTCTCTGGGTTTACTGAAGTTCACTTCTTTAGCTCTCTGTTATCATGAAGGATGTAAATCCTCAGGCCATCACTGCATCCCGGCTTCTGTAGAACATGAGCCATTGATCTGTCACATCAAGCCACTGCTGGCACATCATATCCTCTGTCTCTTCCAGAAGTTCCCTTTCTGGATGCAGTTCTTGGCTAACACACTGGTTCCTCCCTCCTTGCCTCTTCTCTTCCCGTGCCTTCCTGTAATTCCCTACAGGTATCATCAGATGATCTGAACATCCACCACTTCAGCTAAATGAGGGACTATATTTGCATTAGGTCCTGCCAGTAGTAATTTATTAAATTCTGGAAGATCAGCCACTAGAGGGAATCTAACACACCCTGGAAGCATGTTAAGTTCTCTCCCTTTGATCCCTTTCCTCTTGCACAGTGGCATTTAGAAGGGCTTTATGCATAATGAAAATCTACTTTTGCCACCTTTGATAGACAACAACAATTTGAAATGTCTGTTCTCTGCAATTAAAATATCTTTGCTGAACTGCATCTGATGTGGGTTATTTCAGAGTCTATTTCAGTCCAAAAATGAACATGTATTAATTCCCTCTAGCTGTCTCCCTAGATGCGATTCTGTGCTTCCTAGGGCTCAGTTGTCCAAGCATCCCTAATGAAGTGACTTAGAAGCAAAAAAACAGTGTGTGTCACACCCTAGCAATTTTGGTTGGTGTGTTTGCATCCTGATGAGTATACACCTTCTGTTACATAAGGTAACAAATCCTAAAGAAGTGGGAGTGTCTGCAGCTGGAAAGAGTGAAAATTACCAAGTGATTTCTTTAAAAAAAATCTTTCTCCTGCTGAAGACATTAAGGGGAGAAAACAGGTAGGGAGGGAGACCATAGAATACAATGTGGATGGCATGTGGATGGACAACTTTAAAAGCTCCAAGTGATTTGAACAGGTTTTTTTGCCTTGAAAGTGGAAAAAAAATGAAAAAAGAGGGCCCCTGTAAGTCCTACTGACATACTGGGGCTGGTAAGTAACTGCACCCTGCGGTTGGCATTACTTTTTTATGTGTTCCTGTTTTTATGGAGTGCTAAATGGCTTAATTACATTTTACTGGTTTATTCTGCTCACTTGCTCATAACCTCATTAATCTGACACACACTGTTTTTTCCCAAAATAGAGAATACACAATAATTTTCGTGTAATAGTGTCTCTAGGTATTTGCAACTGTCTGACAGGTATAATGTGGCTGAATTTGCTATTTATTAGGAAATTATCACCTCTGCATAAAGGTGCAAGTTATGAATAAAAAGCATAAACTGGGCAGACTAAGCTCTTTAGCAGCACATCAGGATCCCAGCTGATTTAAGTACTTGGTGGTGCTGGTGGAGTGGAAAGGATGCACTGTTCAGTCTAATTATCATTATCTTACTTTCACATGAGGAGATAGATTGCCAGTGTTCACCCAGATAATTTCTAGACCATAACTGCACACCTTTCAAGCTTGATCTCCCTGCTCTTTGGCCTGCAGCAGACAACGTGGGACGTCTGGTTCTGCTAAATAGAAAAGTAGAGGTGTGGGGACTACAGAGCCCCCTCATCACAGCCTTTGCTGGGAGGTAGGTTTTATACAGCAGAGGGATGTTTTGTGACATGTCTGGGATGATGCATCTTTAGATTTTAGGCTGCAGATTTGGGGTTTTTGTTTTGTTTGTTTG
This sequence comes from Anthoscopus minutus, assembly GCA_013399455.1. NCBI lineage: Eukaryota > Metazoa > Chordata > Aves > Passeriformes > Paridae > Anthoscopus > Anthoscopus minutus. Next base: position 102,620 of record VWYI01040965.1, read on the forward strand.
GTGGGGTTTTTTCTAGATTTTTTTTTAATTTGTTTTGATTTACTTTGGATCATTTTTTGTAAGATATGGCACAGTGATGCAAACTGAAAGGTCCATCCTCACAGAGATCAAATACAAGGCCAGATTTGAGAATAACTTGGAGAGCTTCCTGTGGTTGCCCCATTGCTTTTCCCCACCCCTAAACAGCCTTCACTTATTATTTTAGCTATTTAAACCAAGCGGAAATAGGAAGTTGGTGCCTGTGAGACAGGCAGAAAACCCCAAACAAACCAGTTCCTGAAAATCTTTATTTCAATGAAGAGGTCTTCAGCAGAGACAAAAGGACTTGATTAAATTTAAATGCTGAAGAAATGGGATGTTCTGTCATGTCTCCAGTTCCACTCTTGTGAAATCTTCCTGCAGGAAAGATGTGAAAACCTACTGGCCATTTCTGGCAATAGAAAAATTCAGTGAGACTCCTCTGAGAGTCAAATGGTACCCAGCAAGGACTTGGGACTTCACTAGAGGCACTCTGTTAGGTTTTTATGTGATGTTTGTCTACCCATATCCCTCTATTTTGCAGCAAGATGGTCTGCAGTTTACAAGCATGTAAAATACATGAACAAGGTTTCCACATCAAGTTTTGTGATAAAAGTTAAGGACACTGCTGATGACTTAACATGTCCTAAAAATGTTATATGTCCTACTGTTACAAAGGACTCTTAAGGCAACTGCAAGTAAAAATAATGGTAAAACTTTCAAGCAGTCTTGTCCTTTTCCTTATCTTTTTCTTTCTCCTGTGTTTTTTTTCTGCACTGAGCCAGCAGTACACTGGAAGGCAGTGCTTACCTGAAATAGCTGTCACAGAGATTTCAAATTGAAACTGGAGGTGATCCAAGGAGAGACAGGGGTGAGGGCAGAGAAGAACTGGATGGGCTGCAGAATTCAAACACAAATCAGGGCAAAAGGCCTATCCTTTACACTGCAGAAACAGACCTTCTGTTCCAGGCATCTGTCAAAAACTCAGTGGTTCTGTAGGAGCCACTGCAAGGAGAACACAGAAGTGAGTGTCCTTTTAAACAAGCCATTGAATCTAAAGTAACAAGTTTGCATTGCATGATTCAAGGGCAATGACTACGATAACAGAAGAAACGACCAACTTCAGGTTCAAAAGATATGCATCAATCTTTTTAAACTAATGTTAAAATAAAAAGCATCTCCTTGCTAAATTGTGGTTTTTTTTCCCGATTGCTAAATTAATTTCTTCTGCTTTGTTTTTTCTTCAACTATATTCTCCCTATCCTTTTCTTCTTCTTTTCCCTTTTTATTTTGAAAAAACTCAGTTTCAAATTTTTCTTTAATCTGATAATGTCAAAATGAAGACTGATCTTTTTCCTATTTTCTGCACAGCTTGTTAGCTAAGGTCTCAGTCCTGCAAACTCATTTGCACAGTATAGCTCCAACTGTCAGTGAGCTGAACATCCCATGTAAAAAGACTGAAAGACTTGGTTCTGCTCAGTTCACCCATCCATCTTGTCTATCCTTCTATATACTTTTTATTGAGATGCCTCTAAAAATAGTTGCCATGCACACAGGATTGGTTATTTTCTACAGTGCTTGACCTAAAGCAAAAATAATTGTGGTGGTTGCTCCCATTGGCTCCAGAAATGGAGCCAATTTTGCTCTCACACAGAGTAACTCCAGCTAATAAATTATTTAGAAATAAAACGGAAAAAAAATATGGAAAACAATCCAATTAAATTACCGTAGATCTTCTATTTTAAGAACTCAAACTCCTGTCATTTGAATTCATCACATGAGGTCAAACAGAAATAAAACTTTTCCTCTGATTTTTGTACACTAAAATGTTCAATATAAATCAAAGGAACTGCAATAATTCATAATTTAAAACTAAAACTCACCACATTTGTATCACTGCAGGAGGTAGTTTTCCTGCAAGAACACTCTCATACAACCAAAATTTCCCAACTATGTTGGATCCAGGACAAAGTTTTTGTAGTGAGAATGCTTGAAGGTTTATCAAGTAAAGGATCCCATATGATTTAATAAACCTCTGAGACATTTTTCCTCAGTCATACTTCTTCCAAGATAGTGAAGACAGCATAGAACAGAAAAGAAAGAAGAAATGGAAAGTTATTTCCATGCAAAGCAGTTGCAAATTATCACTTTTCAAAGTGCCCTTTTGCACCACTTGAAGCTGGTGATCCCCCCACTGACAGTGTTGAGAATCTTGAACTAGGCTTTAGTTAATCCTGGGAATGGACCTGAGACTACAGAGGTATCAAAGAGTTGCTAAAAATTTAAAAGCAGCACTTTTACAGCCTTGCTGATTATACAAAATCTTTTGAGAGTCTTAGCTAGGTGTACCCTAGCACATTTTATACTTGTTTTGCTCACTCCAGGAGTACTAAGAGCCTAATTTTATTTAACCTGGTCTGACAATGTAATGGCTTGAACACAAAGGCCAGTTTCATCCATCCAGACACCATCATAACAGAACACGTTTGCATGCAGGAGCCCAGTTCAGTACTCCCTTCTCATCACAGAATAGTTTGGTGAAAAGTCCAAATGCATGGTGGGGCACATCCTCCTGGTTTACTTCCCAAAATGGGCTCTGAAGCAGCCACACCAGGAGACCATCACATATCTGCAGAAATGCTGTGCCATTAAAACTGTACCACTAATCTCTGAACCTCTCCTGTGATCTGAGGTGGCCCTTGCAACATTTAACATTGATAGGGAACTAAAAAATATTTCTGATGTCACAGCTTGGTCCAAATGACACATTTTTTGCTCTACAGCTTCCCTGAAATGAAAGCTCTGCATTTTTCCCCCATCAACCAAACTCACTCTACCTTTAACTTCAGTTTTGACAGCATGATTACATCCCAAGGTGAAGCGACAGACTTTCAGTCATCAGTTTTAAAGTATATGGGCATAAACAAATGAAACAAACAAATAATTTGCTCAGCTTGTGCTTTGTGAGTAATAATTATTACTTCACATGTATGCTGATTCTTTAGGATTATCACTTAATTAGCTACACATAAATAGAATCAATAATTGGTGCAAGCCCTACTGGAGACTGCCCTTGGGTCTAAGATGGATCCCCAAAAGAAAGCCTGGCAACAGGAAAAAGACAGCTCTACCAGCCACCTGCTTTGTATCTGGCATGAGTAGATGGACAGAGGCTTTTAGTCTCTTTCAGGATGCTACCCTGCACAGTGGGGTATTAAAAACAGCAGCTGTGATGTCAACACAGTTCTTTGGAGTGCTTTCAAGCCTTGTTTCTTCTCCTCAGGATGGGTATGTTTCAGGAGCTAGAGATTAATTTCAAGAAGGCGCACTGTACCAAAGGTTTCCTTTACACTGTATACACTTGCAGGAGGATGTTATTTTCACATATGTTATGACAGAGTGCAAGCTGTAGATACACGGTTCTTTTCAAAACAAAATTGGCTCCCACATGCATTACATCCACATTATATTGGTAAAGTCAGTACAGGTGCATCCAGACCCTCAGCACAGCAACAGTACAGCCCCTTTTCAGGGGTCTAGGAATGTGTTTTCTTGCAGTTATTTGCACAGATAAAAGTGGATTTTAAAATATGCACACCTAAAGGAATTTTCTCCACTGGCCTGTTGAAAATATCTTTATATGACTAATGGTTAGTGTACTTAAAAGTACTTCTCTGTGCTGTCCTGGTCTGTGACAGCCTGAGGAAGTGAAGTCCTATGATTGTAACTACCCTTGGAGCTAGCTGAAGTGGCTGACAGGTCCTCAACATTCTGCCTGAACAGATATCTACCTTTACTATTCATCAACAACCAAACTATGGCCAAAAACAAGCATTAAAGGAGATGACCTGTCATTTGTAGCTCTGTAGGCACCCCAGTCCCTGAAGTATAAAGGTAAACCTGGATGTAAAATGGAGTGCAGTTGAATGTGAGGATGCTGCACCCTTCTGCTTTGCACTGTAGCACAAACACAGGTGAAATTCATAGTGTCAAATGAGATTTGTGATTCTTTCTACTCTGTCATGATATCCCAGGCTAAAGAAATGTAAGACCTCTGGATCAAAACATATAAGAATACTTGAGGGAGACCCTGTGAAACCAGCCAGACATGTTTCTCACCATTTTATAGGACAGAAAGATGGAGGTGTACAAACACATAATTACAGTAGCCCCAGCAATTTTCTTAAATTCATCTGCCTACACAATAGGGCATTTTCCATTTGGAAACTTCTTAACACTGAACAAGAAATGAGGGTTGCTGAGGGCATTACATAGAATACAGGGCCTTGTAGTGTGACCCTGAGTATGCCAGCACTTATAGACTTTCCACATGGTTTTCTGTGCCTGTGCCTGCAAAAGAGAAGTGCACACACTGGTGGCAGATTGGACATCTGCCTGGCTGCAAGTCACACGAATCCTTGGTCTCTCAAACCCATATAATTTCAGCACACAATTTCCCTTGCATAAATGTTTGCAATTTAATTGCAGAAGTCTGGCCCTTGGTATTTTGTGAGTGAGGGATATGACACTCGCAGATGTACCAATAATATTGGTGAAGACAGGAGAAAATGGAGACAGGGAAAATACACAGCAACTTGTCAGTTTTGGGCTTTAAAGAGAGCCTCTACAATACTAGAAATGTCCTGTATGATGAAGCTGACAACCATCATAGAAATGGATTTTAATTGCTCTCTTCACTCTATTTTATAGCATGATAGCAATTTGTGTGCCAACCAAATGCAGTCTGAATTGAAGAGTGCCCTGACAGAAACTGCCAAGGTACTAGATCATTCTGTGCAAATATAGGTATTCAAAATTAGATCAGGACATTTTTGACACTTGCTCTATCTCAACTTGTTAGGATAGGGCTAACAAAGGTTTTCAAAATCCTCTCTGCAGCACAGCATCTAAATAACAGAACATTATTCCATTTTCCTTAAATGAGCAATTAATATTAGCCACCCAGGAGAGCAACACTTGCAAGCTCTCCTTGCTGGCCCATGCTTCTCTGCTTTAGGCACAGAATACCTGCTAATGTGCTAATGCAGCTACAGAGGAGACACACCTGCACCTCTACAAATGCGCCGCGCACCATTTCCCTCCTATTGGCGCATCCTTTGCCAGGCAAATGTGAGAAGTGGGTACAGCATCAAGATTTTCGCTGCCAGTTTCCCTCCTCTACCAGCTGGGAAGAGTGAGGGCAGGGGCAGACAGGACCGAGAGGCTGGTACTCATCTCCCCAGCAACAAACCTGCCACTTGGCTGATGTTCCACTTGAGTGGCCTGCCGGGATGGAGAGGAGCCTGGCTGCTCTCCGTGGGGGCCCGCTGGCCACCACTGCTCCACTGAACCGGCAATCGCTTCGCTGGTGCGAAACTGAAAATTAAAACCGCGGCAAACTCTTTTCTAAGTAAACTGAATTTAGCAGCAGGCGAGAGCACCTCGGAGCAGCTTCCTGCGATCACAGCACTTAGCTGGCATCACCGCTGATAAGGAAGCGCAGGCGGCACTGCTTTTCATTCTCCCTTTGTGGCCTTGATCTTATTACAGAAAACAAATTTACCAAGCATGAATTATCGCTAAAATCCTCAGTGCTCTGGCGGAGAAGAAAGCCTGATGCAGACGCCAGTAAATATGTACGTCTGCAGACGACGATGCCTCTCCTCGGCACGCTACACTCTCCCAACTTTTGGCTATGTGCTGCCGCTGCGAGAATTATTCAAAAGATGGGCTGCTGAAAAAGGATCAATTAATCTGCTGAGCGAGTTTTCGAATCCATTCTCAATGCCGCTGACAGCCGGAGACCCCCTCCCTGTGCTTGGTAATTACCCCAATATTTCCTGCACGCTTGTTTAAACGGCTTAAGCTGGGGCTGCCTGTGAAGAGGAGCTCTCCCCGCGCCGATCTGAGGCCGGGCAGAAAGGCAGCTTCCCTTATCGCTCCGCTTCACTCCATCTGCAGCCAGCGGGGGGCTGCCTAATCGTCGGCCCTGGGACAGGGACGAGCAGGCTGGGGGAGGCAGATAGATGCGGCACCAAAGGAGACTGGGACTTTCCTACCGCGCTGGTGCCGCAGAAAACTCATCTCGCTCTCGCGGTTTCAAAGGCGAGAGAGAAGCCCCTTTAAACCAGAGGCCTGTCCCTTAATTATACAAATGCAGTGATCAAAGTTATTATCAGTCCTTACAAAGGCTGGAGCTTTAATTGAATGGTGCGTTGCTACCTTTGAGAGAAAGCGTTCAGTACTCCTGGAGAGCAAAGTGCCAGGAGGGGGGAAAATGGGAAAAGAGAGAGTGAGCAAGAGGAAAAGAGCAAGAGGGAGAGAGATGATATTTAACAAGAAGGCTACTTTACATGGAAATGTAATGAATACGGTTGATAAAAAAAGGGAGAGACAAAAGTTTTGAAGTTTCAAGCTGTGAAAGAGCTTCAAAGTGTATTCAAATGTCACATTGATTTTTCTTCAAATCTCTAAGTTGTAAGTTTTCAAAAGAGGAATATGATCCCCTGTTTTATCCACTAATGTTTTATCTACAAAAAGGGGCAAAAAAGCACAATGTTTTCCTTTCACATGATCTAATCCCTATATTGGAATTCTATCTTTTTTACTTCCAATCAAAAATTTTTTTCTGTGTCTTTGAAAGTGGTGAGGTCTTCACTACATTTGTGTATTGTATGTTTAACTCTGGATAATTCTGGGTCTGAGAACCTGCTCTAAGTGGAGAAGAACCATACCCAAGTGGGACCTCGTTATCACAGTGCTCCAAGCCAACCAGATCCAGGCAGCACTTTCCTAGAAGGAAATGATGGAACAACTCTGGGAGCAATCTTCAAAGAGACATGAACCAACAAAGTTTTGTATCATGGTAGTAATGTATTGGCAAAATATTAGATTAAAATGATGCTCTTTACTAAGGCAGCTCTAAATGAAAATCGACAGCAGGATGGTCTGTCATCTTCAATGGCCTACCATGGATCTAGACACCAGGAAGAACCCATTTTGTGCCCCAAAACGCTAATTACCAATTGTGTTATGTGTCTGCCACTGTCTATGACAGCATGGTAGAAATTCCAGATAATGCCTCTGAGAAGGAGAGCATAATTAATGCCAAAACACATTAGATGGAACAAAAGCTGTTTTATGGTAAATTCTGACTATCCCTAGCAGTTCTTACAACCTAAGCTCCTACAACAATACAAAGGAGAGGTTTCTGCAGCACTCAGAGTATATTGATTACCCTGTAAAAATGCAAACTTCAAAAATAGGTGAATGCAAAGCAAAACAAATATATTTTGAGAAATAGCAAAGGTTTTGAGTGACTGGTTTCATAGTCCTCCAAAAATAGCTTCCAGTCAAAGAGGCTACTTTGGAATTTGATGATATTATGGAAGCCCATTGCATATCAGTGAAATTCTGCTGAAGGCAACATAATCATAATACTGAAAGGGTTATATGAGGAAAAAAAAAGTAAGGATCAGACTGGATGGCAATGGTTGTACGCTTGTTTTGTAGTGCAGTCTTGGCAACAGGAGTGAACCATGGCTGCTTCCTGACCTTGTAGGGGCTGCATTCCTTTGCAGACCAGAGAAAAACCTGGGTGTGAGTAGCATAAGGAGCACTCCAGTGCATCTCTCACTTGGGATAATCATAGCACTAGGGCTGCAGGAAGACCACAGAGCATACCTGTCTCAGGTGACTCACATGAATTCTTTACACTTGGCAAAATAAACTTGGCATTGCTTGGGGACTTTTTTTCCTTCTCCATTCTGTTTTGTTTGTCCTAAAGATTTAGCCATCTTTTGGACAAATCACAAAAATGGAACACATTCTCTTCTTTATCATGTCCAGCTCCCTTGCTCAGGGATTTCAGTGCTAATAATACTAAATCCAAGCAGAATACACTCACATTTGTGTAGGAAATGGCCCAGAATTTGGATTTCTTACAAAGATTTGCATTTTCCATCAGCTAGTAGTAGGAAGGCAAGCTGCCTAAAATTGCTACTTTGTGGAAGAATCCTTAAAAAGGTGATGCAGGGACAGGATCCCACCTACACTTTGCTATGGGACTGCATCTCTGTCACTTTGTGGAAGGGCAGGCAGGTGTAAAATACTGCAGTGCTGTTCCAAAGTACTTGTGAAATTGTAAGAATCTTTTAATGATTATTTTGAACCGTAAAAGGTACTGTTGTACAATACAGGAGTTTCTAGTGAGAAAAAACTTTGGATACATTTCTAGTTAAGCCAATGTAAATTTTTTTCCAGACTTCAGTAGCAATCCTTGCATACTTAGATGGTGTTGTCCACTCTTTCTGCTGACAGTTTTGAAGTCAAAATAACCACAAGTAAAATTTGCACTATAGAAACAGTGCTAGTACTGACTCTGGGCCAGCCTTCCAGGTTTTCTTAAGGAAAACCTTTGGTGGAATCAGTATTTGCAATAATCCCTTTCCCCCAAGCCCTTTCTGCAGGAATAAAGTAACCCTTCAGATACATCCTCTACAGTCAACAGGGTTATCTGTAGACTGTAGATCAATCTTTCCACACAGGGAAACTTTCTATGGGGACTTAGAGTTATCTAGTGCAAATGCAGATGGGACATGTAAGCAGCCAGAGTCAGGGCTGAATATGTGATGTCTACAGAAGACAAATAGAATGTTAGGAATTTTAGCCATACCTTTGATGATATGGATCTAGCAGAATTATGGAACCATGAATGAGACCTATAGAAAGAAAATCCAAACCAAGTAGGCAGCACAATGACACAGCAGAAAAGAAATAATTAGTAATTTACCTTTCCTTGCCCAAAGTATTCACATGGATGAATAATTATTTTAAAAACATCAATCCTCTCTGGCTTTTTGCATGACTCCCAGCAGCTTTTTTGCTCTCTGTGCTTCTCTTTCTTAGACCACTTTTTATGTCTCTGTTCACAATTCTGTTCCTACAACTTGCTCATGCAACACTAATCAGGGAGATTTTCTCAACAGGTGGTTCAAGCCCCAAGAATACCTGCCAAATATCTAACATAATTTGAGATAAGATCTGAATAATAATAAATGTAATGCCTCATCTTTGTATGGAAATACCAATTTGTCTTGCTCCTGCTTTTTAATACAAATACATGCTTCTTAAGAAAACAAAAATATGCCCTTTTTGTGCCACATTTTGAGTTACCTATGAGATAATTGACACAGGGAGAGGTTTATTTGTTATTTAAATTCCACTGATGGAAAATTTATCCAAAAAGGAGAGCAGGATGCACTGAATTTCCTGTGGTTACTGGCTGAGATAAAGAATTCTTTTGGAGGCTGAAGAGAAAAAAGGGTTGCCATCAGACCTAGGGACCATCACAAATCTTAACTTGCTCATGCTCCATTTGCTCAGTGTATTTCCTTCACCCTGCCTATTGTAATGCAAGCACATTGCATTTTAAAGTGAAATAAATATCTTATCATGACAGACATTACTACTGCAGGTTGGACACCTGGTGTGATAAACTCCTTCCCTGCTGCCTCCCAAGATGTTAGCATTGGGAGCCTTCATTTACATCATCCAGCTCAGTAATAGCAAACTCCCTCTCCAATGAACCCCTCTTCTAGAGACTCCTTTCCAGAAACTTTTTTAAATATCCAAGAATGCTAGAGCCTTTCAGTTATGATTTTTTTTCTAGAATGGAATTTCCTCCACAATTATGGCTGTTGTTCTTCCAAAGATTTCCCTCACACCAGAGAGTCATTGTTTACCCCTGTGGGAGATGCCATGGTTTGGTCTAAAATTATAATCATTTAATACTTGAACTGTAGTTAGATTGTTAGTAGATTTCCTTGAAGCTGAGATTAAGCTCATCAGGCTGCCATTCTTGAAACGGATCTTTTATTCAGTTAAAAAGAATAATAATTTTTATTCTAAGTACAAGCTGAATTTTTCCTTTTAAAAAGAACAGCTGCTATTTTTAATGATTTATTGCCAGTATCTTCCCTCTTTTGCACTTTATTTCTTTCAGAACCCCCCCGATGAATACCATCTGGTTCAAGTGATTTACTGTGCTTGCATTTCATGAGCTGCTCCAAGACATCCCAAATTAAGGCAAGGAAAATATAGTCTGAGTTTCAGGAAAATCTTTCTGACAGATCTATTAGACTGTGGAGTAATCTTTCAGTGGGAGTCTCATTGTCTGAGACATTTATAGCAAGACTGGACAAAGCATTGGTAAAATATACTTCAGGGGACAATTCTGCATAAGCAGAAGGATAGTATAGATACATGACTGAAATTGAGACAGACAAAAAATTTTAAGGGAACAATTTTCTATCAGAAAATGCAGTTCTGCAGACAAAACTAAAAATACTTTGCTAAAGTGTGTGAATTTTGGTGAATACTATTGAGGAAAGAAATAAAAAGTGGGGGAATTATAAGGTCAAAATGCCATATTGAAGTATTCTCTAAATAAAGAATTTCATTCTTAAATGAAATTTTTATTTATCTTATTTCTATACTACGTTCTGAAGCAGAAATCAAACTAAATGCGAAATGTTTTCAATTTAGCCCAAATTTATTGTTCTTCCCTCTAGAATTGTACTTCCTAGAGAAATACAGAGGAGCATAGGTTTTTTCCTGTCAACAATGAAAGCAAATAAGAAATCCAACTTGACCACTGAAAATTGCCTTCCAACAGGCTCCTGACAGTTTTCCATGGCAAATTACATCTCTTTATGTTCCATGTTTACAGGACATTTCTCTGCATTTGCCCTTTCACGTTGTCATTTCAGTGCCTTGTGCCTCAGTTCCTTCCAGATTGAAAGCAATAGAAATGTGCATTTTGCTCAGAGAAGCTGGACTGAAAGGCATTTCATAACAGCTTAGATTTTTATTAGTGAATTTCTTTCTCGTTCCCTGTGGCTTGACTACTTTATTGTCCTCAGGTTGCCCTGCAGTTTTATTCTGCTTTCATTGATGTGTTTTATCCTTCCAGCTGTAATATAATTGGAAATCTTATAATCACAGTTGAAATAACTCCAAAGGCAGACTTGGAGAAGCCGTCAACGCTGAGGTGAACTGCGTACTTTTTTCTAAAGCATGGCTGGTCACAACAGTTCATTGAAGCCTTTCTATCCTTTTCAAGAGTAGGAGACAAAATACAGGTTCCTTTTGTAAACAAACCAACTTTCAAAAGTGTCAAACCCCATATTAAATTCTGAAGTCCAGGGATCTGGCCAGTGTTTAATAGCATTCAAAATTACTGTCCTTAGAAGCAGAAAGTCTCTGTATTTGAAGACTGATTGTTGCTTCCTCTTTCTAAAGGAAGCAGCTTTCTACAAGTGGTTTTGCTTACCCCTTTATCTATGGACCTTTTTGGGACTTCCCCCAATTTAATCTCTGTTTGAAGCCTAATATCTTCCACAAACTAAAATAATAATCTTTAAGAAAATGAATGTGCCTGGACTCCTGTGTACATTCCTCCCACAGTGAGGTCTTCTCCCTTTCCTCACAAAAATGCTCTCTTCTGCCACCGCTTATCTCCTGCCCTCAATGGCAAACCACCTTGCTGTCTCTAATGAGTCCTTCATGCTTCCCACACACATCTTGCCTCCTTGGAGACAATTGGAACGACAGGAGGGTTCCCTTCCTGTTCTCTGGGCTCCATCTGTGTTTCACAGAGGACTGGCAGAGTGAAGCGTTCCTGTCCCCATCTGCAGAAACAAGTTGCCTACAGGCAAGCACCACATCCAGAGATATCTGATATCTTAGCAACTATCTGATCATACTTTGCAAGGGTAAGGTTCCTAAGGTCCTATAGGTAGCTTTGAGGATCTTTATGCACTCCTACATTTTATCACAGTAGAAGGTAGATGCAAATTGGGCATCTTCTGGCACTATCTCGTATGATGCTCTGCATCAAGAGACACAGACATTTAACAGGGTATGGAGAAAGGAGGTGGTTTGGGCCCTGTTTTTAAGCTTTTCAACAAGAGAAAACTGAAAAATAGCTACCTGGAAGCTCATACAGCCTTGAGAGAGAAACTTCCCTGAAGCTGAGCTGTAGCACAGAAGGTGCAGAGAAGGAGATCTCTGGGTTCTTTTACAGGCAACAACTTAGAGAAATAACATCCCATGGTTAAATTGGTAAGAAGTGAGAGAAAAAGAAAAGCCCCAGACAGGTAGAAAAAGATAGTAAATGCGATTGAAAGACTGAATTTCTGAAAGTTTTCTTGTCATAATGCACATAACCATACCAGGCTGCAAGGAAAAATCTGCTGTAGAACTTAAATCACATGCACTTATCTGTATCTACTGTAATATAAATGCACCACTCTTATACATTTTCAACACATCCATGGATTGCTTTAGGCAATATTTGAATTCATTGTGTAGATTTTTTTTCCTGTATATTTTGCACATATGGGAGAGCAAAGAGTAAAACTCGATTAAGAGAAGAATAGTTGAAACTAAGTCCTAGAAGTTTAGGCAATGGATCAGGAAGAACATTCTTATTTCATCTTTGATTTAAAAAGCATAGATGGAATCACTTGCCACTCTATGCAAAAGAAAAATAAGGCAAACAGTATCAGTTTTACCGAATCTACATTAAGAAGGACAAGTCTCCTGTGAAAACAGTGCTGAGGTGTAATTGACCATGTTACTTTGCTTAAGGGGCTAAGTTATTGCCAGATCAAAGAGGTCAAGTTGTAAGTAACAGTGGTTATTTCAGATTCAGGGAATGCCATTAAAGTTAAAAGCAGTTGTAATGCAACTTAATGCCTTTGCCTGCTTTATTTTCATCTTATTCCTAGTGTTCCTAACAAAAAGGTTATGGAAAAAAATGGCCACCTGTAGGCAGAAAGGAATTCCATTATGATCTCACTTTTAATTATTTAGTGTTCAATGGTTAGATTCTGACACTCCTATTCACATTATTGCCTTACTCCATAAATGCTTTATCTAGTTTTGACAGTACTATGTCTTTACCCCCATAAAAGCAAGAGGACGGGAATTTCACTTTTAAATTCTGTTGGAAAAAAATCACTTCAGTTTATTCTGGATCAGATCTTCTGATTGATGTTTGCTGTTCCAGAGGGAACAAGACAAAATATTTCTAATTTTTCCTTTGGTTAGCAGATGTCTCTTTAGACACATAACTGATTCAATGAGTGGACACACTGTCATTAAAGCATTATCTTTGGACATGTATTGCTTGCCTTAAAAGCAATACTTTATTATCAAGCTAAAAAAGTCTTATGCCTTTTCACCTCTCCCTAAATGGGTGAGGTGAAAATCAAAGGAGAATATTGCAAATTACCTGCATGTAATTCACTGATCTGTGGCCACACTATTCACTGATCATCTGTAATGCAAACAGAAAGCACAGCGCTCAATAAGCAGCCTGCACAGTTCTGCCCACTTCTAAACCCAAAATCTAAGCAAGTCCATTAAATACTTTCAACAGTCGAAGTCAATTAATTTGGAGTGGCAGCATACAAGTAGCCTTATTTGTTTTATTTACAAGTTACTTGTCTCAGGTCTCACCTTCTAATAGGAACTTAGGCTGGTGCCTCTAAATACATGGCTTCTTGAAAGTGAATTTTAGTGCTCCTGAGAGATACTGCAGTTTGATTTCTGACTCCAGGTCACAAGACTATCAAGTGAATTTCTATTTTCTCACTTTTCTCAGCAAGCAGGTCAGGGGGTCTCCTGTGAGACTGATTAAACTAGACAAAAGTGGATCATGCTCTGGTCTGGATAAAAATACATGCTTGAGAATCACAGTGGTAAAAGCCAACACTAGTCCAAACAGTCTTGTAAGGGGTAGGAGGACTGGAATGCTACTGGCTTACAAAAACATTTTAATTACTGTAACTGTAGTTTCATCTATATAGAAAGACTATAAAATGCCTATTGGAATATTTTCATGCCACATCTAGATTCACTAGCTCATTTAAAACGCAGTGCTAAAACCAGTGCATTAGCTGAGGTCATTACAATACTGCTATCAGATAATTTCAGTGCTTACGCTAATTAAAATGATGGCACTATAAAAGAAGAAACCCATCTTGTGAGGATCAAAGGCTCTTTTGGGGAGAGAAATTACACTCCCTTGGCTGCATGCCCCCATCATCTCCCCTGAATGGCACTGCCCTTGCTGCAGGCCCTTGCTAGGGGTATGTATAAATAATATTTTTAGAAGCTGGTGTCCCAGGCAATACAGAAATTCTGGCAACTAAACATTTGGTGTTTACTTTCCCAGGGAGAGAACAGACTTTGGAGAAGTCACCTTGGTTTCTTGGTTTCTGTAGTCCTTGCTGTGGTAGACACTGGGGAAATCCTGCAGACTGCTTCTTCTAATCAACTGACTTTCCTGCAACCAGTCTGGATCTTGAATCCTTACTTTAAACTCTTTTAGGCACTGTGTGACTTGATTTACCCCCAGAAACTGAGAATTTTTCTTTTTTTGTTTTTTCACAAGCACAGAGGTAAAATGGTGGGAAATGCTAGCAAATGTTAAAAACCCATTACAAGGTTCTCCCAGGTGCTGCAGTCCCCTATTGCTACCAGAAGGCAATAAAACATTTCATACTTAAACTCAGTGCTGTGCTTTCTTTAGAATGCAAAATTACTTTTACTCCCTGCAGCATGTTAACAATAAAAAAAAAACCCAATTCTGATATAGCTTTAACATTTGGAAATTCTTTTGACATAGCTGCTGTTTCAAATTCTACCACAGGTTATAATGAATTAAGATTTATATACTAAATCTGACTGGCCATTACAACATAATAGCTAGATACTTATGATTAAGTGTAGGTAAGAAAAAATTAGCTTCAAATTCTTAGCTTTACAGAGAAAATAACTGAATTTTGGATTTCATTTTTTAAAGCTTCACAGACAGAAAAAACAAATATGAAAAGGAAAAAAGACTCATCAGTTTTTAAATGTATTTTCTTCATGAGAAGTTAATGAAGCAGAACATGAACCAGCCCATTCCTAGTTTTATGAAAGAAATATTCAAAATGTAGTTTAGACCTTTCTTTTCAAAGAGATAATGTTCTTTTATTACTTCTTTGCTATATTATAACAAGAACATAGAAGTCATATTGGTCATGATTATAAGATATTGTTTTTACAGCCTCATACACAGGAAAGTGCCATGGTGTTTTTGAGCAGATTAGAGAGTATACACAGAAAGGATACAGTTTCAAAAAATGATGAGTAGAATTGATTTTCATTGAGTTAAACAAAATTTTAATGGCTGAGATCATATGAGGAATTCAATATGTATCAGACCTTCACACTTCAGGTTAAAAGTAAAGCCACACCTTCCTTAGGGGACAGGTGTAGATGAGATTCTGATAACTGCTTAAGTAAACTGGAGTTCTACAGGAAGCAGTTTTACCTGAATTAAGAACCACATATCCCCTTAACATGATGTTTAACTCCCGTGTTAGACATCCGTATTAACCTAGTAAAGAGTGTGGGGAATTTTTTCCTAAGTGGCTTGATTTCTTTTTTAAGCAACACATCTAATCTGATATAAATATTACTGTGGATGCCTTTGAGCTTTTATACATGGAAATATTTTCCCACCAGCTACAGAGCGAAGGCAGTTTATTCCCTTAAACCTGTGACAATATGATTTCTCCAGATGGACTTCAGCCCTGTGTAAAAAGGAGTGGGTATGGAGTAATGACTTTGATTAAAAAGCTCTGTTTCATAACCAACTTTTAAATCATCCATGTTTCAGAATTAGATATTTTGATTACAGAAGGTGCTAGCAGTCATGGGTCAGAGAGAAAGACAGGATCCAAAAGAGTCATGAGTCAGCTGACCTAAAGATGCTGTTGTGGATGGTGGACTCACATAAATCTTCTGTTCGTTGGTAGATACCGAGGAAAAGCATGGGAAAGGACCATTAGGGTGGAAAAGGACCATAGGGTGGGAAAAGACTAGCAAAAGGAAATGGAATTTAAGACTAAAAATGAATAGGATATCATTCTCATAGGTAGAAGAGAATAACTCGAGGTCAGTGCCTGGATTGCTGAATCCATTAACATGAGAACATTGTAGCACAGAACTGAAGTTTTAATTCTTCTGCTGTGGCAGGGACAAAGATAACTGGGAGACCAGGCAAGGGTTCCATGGAAGCAGAGTAGCAGAGCACATCACGTATATCATCTTCTTGTGATTGGAACTTGGGGTAGCTCTAGGCTCTCAGAGCACAAAGGCTCTGTGTTCCTGGCTTGGACACACCTCAGCTGTGACTGGACTCTGTGTTCCATCAGGACCCAGGCATGGACCTGAGTGTCATGTTGGTACAAGGCCTTTGAAAGGATATCTGGATACACTCCCCAAAACTAGCCTCAGGTCATCTTATTAGGCAACTTGTTTTCAACAAGGTGGTAATGAGCAGCCTGTGAAAGGCTGTGCTCCCTGCCAGCCACAATGGGTGTTTCCAGCAAAAGACAGTAGGAAGTTAAGAAAGAAACTGAGGCAGCAGCTTAACTTCTGATCTTTCCTTTACCTTGGCTTTCATCCAAGATTCTCAAGGAAAAATGATATCCTAAAATTTTAATTCAAAGATGGTATAGTATTCTCAAATACATTCAGGAATGGGGATAATGTAATTATCAACATTTATAAACACTCTGAGTAGAAATTTATAAGTGTGTCTGAAATAAGTGTTTTACCTAAAAAGGAGTATTTCTCCTGTCATTTTCTAGCTGAAGCCTGCCCTAATAGTGTGAGTTTTAGGCCCTATTTTATACAGGTGTCCATAAAGTGATACCATACCATTTATGGAAATGGCAGTGGAGTCTACTTTGTTTGTTTGTTTGCAAACTCTCTTTGGTACTATCTGCCAAGCCCCAATTAAACATACTTTGGTATCATATAAAAAGTGTGCATATGCACCAACAAAGCAGAAGACTTAATTAGCTGAAATATGCCAGCTCCATACCAAGGGAACTATGAATATTCATTGGCTCAGTTATAGAACAGGTAATCAACTATTCCCTTTATGAATTATGTCAATAGGCCATCAGTTACTGTGTATTTTCTCAGAAAGAAATTTTTAAAAATCATTCCAAGTGCATAGTTCATGCCTTTTGAGAATTATACGCACACATACATACCATATATGTGCACTTAGGAATACAAAAAAGGATACCTGAAATTATTCTGAGCTTCTGAACACCATTATACTTTTAAAAATGTGAGAGTGCAGTGGTCCTAGAAACTGGACTCGGCAGTTCACACTGAATGTCACTCAGGACTCAAAGCTGTGAGTACACAGCAGCACCATGTATTTTGCAAGCCCATGGGACTCAAGGCATACAGAGTCAGTATTTGTGGGATAAGTTCCTTCAGACTGAAAGGGGAGTAGGAAAGCAGTGCATGGCAGAAGGAAAACCAGTTCTAGTGCAGAAACAAAGAACTTAAATTTTGCTTTGCTTGTTGTTGGTCTGCAGGTATAAGAGTCATGTCTTTTCTAACCCTTCATTTCATGAAAGTAAGATCTACAAGCAGCTGTACTACCCTACAGCTCTGCTGAAACTGGTCATTATTTACTCCTGTGTGCCACCACTTAAGGTTATTGTGCTGTGTGTGAAAATCACCACAGATGACAGAGAATGATCCTCTACATCTCTCTAGAACTAACACATATTACTTTGGCATTTTCCCATGATAGCATTTAGCATCTTCCTAC
Source organism: Anthoscopus minutus (assembly GCA_013399455.1). Lineage (NCBI taxonomy): Eukaryota > Metazoa > Chordata > Aves > Passeriformes > Paridae > Anthoscopus > Anthoscopus minutus. The sequence goes on from VWYI01040965.1 coordinate 120,336, forward strand.
TTAAAGACCTAGTGATTAAGAATTAAATTGCTTTTAAGAAGACACCTTGCCTCACTGAATTGCTCTTACAAAACAGTTACTGAAAGGTCTCTGAAAATTATCAGTGGTGGCCAGCGTATTTCTCTTCCTGTGGGCATCTGCAACACAGCTTCAGGACTGGGGAGAAAAGGCAACACAGAGGAAAGCAGAAGCTGTGTCAAAACCAGAACAAGCTACACCCAAAGGGCTGGTGGCTTCTGGGTAAAAATGAGCAGGCAAAACCAAATCCTGTCTATATGTCAATACAACCCTTATTGTGTTTTGAGTGCTCACTTAAAAATGCAAATATTTTTTGCTCTTCTAGACATTCAGGTCACTTGTCTCCATAAATTCTCAACAGCTACATGATTAAATTGTGAAAATTCATTTTCATATTTATTGTATTACCAAAAATGCAATGCTATTAGCAACTGCTTCATATGGTCCTTACTGAGGACTGCAGAGAGAAGTGTTAGTGGCGCTCTCTAAACTGGAAAAATAACAGCTCTCAGGAAAGATGTAGCTAGTATGCTTCTAAATAGATAATAGAAATATTGTGTCATTTTTGCAGTTCTTTCCAAGTTTGTTTGAAGATTAGTGAAACTTATGGTATTCATAGTATTTCCTTTAGTGGCAGGGGTTTTTTGTCTTTACAAATAATTTTCTTGCATTATGGCCATCAGGCTCTGTTAAAACAGTTATGCTTTCCAGGTTCTTAGGGAACAGTCAACAAATAGCATGTAATTATGCAACTGAAAATATTATAGAATCGTTAAGGTTGGAAAAGATCTCTGAAATCTGAGTGCAACCATTAACTGATGGGAATGGAAATAATGCCCTAGAAGAAAGTTTTAACACTTGTTAAATTTTGTGAAACTCCTGTGCATGGCCTGGACAGAGAAAGAGAGGGGTGTGTGGCATTTCACAGGACACAGAAAAACAAGTAATTTCCCTGGATCTGTTCCTCCTTCACACTGCCTGACACTGAGATGTGGATTATAGTCTATTTAAGGTTGGAAGAGACCTCTGGAGGTCATTTGATCTAATTCCTCTGCTAAAGGAGGCTCACCCAGGGACAGCTGCCTGGGACCGCATCCAGCCAGCCTTCAAATATCTCTAATGGCACAACTGACAACTGCATAACACAGTCAAAATCTCATATTATAGGAGATGAGAACCATAAGTATTTCACAATAGTGAAATACAAATGGAGACGATCAGAAATTGATTCTTCTACTGCTGCTCAGTACAGGGGTTCAGTGAGCACAGGCACTTCTGCTCATTTGCCCAGAGTTTGATCTGACTCTCTTACGTTTACATAACTTGTCCCTTGAAAATTTACAGTCTACACCCAGCCCTTCACAGTCCTTCAGATCCTTGCATCCAGCTTTATTTTCTCATCTCTTTTACTTTGCTGTTTCCTTGCCCTTAGTATACTCTCTCACTACAGCCAGACACAAATCCATCAGAGACATTTACCCATTTACCACTGGATTCTGGCTTTCTTTTTATTTAATTGTCCAATTTTTTTTCCTTTATGTGTGCTGTTTCATCTTTCTGTTTGCCCAGTCCTAGCATCTCCTTCAGGCCCTGTGTGATTCCTGTTATCTTCTCATACCTCTATTCTCATATGTGTTTTCCCTATTCAGCTAATTCCTGATTTGATTAAATTTTATGTGTCCTACGAAAACATCCAAAAAACCTTGTCCTGGTCTATTCTAGTTTCTCTTCCTACTTCCTTTTCCTTGAACCCAATAGCTGATTCCTTTTTCTACCATATTTTTTTGTTACTTTTTTCATAAAAAGCCCTACACTCTGAAGCTAGAACAGATTTTCTGATGTGCAAGCTTTCAAAAGCTTATAAATTTGGAAAACTTGTCCTGTACCATAGTCCTCCATGCCCTAAGTTGCACTGATGTAAATCTTTATTAAGATACATGTTAAACCATGTCACTGGAGCCTCCAAAATGGAAGTGTTCAGCTGATTGTTTACTTTCCCCAAGATATTCAGAGAAATATGACGAACATAGAAAATGTCAACCTCCATGTGAAGAAATTAAAAAGCACACTTGAGAATGTTATCATATCGTGCACAATGTTGGAGAGCCTTAAAAATCTCCATGTGATACCTAGCAGGATAAGTCACAATTTATAAAAGAGAATAAAATATTCTCTTTTCTGTTCGTTTCAACAGCCTTGACTTTGCTGTAAAGCAAATCTGTAGTTTAATGGTACAACCTGTAATGTTAGTAATCCCCTGAAATAACTGAGATTACTGAACCAAGGAACATCTGCAGAGTGCATGGTCTGTTGCCACTCAAGGAGTAACATGAGACCTGTTTCCTTTACAAATATGTAATTTTTGGAGTACGTGCTTTATCTCAAATGATGAGGAAGAGATCATGTGCATTTTCTGCCTTCTTGTGTGCACTGAGGAAAATAGCTTCAAAATTCCAGCTTGAAAAATTTGTGCTGGGAGGTTTTATGTTTGCCTACCCAACAAAAATGAATTGTGCACAATAATCCCAATGGTGTTTGGCCTAGGAAAAAACCTTTAATATTAGATTACTGAGAAAAATAGAACTTCCAAAATAGGAACACATCACTGCCGTTTGACTTTACCAAGCAGACTGTGTAAGCAATTATTAAAATGCAATCTTTTCAGAAGAAAAAATGCAACAATAATGGGGCTATTTTGTTTTGTAAAGTCAGCTTTTAAAGACGTGACATATTCCACTGANCAATCTTTTCAGAAGAAAAAATGCAACAATAATGGGGCTATTTTGTTTTGTAAAGTCAGTAAAAGCTTTTAAAGACGTGACATATTCCACTGATACGGGTGAGGATGTGAATTATTTTTTCTTACCAGCCTCTGTTGGTCATGGCAGAGGAGAAGACTAACCATTCTATGTATTTACCTACTCTCAAATACATATAAGTGGTAACTGCTCAGTTTCAGAAGATCTAAAAACTCAGCAAAAGTGATCACTGGATGCAAAGATATTCTTGTGATGTTTGTGTTTTCATCCAAACTTCTAAAAACTTCTTAACAGATAAGTGAAACCAAAAGAGGAAAGCATGCTGCCAATGTAATAGAAGGAAATACTGACAAGCTAAGGAATATAAAGAAATGGAAATAATCTAAGATTAATTTACACAGATTAGATTTAGACAGATAAATTATAGTGCAAATTTTTAAATATAAAAAAGAACAAATATAAG